>OY979702.1:63569967-64169967 GCA_963855925.1 Inga laurina | reverse complement strand
TGGAGTATATTTTGAGGGAGTTAGCTATGCCAGATCCGTACCAAGTATACGGACTTTTTTTTTTTAATGAAAGTCAAATGCATTAATAACTGGAAGCTTTTACATCAGATGTCCAATAGCATAAATTAACACAAGTTCAGTGATCGTAAAAGCCTACTATCTAAACTGTTGAATGCTAAAACACCTTTAAAAGTAAAATGACTTAGAAGAATGTTGATGTCCTGATAAACAATATTTGCAGACCCGTGAAGGAACTGTCATTTTAGGCAAAACAATTGTAGTATACGGACTTTATATGAAAATGAAATAGAGTCAAGTTGGTTAAGCTTATTACAAACGAATTGATGTAAGCTTATAGGATAATACCGATTGATTAGCACTAAGCCTAGTCATGTCAACATAAGTGATAGAATAATCAGATCAGATACGAAGACTATTCATTACATGGGTAGGGGGGTGTGTGGAGGGTAGAGAGAGAGAGAGAGAGAGAGAGAGAGAGAGAGAAGGACCACTGAAAAACTTTCATGGAATACATTTCAAGGTCAGTTCCCATTTCATGAATAAGAAGATAGATGTTAAACGGAGTAACAACATAATGCTTTTATGCGTGCTTTTATATACTTCAGGCATTTTACCTAATCAACACCCCAAATTCAATGATTTGAATAGGCAAAACCGTATGATATCATAATGTTTGTCAAATGAAGTTTTTGAATACAAGTGTCTCTTTGTTCTTTCTTTCAATAGTGTCATTAAAAAAATTTCTGAGGCTTCTAGGAATTACAGGTGAACCAGCTGATCTTATAAAGACCATGACTAGCAGCAACAACCTGTCCCTTCTAGAAATATTCATACAAAAAGAGATAGAAACAAATCCATCAATATAAAATTTGAAATCTATAGCAAACCACACACACCATGTACAAGGCATGGATGACTCATTCATTTATCAGACTCTGTACAATACACAAAAACAAGACGGAATATTTAATGGAGGTCATAACTAGCTGCTTCGTTGTAGTTTATAAATTTCATCCGACAAAGTAAGCATCCATACATAACTTACATACTGCATTATATATAACTCAGTCTTTTTCAACCATTGATCAATTAAAAATAACATTTCGGGCATGCAACATGACAAAAATATGACTCCTACTTTCCAGGTGCTAATGGGCCTAAGAAAGAGTAACACTGCAATATGATTACAAAAGATTCTATAAAAGCTGATCTTACTGCGACGAGTGCGCTTTTTGTACAGGATTCTATAACCACACTCTCGGCACTGAATCACATCACCTGGTTTAAGAGTGTTCTCCATCCCACAATCTACAAAACATCAGGAACAAAAAAAAAAAATCTTAAATGGCTCAAAACCCAATGAATTTTGTAAGGAGAAGGTCTTAAATTTCAGAGGATCAGGTTTAGATGCAACTAAATAAAAGAAACCCAACCATACACTCTAACTGAAAGAGTAAACATACCTCCACAGATGTAGCTAACAGGCTCAGGTTGAGGATCCATGGCTTTAACAAAATGGAACAAAGCAAGGCAGTAGCTCTAGGCCTTCAGGGTCAGAATTCAAGGCACATACAGTGTCATACAAGAGAATACAAATAAGTTTAATGCACATACTCTAGGATTAGGAACTAGTGGGAGTAACAATAATATCTCATAATCCAAGTCCCAAACTTGGAAGCAAGTTTCCTTTATCAAGTAAGAAACCTTCAAAAGTTATGACCTTATCATCTCATAATTCAAACCGCAAACTTAATAAATATTAAGGCAAGGCAGTGATTTTTTTGTTGCTCCTTCTGAGTTCGTCAAATGTGTTATCACAAATAACCCACTGACATAGACAAACAGAACCAATGAACAAAACGGACTTACCGAAATAAGGAAAGAGAGACGGCGGACTCGCTCTGTTGGAGGCGATCGAAGAATGGCGACTGAAGACGCTCTCGGCTCTCCAGGCTTCCTAGCAGGCCGGCCGCGCGCTCGTCCTATAAATAAATAAATAAATAACAGAATTAATAAGACCAATTGACCAAAAAATATTTCCCTTTAGCATGTGAAGGAATACACAAAAACTTGAGAAAATATGAATTTATTTGAAGGAAAAATAATTAAAATAAATTGCAATTAAAATACACCACATTACTTGTCAAGTTGTGGGGACAATATCGTTTAATGCTTATTTAGAACAGTGATTGGAGTTTTTAAAAAATAATTTTTCAATTATTATTTATGATATATGAGGTAAGTATATAAGAGAAGTGTTATTTTATATTATGTGTATAAGTATTTTTGGGATTCCCAATCATAATCCCAAACATGTTTTTAGTCATGCTTGAACGAGCTCCCAAAATACACAATATCATTGTCCAGTTGTTTTAGTGGCAACGTCATTTGTCACATGGATAGAGCTAGGAAAACGGGCCGGTCCTTCATGGGCTCGGGCCTAAACGGGCCGGCCCGTTTAGGCCCGTTTCCTAAAAAGTACCATATTTTTGAAGCCCGCGGCCCTACAGGGCTGGCCCTTCACGGGCTCGGGCCTAAACGGGCTTAAACTCATTTTAATTCAATTTTTTTTTTAAATTTTTACAATTTATTTATTATTTTGCTTTAAATTGGTATACATTATTTTTAAAACTCATAAATTTTTAGTTAAAATAATCATCTAATGTCCAAATTAGCCTTTTTTTTAAAGTTTAAATGAATAAAATATTGTAGAAAATAAAATAAATCAAACCAATTAATAAATGTTTGCCTGTTATTAATACTCTATTAGGAATTCAGATGTCTCTCATATTGATAATTTGATATAATGATATTATATTTATTAATTTATTTTAAAAAATATATTAAACGGGCTTAAAAGGGCCGGCCCGCAGGGCTTCAGGGCTGGTCCTACAGGGCCGGCCCTTTTAGGCCCGCTTCCATTTTCAGCCTCTAAATCATAGGCCCGGCCCTTGACGGGCTCGGGCCTAAACGGGCGGGCCCGAATTCCCGACTCTACACATGGATAAGATTTCGGATTTGAGCCCACGTGACATACTATCACAATTAAGCCACATTGTAGCTGATGGGCCTGTGTTTGGCATTGCTTATTTTGGGGTAATAAGTTTTTATTATGTAAGTTGAGATATAACTCCTCTCACACACTTATCTCGTATACCGTAAATCATGATTTATAAGCACTTATACCTGATGGTCCTCTTGCCACATGTCTATTTCTCTCTTTTTGATTGATATATTAATAATTATTAATGACTAATCAATTGTGCGTAAATGGCTAATTAGTAGAATGACAAAATGATCCCATGTGTACACTTCTATAATTTCTATATGTGGACTGCGGTTAATCACTTTAACGCATCCTCATTTTTTTTAATTTTTGTTGATTAGAAACATTTATTGAAATAAAAAGGAAGGGTCTTTTTGGTCTTTCCACAAAACTTTAGTAAGAAAAAGGTAAAAAATCCTCTTCCGAAAAGGTACAAGTAAATTTTTTTTAATAAAATGAGTGCTGCACATTAAATATCTCTTACTCTGAAAATAAAAGTTTAATTTATTATAAATTTTATGTTTTATGTTAGTGATTTACTTAATTATTTAATATATATATTAATCAAAGATATACATGAGTAAAACAAGGTATAAGAGAAAAATGGTTCTGGTTACAGTCTTGAAACTTCTCTAGGTATAGGATTGAGTCTCCTTGCTATGCCTTGTTGCCTCCTAACTTCCCAACCATTTTTATAAGTAGATTTCCTTACATTATTCCCCTGTGTTTCACCAACTAGATATAATAAGATTATGCTTTTTTTCTTGGGAAGATTGTACTTATCTTCAACATTTAAACATTGTTAAAATATTTAGAAAAATATTGATTGAATAAAATAATTTTATTGAGTTCAATGAAATGGACAAATATTATAGAGTATTAAAAATTTTTATGAAGTGAATAGAAAAATAGACTGCACTACTGTTTTAATACTTATAAATTCATAATCAATACTCCTAACAAAACAATATCCATTCATAAATCATAATAAACTAATGATGTGAATTCACAGGCAAGCTTGTCCCTTTACACAACAATATTGATCAATCAAAAGTTCTAATATAACCAATAAGGGTTGAGTTTTGCAAGAGAAAATGTTTCAAATATGATTATTTCTAATAGAAGGATATCCGTTTCTAGCCAAAAAAAAAAAAAAAAAAATTCTAATAATGGCACTATCTGTAACGAATTGCAGGGCATCCTACACGATTAGTGAATAATAAAACCTTATATGATATGATGAAATCTTAAAGATGATACAATTTTTTTGGACACAGAATTACACCACATCTCTCCAGCCATCATCAGATCAAATTTACATTAAGAGAAATTGGAAGATACAAAACAAAGTTATAAAAGACCAAAACTCTCCAGGAAAAAAGGCATTGCTGCAACAAACTGTTTCAAATAAAACTAATCTTAACTCTATTGTACACTTTTTTTCTTTCTATTAAAAAAAAACAAGGGAGAAAACTGATCCCAGATTACATCATTCCCTTGTGAAACCAAATACGTATACAGCTAATTCAAGTATGTATACAAACCACAGAGAGGTCAGGTCATCATTCAGCTTTCAGAATCAATCTGGTGAGACCAGCCATAACCTGACATTGTCTAATTAAAAATTCCCAAGAAAATTACTGCTATTCTTGAAATATAATTTCTCAATTTGGTCCTTCAAATTTTAACACTTTCGATTCTGTTTCTCAACAATTTCTTCTAACATTTGTGTCCCTCATCAGTTGAAGTCATGGAGATAATTTCTCAGTTTGGTCGTTTGAAGGGTATAGGAGAAAAATTACTGAGAAACTGGATTGAGGTTTACTATTTAAAAGATCAAATTACGTAGTTAGTAACAGTAATTTACTCATCGTCCATAGAAGGGGACACCAGTTCTGGATCACAATGCTGAACTTGACATATATTTACCACTGCATCAACGTCAGCACAATAAGAAGAGCCATCCTGTTTCTGCAATGACATGATTTTACCACTTAGATTCAGATCATGATCACATTGACAAGCATAGGCAGGTAATATGGACTTGGTCAATAATAAATATTATTCAAATTTGAAACAAGTCTCAAATATAGCAGAGAGGTTAAACGATATTTCTGTCTAATGTTACTAGAAATACCAAGCATCAAAATCTTACCCCTCCTTTCTCATGAATTGAAATCTTACCCCCATCATTTTGACAATCACATCTAGGATGTGAGAAAACAAACCATGAAGTTAACAGAATTTGGTTAAATCCGCGAAGCAATTTATTCTGATTATGTTGAAATAAATGAGTCAAGTTTGCACAAATGCAATCATATATCTTGCATGCAATATAAATATCAAATACAAAAAAAAAAAAAAAAAAGCATAGAGAGTCAAACTGTTCACAAACTGTGAATAGTGCGGCTCATTTTCAACTTCATACAAAAGTATAGGGGCCCACTCTAGTTGATTTAGAGAACAAGGGCCTCATAGAAAATGACCTAGGTAAATTCAATACACCACATGGCTTCATGGAAAAGAATATTCTTAAAAGCCCTTGTTCTGGAATAAGGATAATTCAGAGAAAAATGGGCTTCCCCCAGTAGTTGATAGATACAAAGGAAAAGGAGGTTGCTGAGTTTTGGTTATTTCATCTAATATTTTGAAAATCCGTTCAGAATTAGTATTAAGGATAGTTTTGAGAATGATTTCAGATTAAAATCAATCTTGTCTTGATAATATTTGCCATGAGAGACAATGCAGGGAAGAGATGATCATTTGGTGAGCTGTGGAAAGTGAAAAACGTAGAGATGATCATTTGGTGAGCTGTAGAAAGTGAAAAAGGTAGAGACAAAGAAATGTGTGTTTCAAAATGACACTTATGAAGTTACAATTTATCAGAGATCGCAAGTGATAGAGGATAACAACGATATTCTTTGAAGTTCAGACAAGAAGAATGCCAACAGATAAAGCCTCGAACCCTTAAGGGAGATAAATCCTGTTTACCCATAAAATTACTGGATTCACATATATACACTGGTCAAAACACAAAATCCTCATTCAAATCCACAGTTGAACTTTGCCAGGTGAAAGAATTATAGTCATTTCCAATTTGCAAATTATAGAGAAGCCATCCTCCATGAAAATATCGCTAAAAACCTCTCATTAAAGAGCAGAACATAAGTGATAACTTAAAAGCACCAAAAGGTAATGAGATAGATTTTTTTTTTTTTAATTTTTTTTATTGAGGGGAGTTCAAAATATGAACACTCACCTTATTGCAAAGGCTACCTCTTGTGCAAGAGCTCCTGCTCTATGGAATCAAATTCTTTTAAATTATTAATTACATGATGAATTTTCGCAGACAACTTTTCATTGTGCTCTTCGACAACTTTCATAAAAGCAGTTAGCTGTTCTTGATATGTAGCACACAGCCGTTTTTTGTTCCGGAGTTCAGCTGTTAATTCCTGTATTCTCTTATCCTTCTCATCCTAAAACAGTGCAATAGAATAGAAATACTTGATTCAGAACAAGATTGAAAATTCATAATCTTTTCAGAGGCAAGGAGAGACAGATTAAGCTACCTACTAGATGCAAATTAAACGATAGTATATAATAAAGAACAGTGAAATAAGATCTGTTTCGTATGTCCACAATAGAAAAAAAGTTTGTCACTAAAGGAGTTTATTTATCAATGCGATTATTTGATTGGTTAGTAAAAGGTTTCCATCAAGGCTGCACAGCTTCGCTAGAAATACTTGCCTTCAAACAGAAAAGGTTATTTATGACGGGCACTGCTCTGTATTCATGGATGCCACATTTAGGTAACATCAGTGTATAGCCTTTTCATATTTATCATTATTCTAAAGAAATAAGTTTCATACTTATCTTCCTGCATAAGATTGAATATATTTTTCAGTCATTAGCAAAGGACACTTAATCTTCAACCTGCTGCCTCTACTAATCTAGCATTCAATAATTTTACAGTCCCCAGTGCTATTCCAGATTATAAGCCTACTAATGCACACAAGATGGAGTTAATCATGTCTGCCTCCTTAGGGTAAATCATTACAACTCAGTTTTTAGTAAATATATCCTAATAATATTCAAACAAATCCTTATCCTAAATAGATAAAATAATCGGATAATCCAAAAAGATAAAATACTGAAAAACATAATAAGTAAAATAAAAAATACAATAAACCAGAAAAAGGAGTGCTGATCGATGCTCTTTAACATAAGACAGATATCCTATGCCAAGTCTCCAACAACTTTCCCACATAAAGAGTTGACATCCCAACAACTATACTCTATGACAGTTTACTTGGTAACACTTTACTCACCTTCCCTATTGGTCAGAACCCTCTATAGGCAGTCCTTTCCAAAGCAAGAGACTAACCTATGACTTCTCTTGAACTATATAATTTCAAGATCCATTCAAAAACATTATCTTAAGCAATTTATAAAATTTGATAAAATAAGCTAGGCAAGAAACAATAGTCACCAACCAGTAGGAACATAACTAAAAGTTGCAGAAGACATGTTTAGAAAGTTTAGTATACAATCAAATGAGAAATACAAACCTACCATTGTCTGGCGAGCTTCACGAGGAGAAACTATCAATGGGTGATTATGATCTTTTACAAACTTAGTTATGGCCCATTTTCCAGACTTATTATATTTGACATGAATCATCGCCTTACAACCTTCTCTTGTGCTTGGCCTTTGCTTTCGAATGGGTCCAAATTTCCCTCGAATGCTTACACAATGACCCTCCTTATTGCATCCAAGCCTGCGGGCAAGAATCCTTCCATCCCTTTCAGAGCGTCTACAAGACATAACACGCATGACAAACCCTACACGTCGAGCATATTCATCATAGAATATTTTAGCAGCATCTTCAGATTCAAATTCCATACCCTCGTATGGTTCTTGGATGGCATGGTCCTCACAAATGCCTAACTCTCCCTGAGAAGAACTCCCTAACAATCCACACCTCTCATCTGGATGCCACAGAACAATATCCTTATCTCTCAAAATCGTGAACTTCACCATGCAAAATATAATCGAAAACACAGGAGGTACCATTCATGACTCTGTCGTTTTATAATAACAGAGCAGGGAGACAGATGGTGAAACTCAATTTCCATAGGTTAATTGTTGAGTGTAGTTAAATTAAGCATGCAGGCACAAAAAGATATTGAAAATAGAAATGGAAAACACAGATTCTAAGTAAAGCAAACATCGAATATGTGTCACACATGAACCTCATATGAAAATTAATAGAAGCAATATTCATGCTCTCTTATTTGAGATTGTAGGACTACAAAATGATGTTGAATAAGTGATATAAAAGGAGGAATGTCATAGAGATACAGTGAACCTGAGAATCATAAAAACACAGAAAAATCATGCAAGCATGCTACAGATAGTAAACTAGACACAAGAATTTCGACTTCTGAGATGAATATTGAAGCAGAGTGACTGAGATTTTTTTTTTTTTTTTTGGTAAAAAGTGACTGAGATTTTATTAGTAGGGTAATTTAACAAGTTTCCGGGTTGTCAATTCAAGGTGTAAAGGTGGGCTTTGCTTCAAAATTAACAAAATTGTCAAGTGAACTTTGGAGTGATTACTTCAGGGTCAATTACTGCTGAATGCTCTCTTTTGGTCCCACGTCAAGATATTTACTTCATTTGCACATATGTGACCCTGTTTCTAGTGTAGATTTTTGAGCTTACATTAACAAACAAAATGTTAAAAGTAAGAATTAACGTTTGGCATCTACCATTGTCAAGTACAATAACTTCAGTGATCAAATGGGTGTTGCGGCACACTATTGAAACCAATATTATCTATTTTAGAAGAAAATAGGGGACGTTACTTTTTAGGTTTAGAATTGCAGAAACTTGAACAATATAAATGAATAGGTATATTAAACATACATATATAGAAAAGATGCAGATTTTTTACCATTATAAATGCAGTTTGCAATATAATCTTTCAGAAAACAGTCTTTCTTTGATTCAAGCAACATACCATTGCATGGTTCTTCAATTGTTTGAACTTCATACATGCTAAAACTGGCAATCCCGGAAGCTTCCATTCCCCTGTTTTCATAATCTATGTGGCCTTCCATGCTACATAATAGTATTAAAATATCAACCCTCTGCAAATAAAAAGCGCCTAACAATCAAGACCCTCTCAAGAAATAGCATATTGACATACAGATGAAGCTTGAGAGTTTTATTTAGTACAAGAATAAGTTTTAGAAGAGCGAAGATGAAGCTGAACATGACATTCTCATAAATATGAAGCTATTTTAAGACTATCAAAGGACAAGTTTATTTCAGATGAAATGAATAAATAATTATACCATATAGTTCACAACAAACACTAATTTTTTCTTGCCTTCAAATGATAAAGTACTATAGAACCTAGAATTTCCTCTCCTTTCTCTTCTTAGAAGTTTAAATTGAACTTACACTGAAAAAAATCTGTTATTTAACATCAACCCCAATAAACCATTTATTCAACTTCCTCATCAACAACATCCTAAACATATTTGACAAAAACTTGAGATAATAAAGTTCAAACTTGTGAAAACAAACAATCAAAAGCAACCTTATTACTTCACTGCTATTCAAGGAAAGCAATCCATAACTACAATCAAGTCCAGAATCCACACTGAATTCAGATCATCAACAACAAAATTAGACCCCCAACACTGTAAGATATAAGAACGACCGATTACCTGCGCGGTGGAGCAGAAGAAGAGCGCCTCCAACGTTGGCCGCTTTGCCTTCAACAGTACGTCTCCGGTGAGCTCGGAGAGGCACCGGTTTTGAATTTGATGGTGAAAAAGGATAGACACTAAACTGGCCTTCAACAACACCGTCAAAGAAGCGGCCGGCGGTGGCTGTTATTCGACCCGTCTCCGCCTCACCGGTTGAGTGAGTGACGGTGACACAGTGGGTATTACGAATTCAGTCACCATACGCCGAATTGATGTTTGGGCCGTTAATTGTTGAACAAAGCTGTAGGATTGGAAATGAAACCAAATTAGGCCTCAACAACAAAAATCAATACACTGCGAAGCCCATAATTCGGATCGTTTGGTAATGGGGCTTGCCAAGCTTACAATTATTTCCACACAAAAAACAAAGGGGGTAGTCCTTATTTCAAATTTTGTTGTGTAGAGGAACTAATATTTTCTCTATATAAAAATATATCAGGTTATTTTGGTCAATAAAATTTTTAAATAAGAATTTTTTACAGATTTTTTTTTAAGAAAATGAATGAAGCTTGTGATTGAAGTAGAAGCAAATTATCTATTTTGATATTCATAATCATACTCAGTGGCAAAAAAATCATATTTTTATTTTTATATAACTATATATTATACCGTGCAATTAGGTATTCGGTAAGATTTTATATTGGTAAGATTTTATATGGTTGGACCTTATTAGATGTATCTTAATGTGTTTTTTATAGTATTTTTTTTAAAGTTAATACAATCTTTTGCTTCTTAAGTTTATCTTCATTTTGATTTTTGTCCCTTAAAATTTCAACCATAGGTTTTTGTCCTTCAAGTTTTATTCTATTTACAATATTGGCCCATGTACTTTAATAACAACCCAGACCATTTTATCTCTCAAAGGATCAAAACTTATGGTTTAAAACTTGATGGATCAAAACTAAAATGAGGATAAATTTAAGAGATTAAAGATTATATAAACACATTTTTTTAATATAATACGAAGTCATAGGCTAGCAAGCAATTAGATATTAGTTTGAAGTTGTTGACAATCACACTATTTTATTGGTCAAACAGAATAGAAGTTTTGTAAACGGTGACAATTTTAAGAAAAAAAGATAAGAAAATACTACTTGAATTTTAAAATCCTATATAAGTGATTTTTTACTAAAATGAATTGTTAATTGTTATACTCTTGTAGTTAATACTAGTACTCTTATAGGCAAGAAGACTGCTTTAAAATTTTGAATTTCAAATGGTATTTTCTTATCTTTTTCTCAAATTTAAAAATGAAGAGAGAAAAATGAAGAAATGTTTATATATATAATTATATTTTAAAAAAGTTAATTACTTGATTTGAAGAAACACTACATGGTAAGGAATCTTTTACTTTTCTTATGTGGAAAAATTTGTTAATAGATTGAAAGGATGTTTGACAAGAGAGGGATGAAGAAAGAACTACCCCGCAATTTAAGTTTGGGATTTTGTTAGTATTTTCCAGGAAATGTGACTCGATGTCCATCAAAATTTCATGACTTTTATATGTTATGTCTTGATCAATAAGTTTATCATATAGTGATTGATGATATTGAAATGTTTTATTTTATTTTTTTGATTTGGTAAGGGTATAATCCCTTCCAAGCTTAGAGCGCAAATGGCATGAGGTGAGACAATTCAATGCCAACAATTTGTTAAGTTTCTTCATCTCTCAAAATTTTCACCTCATAAAAATAAAACCTATAGATAATTTTTTTAAACTAGAATATTTTAAAAATAATAATAACAACAAACTTTAAATGAATTGTATATTTAAATATCATTAAGAAATTTTTTTACATATATATATAAACCTCTCACTTGTAGATGCTTTATTTATTGTTATGTCATAGATAACAATTATAACTCTAGGTATATAGGAAATTTTATATATTAGAGAAATTATATGGAAACTTTCTTCTCTACTCACTATATGATTGACTAATTCATTAGCCGTGGAATTGTCTTCTTCACCCTTCTTTTTCTTGCCAAATACATTTTCAATTCATTAGCAACATTTTTCGACATAATAAAAGTTCAAGACTCCTTATCGTAATGTTTACTTCAAATTAAACAAAATAATTTCTTCTATCACTATTATGATAACTCCTAGTCTTTTTTGTCCATTCCAAAGTCTTCACCTTTTGCAAGTCTTCTATTTTATTTGTCATATTACATATGAAAATCAACACCTATTTTTTCTTTCCTTTTCGTCTGAATATATGTGCGTGAGCAAGGGTTCCAAAAATCAACACTTATTTTTTGGAAAATGTTAAATAAATAAAAAAATAGAGTTAATGAGCTACTGAAAAAAGCATAATGGAAAACATTTCACATATCATGTTGCTTGAGAGAAACCATAAGAGCACTATTCACAAGCCGATAGCCTTTTTTCCCCCCTACCAGCAAATGCCTCTAAATGTTAAGAATATAATGTTACTCTTGCTTTGAGCATGATCAAATTTAATAAATTATAGGAGTAAAATATTTTGACCACCCTTATATTTTGTCTTAGTTATACAGATCTCTTATCTATTTTTGAAACTTATACTTAAATTTAAACCATTAACCCTGTCAAGAACATTCTAAAAGATTCTAAAAATATATTTTTTAATTAAAATTTAGATTATAATAATTTTTATTTACTAATTTACCCTTTATCATCTCAAATCCCTAATTTATTTTTTATAGTTTGAGAGCTTAAGGAAAAAACCAACAGGCGCGATGATGGAGAAAAGTGCAGTGATACATGTTTTCAGCACAAGTTTATTGATTTGAGTAATGTTTTCGGAATAGATTTGAGTAATTCAGTCAACGTACAAAAAAACACTTGATTAAAAATTCAATTATTTTTTTAATAAATATATACTTAACTAAATGTGTTTATAAATGTTTGTGGCAAAAATGTGTTTATGAATCTTAAATTATTTATGTAATATATCAAACTTATATCATTTATACTATGTGATAAAAAACATGTGTTTGAAATAGAATTTTATCCACCAATAAATATGTTGAAAAATTAAAATTATAAACTTTAATATACCAAACAAATTATACAATGTTATAATATAATCAAAATTAATAAGTTTTATAATAGATTATAAATTTTGAAAAAATATATTAGAATTATTTCTTGGTTGTATAATGTTTTTTTAGTAAATATAAATGTTTAAAAAATTCTTAGGTTAAATAAGGGCATTTTAGTGAAAAAAAAAAGTGTTTATATGTCAAATTTAACGGTCGATTAATAGTTTAATTTGATAGATGGAAATGGAATATTCAAATTATAATGTAGATTTGTACAACACATATTTTAATTTTAAAGAAGTTTTACATGAGTTTTGAAAATAGAAAAGAGATCTGTATAATTAAATAAAATATAAAGATAGCAAGAGTATTTTACTTAATTATAGTGTAGAGTTAGATGGCATCTGCTAGTATATCCATCATGGTAAGTGGTAACATTCATTTGGGCCTTCCTAACACAACAAGAGCTAAAAAATAATTATGGTGTATATTTGATTTTGTTTCTTTCAACTATATTTCTTCTCCCGTCCAGAATGTGTGTGTGTAATTTAACATTGTCATATAAATAGCCGTACCTGAATTTATTAAATTTCTTGAATTGTGTCATATATTTTCAAATAAAATTATTTAAGTTTAAAGTGAGCTTTCGAAATAAAAATTATATTGATATGTGGTATCGTTTACTTTTCTTCTGTGGAAAGGTTTTCCTATAAATTGAGAGCTGACTGACAAGGAAATTAGAAAGTGACGCTGAGGCTATCGATATTTTTGTGGCTCCAGTATCATGTTGAATGGGTCAATCAAATAAAGTTGAATATTATGTGACATTCATTCGAAAATTGAACAATTTATTTTTTTCATGGAAGACTTAGCTTACTTCATATTTTATCAAATTTCGTTGAATTGTGTCTCATATATATATATATATATATATATATATCGAAATAAAATTAGTTAGGATCAAAGACAACCTTTCAAAGCGAAGATTGTGAGATGAGGAATCTTTTTACTCTTCTTGTGTGGAAAAGTTTGCCTATGAATTGAGGGCGATGGACAAAGAAACTACTGCGCTAAAAGACTAGTTAAAATCCGATAAGAACTTCCAAACACGTATGTATAGGATTGAGATCAGGAAAATTAATAATTTTTTATTTTATTTGGAGTAAACATTACGCTAATGAAACTATTGAAAACGGTTTTTGGCAAGAGAGGGATGGAGGAGAAAATTCCATGATTCTTTTTTGTGTCTTAATCAATTAGTACTAATACTATCATACCGTAATTAAAGAAGAAACTTTTACTTATCTAAAAAAATGTAACACCCCAAATTTTATATTCACAAAAAATATATTGTAATTAATTGAGAAATTCAATAAAATGGTAAATATTCATGAATTTGGATCTTGTGAATTTTGAAATATCTATATTCATAAGGAAATGGGCAAATTAATTCAAGAAAGGAATTAAATTACAAAGGTGATAGCAAAATCATAATTTTGCCAAGTTTGCCCAAGATTAATTATTTTCCAATTAATTGGAGTTAATTTCAATTAATCAAGGAAAATAAAGAAAAATGTATAATTTGATTATTCTTCATGGAATAAATCAAGAATTGTGAAATTAGGGGGAATTATACATAATTCATTTATAGGATTTATGGAATTGTTGAAATCATTTTTCCCTTTCCTTCCCTCTTGAAATTTCGGCCAACACATAAAAAATGAGGGGAATAATTAAATTTCATGAGCACATGTCCAAAATGCTACAAGAAAAAAATAATGATGATAATGGTAAGGTGGGTATGACATGAAGTATGGACATGATGATCATGGTAGGGTGATGGTAAGGGAGCAAGTAAGTCAAACTATGAGGAAGTATGGCATAAAGTGAAGAGGTATGGTAGAACCATGGAGAGAGGCATAGTGGAAGACATGTGCTACCATGTCAACCCTTGATGAGATCAATGGCCAAGAAGCAAGAAGACATAAATTAATAAAACGCAACCTCTCCCTTTCCATAGGCAACATTTCGGCCAACATAGAGAAAGAGAGGAAGAGAGAGAGCTTGGAAAAACTTTAAAGATTTAGAGAGAAGGAGGAAGAGAAAGATCAAGGTAGGTTTGTGATTTCTTAAGATTTCCTTCTAAACTAGCATAAGCTTCTTCCCTAATCTCTGTTTCTCTATGAAATCCATGGTTTAGCAAGCTTATCTTAAGCCCAAGGAGAGAGGGATGAGGACGTTTAGAGAGTAAGAGGAAAGGAACTCAAGAGGTAATTTCACAAATCCTAAAACTATGCTAGTATGTGATTGTTGTTGAGGATTGTGGTTGGTTTTGGTTATTTTGTGGAGTTAGTAAATTT
This sequence comes from Inga laurina, assembly GCA_963855925.1. Taxonomy (NCBI): domain Eukaryota; kingdom Viridiplantae; phylum Streptophyta; class Magnoliopsida; order Fabales; family Fabaceae; genus Inga; species Inga laurina. The sequence continues at coordinate 64,154,734 of OY979702.1, read as the reverse complement.
GGAAGAGCTATAACCCTAAGGGGTTATGTTTCCCAAATTTCTTTGAATTATGGTTAAGAAGTGTTTAAATGAATTAACAAAGAATTAGAAATAGAAAAGTACAAGTTTTGGAAACTAAAACACAACTCCATTTTCCTATTTTTGTAAAACTTTCAGCTAGAACCAGAATAGGGGCTAGGAACTGGATTTTTATGAAATAAATGGTTCCATTGGATTCAGTGGGCAAAAATAGGTGGGGTTACAGTTGGTCACTTTTTCAAAAAAGGCCGAAAAAGCATAATTACGAAAACATCATTAAGACTCTAAATAGGGGCTGTCAAGGGTATTTTCGTAACTTTACAGTGAATTTGGTGATTTCGAGCCCGAAAATAGATTCCTTGGGCGAAAATAGGTCAGAATAGCCTTAGTCAAAATTTTGGGAAAACGTACCATTGGGCCGAGTTGAGGTCTCGAGGGCATTTTAGTAAAATTTTCACCATAGACTAATATAACCACCAGAAACATCATGGAAGTATCTCAACTGTACATTTGACGTTTTAGGACCACGTAGAGAGCTCGAGGGATTGGCGCGCAAACCAAGGCACATTATTCGAGGATCAGGGAAGGGCGATTAAGATAGGGAACTTACCTCTCCTGCATGTATTTGATATTTGTGCTGGTGTATTGATGTATGTTATTGCTTTGCTTGATTTTGTGAAACATATATGAATAATTGAAGCTCTGTTTCTGTTTATACTATGGCCATACGTATGTTGTTTGAAACATTAAGCACGCAGATATGTCATTGTGTGAGTATGAGTTATGTAATGCAAGTATGTCATGCATTAAGCAATTATCTTGCATGCATATTGGTACTGTTTTCCTACTGAGATTCCCTATAATCTCACCCTCCCCTACTAACAATTTAGACAGGAGAAGACAAAAGATATGCTGAGAACAATGAAGAGAACATTACGAGAGGATTGCAGTGGTGAAACGAAAATGAGAAGATGTCTCTGTTTCACTATGATGGATTTAGACACCCACGTAGCGCTGTGAGGCTACGTTAATTGTAATTATCAAGTACGCACCCCTATGAGGAATTTCCGTAATCGTGCACATAATATCAATATATCTATGTTATTCCTGTGTTACCCACCGAACTACGTATCATTTTCCACTAATACTCTGAAATAGGTGAAAATAAGATAATGGTGTGACAAAAAATCTTCTAATAAATAAGCGAAGCATTTATGAGAGACTATAAAATATTTTTCCTGATGATATTTAAGTATACTATTCATTTAAATTAGAGTAAAATACATGAGGAAAGATTGTGAGAGTAAGTCATTTAACTTGAAGTTAATATTGAGGGGACATTAAGAAACTTATAGGTTTTATTTTTATATGAGGCGAAAATTATATAGCTAGGTTTTATTTTAGTTCAAGAAGCTTTTACTTTTTCTAACGGGGAAAAGTTCTCCACTAATTGAAAAGCACTTTGGAAATTAAGAGAGGTTGGACCAAGAATCATCCACACAAATTTCGTGCACTAAACTGAAAAGCACTTTTGAAATTAAGAGAGGTTTAATTATTATGTCAATTATGTTTTGATCAATGAGTCTATCAGATGTCTAGCAAAAAAAATGCTAGTTTCTCATAACATGGGAACTAATATTTGAATTTCTGTTAAAAGAGGCACTCACATTTAGCACCCATTAATACCTTGTACATGATTGCCCTTAATACCTTTGTGGATACTGATTCCTGTTAGGAAAAATAATCTATTATATGTAAAAAAAATTGCAACTGTGTTTTCTATTTTCCAAAATTTATAAACATATGACATTCTCTAGGATAAATATTTGTCTCACGAATTTATTAAGTAAAATTATTTATGAAAATTTGAATAATATGTTGGTAGAAATCTTAAAAAGTCCAACATACGTATGGGACACTTTGAATCCATAAGGAAAAAAAAGGAAGTGACCATGAATATCGTATAACTATGTTATGTTTTTATCTTTTAAGTACTCAATTAATCATATTTCATCAAAGGTATAATATTTCTTAATAAACATTTTAATTAAGATGAGAGGCAAAGATTTCATCTAAAAAACTGAACAATATTTATCACATTGTGGACTTACATTATTTCATCAAATTCTGTTGATCCGATCATTATATAAATCACATATATTCAAAATAAAGTTATTTGGGGTATCTTTTACTTTTCTTGTGTGTGGAAAATTATGCCCATAAAGTGAGAGTGATGGACAAAGGAAACATTGCACGAAGACTAATAATAATTAAATGACTTCCAAACACATGGAGGATTCAGGCAAAAAAAAGAGAAAAAGAACTCATGTAGGATTGGGACAAGGAAACATCGTAGTGTTTGTAATAAATTATTTTAACTTAATTAATATGATGAGAGAACTTCGCTCTATTTAAATGAGATTCCTTACTGGCCAAAAAAAAAAGGGCTGATTCCTTAATTCATTCATTTTATTTAAGTGAAAGAATTTGTTTTTGATAATTCTTTGGGCCATCTGGCACCATTTTTGGATCCTATTATTGGATATTCGAGTAACTGATTAATCCGAATCGAAACTTTGCAATCAAAATACCTCTTACTAAGAGTCTTTTTGAACAAGATTGGATTTGAATTCAGTTAGCCCACTTTGTATTCTAAATGATTCACCACTAAGACGAAGTACCGTTAGGTATTTAAGTGAAAGATTTTAAAGTAGAGAAAAGATATGAGGAATTGTATCAATAATAAAAATAGAGAAAAGACGGGAAATTATCACATTAGTGAAAGACTTTATTCAATGATGGGTTGAACAGATATGTTGATCTGACAAAAAATTCTCCTAATACTTATATATATATATATGTTGGATAAGGACTTGAAATTTTTTTTTTGGTTGCTCACCCGGTCCACCGGAGTTTTGCCCTGATTACATCCGGATCCGACCTGCGTCACGCACCTGACTATGGTGGGAGAGTCTCCCGATGGGAATTTTCTGCATACACAAGGCTCGAACCCGAGACCTTGCTTAAGCGGAACCAAGCCGCTTACCACTTGGACCAACTCCCATTGGTAGGACTTGAAAATTACTCAGTGCAATAAAAATTATTAGCTTGATGGGCTAATAACCTTATTTAAGTGTTCATTTGATCACTTCTATGAAATTATGCTCAATCGTGAATCTAACGTAACAAAGAGAGATGTTCCCAAGCACAGGTATTATATAAATTCTGCACAAGATGCATTGGCCCACGCAAGTTAATTATTAAATTGGTATTTAATTAATATTAAATTTTTATTTATTCCAAAGATTAAAGTAAATTAAAAGGTCTTGTCTTACGTAAAGGCATTATTACTTCACTTATTATTTTTAAATTTCCTTGAAGTGTATATATCTAATATGTTTAAAAAGAAATTAATAGAGTCCAAGGTAGGCGTTCAAACGAAGATCTAGAGATATTTTCTTTTGTACAAGTGTTGCATAAAGTTTAAGGTGTTCGGTGGCAAGAGAATGATAGACATAGAAATTAAAACTTCCATGCACGCTACAGAGACCCCTACTAACATTATATTATAAATACTATCAAATCTGTCAAGAGTTGTACATATATTCATAAAAGTCAGGCACCCCTCAGAAAATTGTCATGGCTTTCTGCAACAATACTTGTGTGTTTATTTTGCTCTGGTTGCTTACCTTACTAACAAATCATTCATGCATGTGTAGAGCATCTGTAGAAGCTCCTTACATTTCAAGTGAGGGGCAAGCGCTTCTTAATTTCAAGCATCATCTTCTGGATCCTTCAAACAGGCTCGCCTCTTGGTCTGAGAACACGAGTTGCAGGAACTGGACATCTGTTGTTTGTGACAGTGTGACTGGGTGTCACACCCTCATTTTATTTTCAACTATTTCAGAGTATTTGCGGAAAACGATACGCAGTTCAGTGGGCAACACAGGAATAGCATAAATATACTGATATTATGTGCACGATTACGGAAATTCCCCATAGGGGTTCGTACTTGATAATTACAATTAATGTAACATCGCAGCGTTACTTAGGTGTCTAAACTCGTCCCAGTGAAACGGAGACATCGTCTCATCTTCATTCCACCATCGCAATTCCCGTCGTACAGTTCTCTTTATTGCTCTCTGCATAGCTTCTGTCTTCGCCTGTCTAAATTGTTGGTAGGGGAGGGTGAGATTCTGGGGAATCTCAGTAGGAAAGCAATACCAATATGCATGCAAGATAAGTGCATAATGCATGACATGCTTGCATTACGTAACTCATGCTCACACAATGACATATCTGCATGCTCAATGTTTCAATCAACATACGTATGGCCATAGCATAAACAGAAACAGAGCTTCAATTATTCATATATGTTTCACATAATCAAGCAAAGCAATAACATGCATCGATACACCAGCACAAATATCAAATACATGCAAGAGAGGTAAGTTCCCTACCTTAGTCGCCTTTCCTTGATCTTTGAATAACATGCCTCGATTTGCGTGCCAATCCCTCGGGCTCTCTAGTCAGTCCTAGAACGTCAAATGTACAGTTTAGACACTTCCATAGTGTTTCTGGTGTTTATATTAATCTATGGTGAAATTTTACCAAAATGTTCCCGGGAACCCGGCCCGGCCCCGCCGTACCCGGCCCGATGGCACGTTTTCCCAAAATTTTGACTAGGGCTATTCTGACTTATTTTTGCCCAAGGAATCCATTTCCGGCCTCGAAATTGCCAAATTCATGGTCAAATTACGAAAATACCCTTAACAGCCCCTATTTAGTGATTTCAGTGGCATTTTCGTAAATATGCTTTTTCGGCCTCTACCGAAAAAGTGCCCAACTGTAACCCCCCATATTTTTGCCCACTGAGTCCAATGGAACCATTTATTTCATGAAAATCCAACTCCTACTACCAGATCTGGTCTGGCCGAAATATTGGTCAAAATAAGGAAAAATGGAGTTTTGTGTTCTAGTTTCCAAAACTTGTACTTTTTCACTTCTAACCCTTGATTAACTCATTTAAACACTTCTTAACCATGATTCAAAGAAATTTGGACAGCATAACCCCTTAGGATTAGGACTTTCCAAATTTACAAACTCAACAAAATAACCAAATCCAACCATAATCATCAACAATAACCACATCTAACATAATCTTAGGATTTGTGAAGTTACCTTCTTGAGTTCTTGAAATTTCTCTCTCTAGGAGTCCTCCTCTCTCTCTCCTTGAGCTCAAGATTTGCTTGCTAAACATAGTGTTTCATGAAGAAGAAGAGATTATACAAATTGGAAGCCTTAAAACTTGGATCCACAAGAACTTACCTTAAGATTTCTCCTCCTTCTCTCTAGAATTCCCAAGCTCTCCCTCTCTCTCCTTTTCTTGTTGCAAGAGATGAAAATGAAGGTAAGAGAAAGATGAAGCCTTGCTTCATAAGCTTCATAAATATCTCACCTAATTTCTCTTAATTAACAAATGGATAGGAAATTTCTTTATGACCTCATCTTTAATCTTAGCCCTTGATCTCATCAATGGTTGAGATTGCAACACCTTTTATGTACTTGGCCTTATCCACCTCCAACTTGTCTCATAAGCCTCCAATTGCAATTTAACCAATTCTCCTCCATTTGGTTAGCCCAAAAATGTCTTAAGGCCCTTCATGCACACAATTTGGTCTTTCATTCCATTAATCAAACTACATGTGCCAAGAAATCATATTTTAATCCAATTTCCACATGTGCTCATATCTTAGAAATTCTTATTTAATTGTTTGGCATTAGATGATGCCACTTGGCATGTTTACCTTCCAAGTAAATATTTCCTTTCTCCTAAATATCCACCAATAAAAGAAAAATATGGGCATTTACTTTACTCCACAAATCTCAATTTATTCCACCAAGATTATTCAATTTATACATTTTCCTTTATTTTCCTTGATTAATTGAAATTAACTCCAATTAATTGGAAAATAATTAATCTTGGGCTAAATTGGCAAAATTATAATTTTGCTATCACCTTTGTAATTTAATTCAATTCTTGAATTCATTTACCCATTTTCTTATGAATATGAATATTTCAAAATTCATAAGATCCAAAGTTCATAAATATTCACCATTTTATTGAATATATATATAATAATTACAATATATTCTTGGTGAATAAAATTTGGGATGTTACACTGGGCATATTCTTCAACTTCACCTCAGAACTTCACCTCCTTATGTTGATAGGATGTTTGGCGGTGAAATAAATCCTTCCATACTTGATTTGAAACATTTGAGTCACTTGGACTTGAGTGGCAATGACTTTGGCAGCATGCAAATTCCAAGTTTTCTTGGCTCATTGCAGAGCTTGACATATCTTAACCTCTCTAATGCAGGATTCAGTGGAAGCATTCCTCATCAAATAGCAAACCTCTCGAGTTTGATCTATCTTGATCTTGGAGGTAATTCTTTCACTGGAAATATTCCTTATAAAATTGGGAATTTGTCTAGCCTACTCTATCTTGATCTTGAGGGGGGTTATTATCATGATGAGTTATCATTGTTTGTAGAAAATCTTCAGTGGCTTTCATCCCTTTCTTCACTCAAATATCTTCAATTAAGTTCAGTGAATCTATTTAATGCATTTGATTGGTTGCATGTTTTGCAATCACTTCCCTCATTGACAGAGTTACACTTGACATGGTGTACTCTTCATCATCTCTTTGATCCAGACATAGTTACCAACTTTACATCTTTGGCAATCCTTGATCTTTCATATTCTTTTGATTTCGGGGCTTATGCTTCCATTCCAAAGTGGACTTTTCAACTGAACAATTTGGTTTCTCTTCAATTAAAAGGTAACAATTTGCAAGGTTCCATCCCAGATGGTATTCAAAACCTCACTTTGATTGAAGATCTTAATTTATCTGACAATGCCTTCAATAATTCTATTCCTGAATGGTTGTATAGCTTGAATAGCCTCAAGTCTCTTACTCTATCATCAAACAAGTTGAAAGGAGCGATTTCTAATGCGATTGGGAACTTGACTTCTATGGTCACTCTTGATTTTTCATCTAATCAGCTTGAAGGACCAATTCCAAGCTCTTTAAGATATCTTTGTAGCTTGAAAAGTGTTTCCTTCTCAAACAAAAATTGCAATCAACAAGTTTCTGAAATATTGGCAATAGTTTCGGGATGTGCTTCACATACGCTAGAGAGTTTATCTATATTTAGTTCAAAACTAAATGGACATTTGACAAGCCAAATTGGGAGTTTCAAAAATCTCCTTCGTCTTGATCTTTCAGACAATTCTATTCAAGGTGAAATTCCTATATCTTTGGGAAATCTTTCCTCTTTGAATTATCTTGATCTTTCTATTAATTCCATTGATGGTGCAATTCCTATATCTTTAGGAAATCTTTCCTATTTGAATAATCTTGATCTCTCTTGGAATCAATTCAATGGGAATCCTTTTGATGCTATTCAATCACTTTCTACATTACAATCACTTGATATCCGTGATAATCTTTTTGAAGGAGAGGTGACAGAAGATCACCTTGATAATTTCACAAAGCTATATTCATTTGATGCATCAAGAAACAAACTCATTTTAAAAGTGGGTCCCAATTGGAATCCTTCTTTTCAAAAGTTGAAATATTTGTACATGGCCACGTGGAATTTAGGCCCCCACTTTCCATCATGGATGCAATCACTCAAGGGTCTTCAAGAGTTGTCCATACCCAACACCAACATCTCTGATTCTCTCCCCACATGGGTGTGGAATGCATTTCCCGAATCTTTTGATCTTGATTTCTCTAACAATGATATCCATGGAGAGCTTTCTAATACATTGAAGACCCCAATCAATGTCTCAGCAGGCATTGATTTAAGCTCAAATCACTTAAGTGGTCATTTACCACACATTTCACCGTACGTGCAAGCTTTAGACCTCTCAAGTAATTGGTTTTATGGATCCATAGCCTCCTTCTTATGTCAAAAAAAGGGAGAGCCAATGCAATTGGCAAAGCTCAATTTGGCATCAAATAATCTGTCAGGTGAAATACCAAATTGTTGGATGATGTGGCCAAATCTAGAAATTGTCAACTTTGATAACAATCATTTCAGTGGGAACTTGCCCCAATCTTTGGGATCCTTACCTTGGCTCTGTTCATTACAACTTCGCAATAATGCACTCACAGGAAATTTTCCTACATACTTGAAGAACAATACTAAATTGGTTTTCTTGGATCTCAGTGAGAATCAATTATCAGGAATTATTCCACTCTGGGTTGGACACAATCTGTTAAATTTGAAGATCTTTCTCCTCAGATCAAACAATTTCATTGGTAACATTCCCAATCAAATATGTTATTTAAATTCTCTACAAATCTTGGATCTTGCAGAGAACAACTTGACAGGACAAATACCAAAATGTATTAACAACTTGACTGCTATGCTGATGAAGAACAACAGTTTGCTATGGTATATACCGAACGAAGTGAATGGCACTACTGGATATTTCATAGTTGATGTGCTCCTTGCTTTGAAAGGAAGAGTTGATGATTATACATTTCCAGGCCTCATCATGAGCATTGATCTTTCAGATAACAAATTATTTGGTGAAGTACCACGCCAAATTACAAGTCTTGCCGGGTTACAATTTCTTAACTTGTCCAAGAACTTGTTGAATGGTGAAATCCCTCAAAGCATCGGCAACATGGGATCATTACAGTCAATGGATTTCTCAGAAAATAAACTCTCTGGCAAAATCCCACCATCCATTTCCAAATTGAATTTTCTGAACAAGTTAAACTTGTCTCACAATAGTCTGATTGGAAAAATTCCAACGGGCACCCAATTGCAAAGCTTTGAAGCAAACAGTTTTGTTGGAAATGATCTATGTGGTCCTCCTCTACCCAACTATTGCAGTGATTCGAAGAATGCCCCAAAGCATGACCATAACGCCAAAGAAGGTAAAGGAGGGATCAATTGGTTTCATGTGAGTATGTCATTGGGATTTGTTTCAAGCTTTTGGGCAGTTGTTGGTCCTTTGCTGTACAGTAGATCATGGAGGTATACTTATTTTTGGTTCATAGATCGCATGTGGTACAGACTTCAATATTTCTGGTGTTAAGAAAGAAAACAATAGCTGTGTTTTTGTAGTTTATGTGCTTGGTAGACGTTTTGTATGTCATGGCTTCTTTTCTATCCGTAAGAAAGAAAATAATAGTTGGGTTTTTGACAAATGAGGTCTGTTGAATTAGTTCTAAGCTTTGAGTATTTATTGGGTTTTTGTTTTCTCATGGAAGCCACACTATTATTTAAATTGTCTCCACACACGTTTAAATCCTGGACAGTACCTTAAATATGATTGTCTATAATAAAAGGATACATGTGCTTTTGTTTTTACCAAAAAAAAAAAATTGTCTCCAAATAAATCTCTTCAATATAAGAAAGTCAACTATTTATTTTTTAATTATCAGACTTGTGCCGCTCAATTAAGCCTTAATTGATTGAACAGAGAATGCCTATCATTTTTGAGCAAATAAGAATGACTTACCGGTAATTAATTGACATTTTTAATTAAGTATACAATATATAAATGAATGTCATATTTTTTAATTAATTTTTACTGAAAGCAAATATACAAAAGTAAATAAGCAATTTCACTCCTAAAAAAAATGGAAAAGCTCTGTTTTATAGGCTGAAAACAGAGGATAGTGAGAAAAAGCTCCCATGGGTACAGATGACTATATTTATACATTGAACATAGTTAATGAATTCTTTTAATATTTATTATAACCATTAATTTATAGAAGTTAGATGATAAATTACGTACAATTACATATAATATTTCAAAAACTTCAAAAATATAAAAAGTGGAATCTCTTGGATGATATATATGTTGATTTCCGGCAAAATTATCGAACAATATATAAAATTTTAAATTTCCAATATATTTTTTTACATCAGTTTTATTTTAGTTTATTATATGATTCAGTTTCAAGTAAAAAGCGTGGTAGTATTTCGCTCTATTGGACTACTATAGGCGTGTTTGAATTAGGGTTGAAAAAACATATTCATATAAGTTTAGATAAAATTTCTCTCACATATTTTTTCATGTTGACATATACGGCTGGTTCTAGTTCTAATGCTTCAAACCGGCCGTTTGGATCATAAAGAACCATGCTGGTTAAAAAAAACAGAGAGAGAGAGAGAGTGAGAGAGAGAGCAGGCGATTTGTTTGTAAATAGTACTCTTATGGCTTCTCCCAAGTAACATGATTTGTATACTGTTTTGCATTTTGCATTTTTAACAGCTCATTAACTCTGTTTTTTTATTTATTTAATATATTTTTTCCAAAAACCATGTAGTGGTCTGCTAGCTAATTGAAAATGGAGGAGACTAAAAAAGAGATGGGAAGAAAATATTTGGAACTCTCGCTTATTCACACACACACACACACACACACACAAACGAAAAGGGGAAAAAACAAGTAGGTGTTGATTTTCATATGTAATTTGACAAATATAGAGAAGACACTGGTGTGTTTGGAATAACGATTATCAATTGTACTTGTTTTAATTTGATTTTTTGTAATATTATTTTTTATAAAAGCTAGATTATGTATTGTGATTTATGTTTGGATTGACAGTCGTATAAATGATTTTCGCAAAAGTAAAATTTGTTTGGATTAGCTTAAGCATAAATGACTTTTGTGATAATAGTAAGAGAGAGTGGATGGAAAAATATTTAAAAAATTAAGTAAATATTTAAAAATTACTTTAAAATATTAGGTGTTACAGGAAAAATATTTTAGAGTGGGTGGAAATCAATACCACTAAAAAAATACATTAAAGGTAAAATTGTAGTCAGTCTCCTAAGACTGGGTACAACCGAAAAAATATTTTAAAGGGTTAAAAGCAACAAAAAATAATTTAAAGTAATTTTTGGAGCTGAAAAATTACATTAAGGGTAAAATTGCAATGAGTCTGATAACACACTGGATACAGTTGGAAAAATATTTTAAGGGGTTAAAAGCACCAAAAAATATTTTAAATTAATTTTTGTAGATGAAAAAGTACATTAAGGGTAAAATTGCAATCAGTCTGACGACACACTGGACATAACTGAAAAAATATTTTAATTATTCAGCCGCATGCCAAAAGCTCAATTGCATAAGCTAGCTTTTTGAGCTTATGGGCAAAAGTTGTTTTTATGTGATAAGCTCAATTGAAAAAAGTTGCTCCCAAACATAAGAAAAAGCCGAAAAATTCATAAGCCCAATTGGATCCCCTAAAAGCCCAATTGGAGCCCCTCAAAAACTCTACCAAACACACACTAATACCCTGTTTGGTATAGTGGAATTGTAGGCATGGAATTGGAATTGAATTCCATACCTATAACATGTTTGGTACGGTGGAATTGACCTCAGATTTGAATTCCATATGGAATTGAAATAAGCCTAATTCCATCAAGATAATTCCATCTAAAATGCTCAGATTTACAAATCCATCTCCCTATTTCCAACCTTACCCTCGCTCTCAATCATCATCCACCGTGCTTGACCACCTGGACCAGCTCCTTCGATCTCTCGCCATGGCTTGCAGTCCAAAGATTGAAGACCACCGTGCTCCGACCTCCCACATGACAGCAAGATCTCCAGCGACAATGAGGATGCGACGCCATCACCAGCAACTAGATCTGAGGACTATCACTGGAAATTGCAGACATGTTCGACGATAGAGATGGCGAGGAAGATATGGTGAGTTGCGGACCTATTCAAGCAGCGATGGCTTTTTATCGGAGTTCAAGTTCGGAGCCTCCACTTTCAAGTTTCCTCCTTTGATTCCGGCAACCTTTTTGGAACCAACAATTGACCTGTTCAAGTGTTCAACCACTTTCATGTTTCCTCCTTCGATTCCGGAGTTCAAGTCTGGCAACCTTTCTGGAATGCTAGATCTGTTTGAAGGGGAGGAAGAAGAGATAAGGACAATGGAGAAGGAGTAGAGGCACGGTTGGAGTGGAAAAAGGAGAGGGAGGAGACGAGGAAGATGATCTACATATTTTTTTATTTTTTAATTATAAGGGCATTTTGGTCTTTCTACATAAAAATTAGAACTCATTTCCATGACATACTTTTAAACCTCATATCCATATCCATTTCCATTTCCATTTCTATCAAAATCAATTCCAGTATACCAAACGGGCCCTAAGGTGAAGACTTTGGAATAGACAAAATAGACAAGAAATTATCATAATAGCAATGTTTTAAAAGCCGGATCGAACATTGAGCCGGAAAGGTCAGCGGGTCAAGGTTCAACCGGTTGGAACGGTTGAGCCGTTGAGCCGGACCAGTGACGTAATAATTAAATTTAAAAATATTATATTTATATATATTATAATAATTAGTCTTTAATCTAATTTCATATGAAATTAGTAAAGTCACAACACACAATTTAAGAAAGAACATTTAAATCAACCATTAACCTAACAAAAAACACAAATAATAATGATTTCATGCCTTATTAAACATTGGTATTTGGTGATTCTTGATTGATTAAAGCATGAATTTCTTAAAAAATATTTGAACCAAAACTGTCATCATCTTCTTGAACAAATGTAAGAATTGTATGGAAATTTTGCCAGCCAATAAAATCCTATATATATATATAGCTAAACAAAATTCGCAAAACATACACTAATATTCTAATAAAATATTAAAACCAGACAATAAAAATTAAAATCAAAATAAAAGATGAAAAGACTTCTACATGTTTTCCTCTAGTACGACACGACACTTCAGTTTGAATTTTTTTCAACCCCCACGTGATGAGAGAGAATTAAGTAATTTATAAAAGCTTTATTCCTTTTTCATGACACAGCGACACAACCCTTTTATCCATACATAGAGCCGGGAATTCGGGCCGAGCCCGTCGGGCCGGCCCGTTTAGGCCCGAGCCCGTCAAGGGCCGGGCCTATGATTTGGAGGCTGAAAATGGAAGCGGGCCTAAAAGGGCCGGCCCGTTTAGGCCCGAGCCCGTCAAGGGCCGGCCCTGAAGCCCTGAGGGCCGGCCCTTTTAGGCCCGTTTAACTTTTTTTTTTTTTTTAAATGGCAACAAGACAATGGGTAGTAAGCATTGGTCAGAGGTAGAGTTAACCTAACCTAACCCTCATATAAAAAATGCTCTCACATTGATTCAGACATCATTTGAAGCTTCTCTCCTTTGATTTTCTTTTTTCTTTTTTTGCATGTATACGCCAAAATCCAAATCAGGTGTTATATTATTACTGACATTTGAAGCTTGTAGGCTTGTTTGATTGTGGCTGTGAACTTATTTAATTGGTTATGAACATTAATTATGGTTTGGACTTAAGTTTTAGTGTTTGTGTTCTATTAAACTTGGATAATATTTATATTTTAAATTAGTGTTAATGATATTTATGTTTTAAATTAGGTATTTTAGTCTTTATGAGAATAAGAGAAAAAAAAGGAATTGCAAAAAAAAAAAAATATATAAACAGGCCAAAAGCCCGCGGGCCGGCCCGCGGGCCTAACTTAAACGGGCCTGGCCGCCTTAAAAGGGTACGAATTCCTTCGCGGGCCTAAACGGGCCGGCCCGTTTAGGCCCGAGCCCGTCACGGGCCGGCCCTGCCCAGCACTATCCATACAATGCGTTTAACTGTTGGGCAAATTAATGTATTCCACTAGAAGACAAAACTTATTAGCTGCATAAGAAAAGAAAGGTCATATGGGGAATAGAAAACATCATAACAAGCCAACCAATTCCCTCTCTTCAACCACATCTTCTCTTCCTCGAACCAGATCTGCGATTTCCGGTGAAGATGAGTTCCAACTTCAGAAGTCAAAACAAGATATGAAGGAGCTCATATTCGTTATGAATGTTGGAAAAAACCGAAAAACACTCGGCTACATAGATTATACTGTGAGAAATGTTATTTCATATTTTTTATTCTTCTTCGTCTATTTTTCCCTTGATGTAAATGTTGGCGATGAGCCGTCCGGTTAACAAAAATCCGTTCCGGCTTCCAGCTGAAGAGCGGTTTCCGGCCTCATAGCGGCTTTTTTCCGGTTGAATCCGGCTCAACTGTCAAAATGGCCTTCTCCATAAAGCCGAGCCGTAGTGACATCGGGTCGACGGTCCGGCCGGTCCGACCGTCCGGTCTAGTCCGGCCCTCAAAACATTGCATAATAGTGATAAAAGAAATTATTTTATTTGAAGTAAACATTATAATAAAGAATCTTGTACTTTTCTTATGTAAAAAAATAAATTGCTAATGAATTGAAAATGCATTTGGAAAGAAAGGGAGGGGTGAAGGAGAAAATTCCAAGATTCTTATTGCATCCAAACCCTACACGTGGAGCATATTCATCATAGAACAATATCTTTATCTCTCAAAATCATGCACTTCACCATGTAAAATATAAAAGAAACACAGGAGGTAACATTTAAGACTGTCATTTTATAATAACAGAGTAGGGGGACAAATGATGGAACTCAATTCCCAAACGTTAATTTGTGAAGTGTAGTTAAATTAAGCATGCTGCATATTACCAGAAGGCCTACAGGTTGCATTTAACCATAAAGAGCAAAATCACTCATATATAATGCACATTCCTTTCTTTTTTATAAACTTATTGAAACATTAAGTGCAGACACTTGAGTGAAACTTGGAGAAAATAAGGAATATTAGGTTTAGAATTGCAGATACTTGAACAATATAAATTAATAGGCAAAAGATGAAGATTTGTACCATTATAAATGCAGTTTGCAATATAATCTTTCAGAAAACAGTCTTTCTTTGATTCAAGCAACATACCATTAATTGTAGGGTTCTTCAATTGTTTGAACTTCATACATCCAAAAACCGGCAATCTCAGAGGTTTCCATTCGCCTGTTTTCATAATCTATGTAGCCTTCCATCCTACATAACAATATTAAGATATCAACACCCTACAAATAGAAAGCTTCTAACAATCAAGACCCTCTCAAGAAATAGCATATTGATATACAGATGAAGCTTGAGAGTTTTATTTAGTACAAGAGTAAATTTTAAAAGAGAGAAGATGAAGTTGAACATAGCATTCTCGTAAATTTTAGTTTGTTACCCTTTTCTTTGCTACCCGCACCCCCCACTTTTTCAGGCACTGGTTAGCAACATTAAAGCTCCATTTTCTCTAACGTTTTATTGGCTTACCTTTCATCTTCAGCAATTGTGCTTCAGATGCATAGAGTAAAGGATTGTTTTGACCCAAACAGGAAAACAATTCCGTGATCAGAGTCTAAAGTATTAAAGAGCTTTCTCTTTGTCAACGTTTAAGCAAGCAGGGCATGATGATAGGTCCAGCCAACTACACGAAATACGATAGCCGCCCCAACCGACCATACTATTTTATTGTTGGAGATGAAAACTTCCCAAAAGAAAAATTAAATCATAATGATTACTCACATTATCGAAATACTAACTAAATAAACAACAATAACAACAAAGCCTTTATCCCACTAGGTGGGGTCGGCTACATGGATCGCACGACGTCATTGTGCTCTGTCGAAAACCATATCTTTTGGTATATTATTAATCAAATGATCTCTTTCTATGACCTCGTTAAGCATACGCTTCGGCCTTCCGCGACCTCGTTTTACAGGACTCCATACGGCTTGATCCACCCTCCTCACCGGTGCATTCAACGGCCTTCATTGAACATGTCCAAACCACCTCAAACAACTTTCTACCATTTTTCCTTCAATAGAAGACACTCCAACTCGTTCACGTATATAATCATTACGAATCTTATCTTTTCTTGTATGACCACACATCTATTTCAACATCCTCATCTCAGCCACCCCCATTTTATGCTCATATAATCCCTTTAAAGCCTAACACTCACTACCATAAAGCATTGCTGGCCTTATAGCAGTGCGGTAGAACTTCCCTTTTACGTTATTATGTACTTTCCAATCACAAATAACTCCAGTAACTTTTCTCCATTTACACCATCCAGCTTGAATTCTGTGATTGACATCACCATCGATTTCACCATCCTGTTGTATAATTAATCCCAAATACCAAAATTTTGTCACTCGCGGAATGACTTGCCCCCCAATTTAACTTTCACTTCATTTCGGTCTTATCTCTTATCATATTTAAAATACATATATTCAATTTTGCTCCTACTCGGATGAAAACCCTTCACTTCCAAAGTCCGTCTCCATATCTCAAGTTTAGAATTAACTAAATAAACAAACAATAATAAAATAAAGTTCAAACTTAAGACAACAAACAAGCACAAGCAACCTTATTACTTCACTGCTATTCAAGGAAAGCAATCCACAACCACAAGCAAGTCCAGAATCCACACTAAATTCAGATCACGAACAACAAAAACATTAAGAACGATCAATTACCTGGGTGGTGGAGCAGAAGAGAAGCGCTTCCGAAGTTGGCCGCTTTGGCTTCAACAGCACGTCTCCGGTTATCCGACGGTTTTGAATTTGACGGTGAAAAAAGATAGGGAATGAACTGGCCTTCAGCAACACCGTCAAAGAAGCGGCCAGCGGTGGCGGTAGACGCGTCTCAGCCTAACTGGTTGAGCGGCTGACAGTGACACAGTGGGTATTACGAAATCGATGTTCCTATAATGTGGGCCGTTTATTGTTAAACCAAATTGGGCCTTAACCACAAAAAAAAAAAAAACACTGTTAAGCCCAAAATTGGGCCTTACCAAATACTCTCCAACCTTAAATATAAGATAAAATTAATTTTTTTGAAGAGATTAAGGAAACTAATTAAATTACTTTAGAGTATTTATGTTTTTATATTTTCCTCCAAACTAGTTAGTTTGAATAAACTGATATATAATCTAAGAATACATAATATATGATATGATTAACTAACCTATTTAGCTTTCTTAATCTCTTTAAAAAAAATCAACTATGTCTTATATTTAGAACCGGAGGGAGTATAAGTTTTGCAAAAGATGAAAATTTTTAAATGAAAGACTAGATGAAGAAATATCCTTATAATTATATTCAAGAAATTAATTACTTGATTTGAAGTAGCATTACATGGTAAGGAATCTTTTACTCTTCTTATGTGGAAAAATTTGTTAATAGATTGAAAGGATGTTTGACAAGAGAGGGATGAAGAAAGAACTACCACACAATTTAAGTTTGGGATTATGTGAGTATTTTCCGGGAAAGGACTATATGTCCATCAAATTTCATGACTTTTATATGTTATGCCTCCGGTTATGTTTTGGAGTGCAAGCTTGCTTTAAAAGATTTAAATTTGTGTATTCTTTTTTATGGGCTAAGGCTGTTTAGTATCATAATTAATAGTTTGTTTACCTTCTTCATTTCTCAATATTTTCACCTCATATAAAAATAAAAACCTGTATATAATTTTTTCAACTAAAATATTTTAAAATAATAATAACAAACCCTAAATGAATTATATATTTAAATATCAACAGGAATTTTTTTAACATATATATAATCCTCCCACTTGTAGATGCTTTATTTATTATTATGAGAGAGATAACCATTATAACTAAACACATATATTATATAGGAAATTTTATATATTAGAAAAATTATATGGGAACTTTCTTCTCTACTCACTACATAATTGACTAATTGATCAAGGAAATAAATCATGGAATTGTCTTCTTTACCCTTCTCTCTTTCTTGCTAAATGCATTTTCAATTCATTAGCGAATTTTTTCCACATAATACAAGTATAAGACTGCTTGTCGTAATGTTTACTTCAAATTAAATAAAATAATTTCTTCTATCACTATTATGATAACTCCTAGTCTTTTTTGTCCATTCCAAAGTCTTCACCCTTTGCAAGTCTTCTCTTTCATTTGTCATACTCCCTCCAGTCCTAATTATAAGATAAAGTTGACTTTTTTAGATAAATTAAGGAAGCTAATTAAATTATTTTAGAGTATTTATATTTTTAGTTTTTTCTTCAAATTAATTAGGTTGACTAATAAATTAATATATAATCTAAGGATATATAACATATGATATGATTAAGTAACTTATTTAGCTTCCTTAATTTCTTCAAAAAAAATCAACTTTATCTTATAATTAGGATCGGAAGTAGTATTACATATGAAAATCAACAACTACACTGTCAACACCCGTTTCCATTTCGATATACACAGAGTAATGGAGACCAAGTTCCACAGGCATACAAAAGAGTACATATATACTGATAAAAGTATTTGTTTATAGTCTAAAGTGAACCATACAGAATACGACAATATACACCACTATTACAAAATATCCAAAAGTATTTTAGACATAGACTATCTATAACCACGAACTTTGTATTTGCCTCGAGGCACATGCCAGTCACTTCCCTTGGTCTACATTCTTGCCTTTTGATCCACTGGCGCCCGCTGAGATGTTTGGTTTAGAAAAAGGGGCGAGATTCTGAAAAATCCCAGTAGACACATGTTATTGTTCATAGAAAATGCAAAAAGTAAATATGATATATGCCATGTATGCACCAATTAATGAATAATATAAACATATCATCTGCATGTATACATGAGTAGGGCCCAGCCCCACTAATCTGCACCAGTTGGTCTTCCGCCAACTCCAGTGTAAGTGCCTCTAGCACTACTGGCCTCTCTCTAGGTAAAACATGTTGATTAATAAAGCGCATTTACAAACAATGGCATCCACACAATCATAAAACTATGGCATGATGTATGAAGGACAATGTCCCTACCTCGAAGTTCTATCGACCCTTTTTTGTGTGCCTCGTGAAATGTGTTGACTTTCGACTCCTAATTCGGTCCTAAAATATTAAATGTACAAGAAATAGGTCATAACCTATCCAAGTATCATTTTAGAATCTTCCATAGTGTTTCTTGTGGTTATATTAGCCTATAGTAAAAATTTACCAAAATGCCCCCGAGACCCCCGCCCGGCCCCGCAGTACCCAGCCCGATGGCACGTTTCCCAAATTTTTGACTAGGGCTATCCTGACGTATTTTCGTCCAAGGAATCCATTTACGGACTTAAAATTACCAAATTCAATGTCAAATTACGAAATTGCCCTTGGCAACCCTACTTTTAGGGTTTTAGGGGTGTTTCTGTAATTATGCTTTCTCAACCTTTTCTGAAAAAGTGCTCAACTGTAACCCCACCTATTTTTGGCCAATGAATCCAATGGAATTATCAAATCATTGAAAATCCAAATCCTACCCCTAGATCTGGCCCTGACCGAAATTATGGAGTCCTCCGGGCAAAATCGATGTTTTGTGATTTTGGCTCCGTAAATGCGTTCCTTTCTACTCCTAATCACTTTATTAACCATCTAATTGAGTTATAACAACCATTTAAACTAAAATTGGGCAGCATAACCCTTAGGCATACACTTTTCCAAAATTTAAAACCAATGGCAATCCGGCGAAATTTCATCGATTAAATTGCCCACAGCAGCTAGAATAGACAATATACGAAGGTTTGGAAGTTACCTCAAACTCCCACTAGCTTTTTCTCTTCTTGGCTGAAACCCTAGGTCCTTGAACACCAAATTTGAGCTTTCCAAACCTTGAATAACATAGTAGAGTAGCTTAGGAACAGAATTATACATATTAGGAACCGATTTATCAAAGAAATCACTTACCTTTGCAAGTTTTTCTTCTTTTCTCTCTCTAGAATTTCACACTTTCTCTCACTAGTTCAGATCTGGTTGGGCACGAAAATGAGCTGAGGAAGATGATGATAAAGTGTTTTTATTATATTATATGATTTTTTTAATGATTTATGGAATTTCCAAAAATTCCAAAATCAATTTTATGTACATAAACCCATGTACATGTAACTAAGCTCATTAAGCCTAACCAATATTTCCTTCCTCTTGCAATGTGTAGGAGACACCTAGGGGTCCCTCTCTATGGTCTCAATTGGCTTCACAACTTGTTCCGGTTACGTATACACATAAAGTCTCAATTTTGGTCAAAATTGCACTTTTTGCTCAAATTTTTCATAAATTCATATTAAATTGACCAAAATATTCTAAATATATTTTTAAATTTTATTTTTCTTAATTAATTGAAATTAACTTCAATTAATTGAAAAATAATTTATTTTGTGCTATTTTGGCAAAATTACGATTTTGCCATTATCTTTCTAATCCAATTTTTTCTCTTATTTTTCTTTGGCCAATTTCCATATATTTTTGGACCAAATAAATATTTTCTCTAATATTCCTTCATTTTTGGACCTTAATATTAGGCTTTTTAAATTACCCAAATTAATTCCATAATTATTTTTGCCCAATTTCCATGAAATTGAACATTTATGAAATTCATAAATTCCAAATTCATGAATATTCACCATTTTTTGAATTTCCCAAATAATTATAATATATTTGGTGAATATAAAATTTGGGGTGTTACATACTCTTTCTTTTCGTTTCGTTTGTATATATGTGAGTGAGCGAGGGTTCAAAATATTCTCTTCCCATCTCTTCCATAGTTTCATTCCTTGTTTGTTAATTAACAGAACGTTACATAGTTTTTGAATAAATAAATAAATAAATAAGTAAGTAAATAAATAAGTAAAACTAGCAAAAATTTTACGTGTGTGTTTGGGACAGCGGTAGGAAAAATGACTTATTATGATTCTGACTTATTAAAAATGACTTGAAAGAAAAGTGAATTTTTGATTCGTGATTTATGTTTGGATGAGCGATTGAAAACGTGCTTTTTCATAAGTCAAAACATGTTTGGATTAGCGATTGTATAAGTGCGTTTTTAAAAATAAAAATTTGAAAGGCATTTGTATATTCTTCAAATTTTAGATAGATCATATATGCGATATCCAACAGTAACATATCATCTGGGCCTGGAAGATATCTAAAATGCAAACTTGTAAATCGTAAAATGAAGTCCAAACTAGGAATAAAATTTTAAAAATTATAACAGCATAAATACATTGTGATTCACTCTATTATGCCACTAGAGCAAATAATTCCCAATCTAGAATTTCAATGGCCACAATTGTGGTACGAAGTCCAAACGTAGGTAACGTTGAGCTCAAAAAACCAAATAACTTAGGAAATTACATAATTTCACAAAAAACTATTACATAACTAATTGGGATCATAAATTCCGTACAAGTAGTTGTGTAATCATGTCATGAATGCGATTCATTTTGGTTGAAGATGTCGCAGCAACATTGGACGAGGAAGCCGCATCGTCTACAGTATTATTATCTTCCTGAGCTACATTGGCACTTTCTGCTGCGCCAAAATCAACATCACTCTGAGAATTTCTCCTAATAAAGTTATGAATGGCCATAGTTGCAACAACTAAGCGGACTTGCGTTTGGTAGGTGTATTTGCGCATTTTTTGCAATAATTCGAATCTATTCTTCCACACGCCAAAAGTCCTTTCAATAGTTGACCGCAAACTGGAATGATAGTAATTGAAGGTCTCTTGAGCATTTGCCAAACCAAGTCGACGCTGAAATTCTGCCAGGTGATAACGCTGACATCTGTAGGGCCCAAGATACCCAACTGGTGTGGGATATCCAGCGTCGACTAAGTAATATTTGCCTAATGAATGTGTCAAATCATTTTAAAGGTGTTAGATTAAGCAAAGTGCGCACAAAAAGTAATTAAACTGAATGGGCTTAAAATATACTTGCAGGTGGATGAGGGAAATTCTGAGCTGGATTTGAGACAGCAGCTTCAAACACACGAGCGTCATGTGCGGATCCTTCCCAACCCGCCAACACGAACGTAAAACACATATCCCAATCGCATACAACCATTACGTTCTGTGTTGTATAACCTTTTCTCCCGATATATCTTTCCCGGTTGGGACCAGTGATCACACACTTGATATGAGTTCCATCTATGGCTCCAATGACATCCTTAAAGTAGGGATAATAGCGAGGATCGTTGAAGATTTTTGGGTGGCATCCTTTGAATTCAGGATCAGAGGGTTTGATATATTCTCGAGCTAGGCTAATACAAGCCTCTAGTACCAAGTGCAATAGCCGACTGACAGTTTCCCCTGAATGCTGAAACAACTCCTGGACCATCCTATTACCGACGCCATGGCCAACTGTGAGCAAAAACATAGCAACCATTTCTTCGACTCCGACATTCTTAGAATCTCGTAACCCATGTTCGACCAATTTACTGCACAACCGGTAGAATACATGTTTTTCAACTCTAAACATGTCATGACATTGTGATTCATGCTCTGCCAAAATTTCTTGGACAAAGAAATGACCGGATCGTGAACTTGTTTTACGAGGTTCTTTACACATGAAAGGAACCCAATATTGACACACTAACGCAGTTATTTGTTCATACTCTGTTATCTCTTCATCGATAAAAGCTAGTATCCGCTTCTTTCTCCTCCCGGATGGATCAAATCGTTTCCGCTTTCCCTGACTTCCAGAATCAGTATGAAAAGAGGGTGCGCCTAGATCAGAGGGAGGGGTTTGAGTTGATTACCCAATGCTCGTTAGCTCATCTGTCACTCCTGTGCTAACTGCTGGGTTAACTCCAAAATTCTCGTCCTCGCTGTCCCCTGAACCTTCCTCCTCATCCATAATAGGTCGGTACACATCTTCTTCCTCTGCATCCTCTGTCTGTGTCCTTATGAAAGCTAGATTCAACTCATCCTTGCCTGTTGCCACGACATTCTTGAATATAAGCCTCAATTCTCTTTCATCTTGAGGCTTGAACGACAAAACTTCCTATACGCCGACCTCTCCTGCATACAGAGGTGTAACAAAATCATTTGCTATATTACAAAACAAGCTGATTGAGGCAACTGAATTACTATTATGCAACGTTATAAGTAATTATAGGCATTACTAACTTGACATTTCTGCTGCCACCACTCCGAATCCGCTACGACATTTCCAGTTATTGGGTCTTGACCAACACCAGTATCTTTTGTTAAGGCATCCCAAGTCCTTAAGTCCTTCCGTAACATATCAAACTTATTCTTCAATTGCTTCTTCTCGTATGGTTTCCCTGTCTTCTCATTGAATGTAGCAACAATATTGTCCCATCCATCCTTCGAGAAAGACAACCCTCGACGTTCTTTTTTTAAAATTTGTTCCATTATTGCATGGACAAAAATTTTTGTTGTCTCATCATCCCATAGTACTCTGTCATTCATTTTTCTATAGAAAAGTTTAACTTTACAGTGTGGACTATAAACATATGCTAGTTATTACCTTCTCATGAAGCAACCATATTAACAAAAAACAATAAACGGCACATTCCACAACAACATTTACTTTGAAAATACATGTATCCGTCAAAATTTGTGAAGCTTCTTTTGTTCAATTAATTAATGAGCACCAGGGATAAACGATCTACTGAACACAAGTAACATTCATAACACCTCAAATGAAGATGAAAAATGAAGAAATAGAGACCACACTAGCAAAAGCCTCAACTGAATAATGACATTAGCAGGTGGCAATCAATAACATGAAACCAGAAATTGTGCTTAGGATGAACTTATAATCTTACCACAGATGAAGATGAAGGCCTGTTCAGGTTGAAGATCAGTTCGCCAATATGGATTAAGGCTTCTTCTGAAATAATGACAAGGCCAAACAAATTATGAATAATACAAAAGAAATGCCAAAGTTGATGCTTCCATCCCACAAACATTGAAGCTTCTCTTCCTCCTCTGGAAAAGGCCATATTGGCACAAACAAGCCATTTGGGAAAATGCTATGTTTGGCCTTGAGGCATGCTTTCATGATACGTAATAGGCCATTGATCGTTGGTTTTATCACTTCATTGTACAATATCCCAATCAAATTCAACTTGTACATATATATAACAATGATGATTTTGGTCAACTCATTTATATTATTTGTTGGAATGGAGATCTTGTAACTAGTATTAAGGGGGAATAACAATTCGGTCATGAAAGATTAATTTAACTACAATTAGGTTCCAGTTGAACATTTTTTCATGTGTACACAAGTGTCCCCCAAAGGTCCTTATTATGTCATACAAAATTGAAGTGAAATCATGAAATTTCCCCTGAAGAATCATTCACCAAACTTCATCTAATTTGCTACCTAACTTTTCAGATTATTAGTTATGTGTATGGGCGCCAAAATGTATATAGCAACTTGAGCATTTTAGCCTCTAAGAGTACCATTTTAGCCTCTTCAGATTAGTGTTTCGCAAGGTCAACACATATTTGTGCATTCATGAAAAATTTTCGACTCTCCTATCATGTTGGTGACTTGAGCAAAAATTTTTTGGATATTCTAGTACCCATTTTTGTTCCACATGCAGACTGTGCATCTAATAGAAGGTGAGTGCAAGGTAGCAAAACAGTGAAGTGTGGTGCGCTTGGATCAGGAAGACGATGAAACAAAGAAAGAGAGGGACGAAAACAGAACCAAGTTAATCCCCCAACAACCCTAACTAACTACAGAAATGCAGGCCACACGCAAACAAAACCAGTCACACTCTCTATGGAATAAAATACATTTCAAGTTCATATTACCTCCAAGTCTTAGATGAAGATCACACCCCTGTTGCGGTTGAAGATCTCCTCATACAATGAGCTAGATCCTAGATGAAGAAGAAGGGCCTGTTGAGGTTGAGGCATAGCTCGTGGTTGAAGTATCGATCGCAGATGAAGAAGAACGGCCTCTTCAGCTTCAACCACAGATCGGAGACGGCAGAGCACTCGGTTGAAGCACAGATTAGACACGGCTGAGCACGAATAAAGATGGACACGCCCTTCAGATTCTACGAGTGACCTCTGAGACTACAATGCAGTCGACGACATGGACGGACCTGGGATCGGATCTGTCATAGACGGAAAACCGAGCGACGAGGGGGAAGACGACGGAGACAGCTAGAGAGGGAAGACGGACTACACAGCTTCATCGGCTACAACCCTCGCCGCCGACGAGAGGGAGACGAAGACCAGCGACAGCGACAACAACAGGCAACTGAAGCAGAGCATGTGAAAAAAGATTCGTTTGCAACAGGCGTCGAGCAGCTTTGCAGGGAGAGGAGTGAAAAATTAAAAATAGTAGGTGAGAGAAGTCAACGGTAATAAAACGTGAAACGGGTTTGTAAAAGCTTGGTCCATTAGCTTTTCCGAAATGGGATTTTTTTACCTCAAACCCAATTAGAAAAAGCCCATCCAAACACTACAAATTGCAACACGTTTTTTTTTGGGGCTTATCTAGTCAAAACGGGCTTATTTGGCTATTTTAAGCCCAACCAAACACTCTCTACGTACATAACAAAAAGCATGTGATGACAGGTTAATTAACAATGAAGGAAACCAAAAGAGAGATGGAATTGAAAGAGGATCTTTGGAATATAATACCTCCTTCAGTTTTTAATATAAATATATTTATCTAATTTAATTAGATTTAAAAAATTAGTTAAATTAATTAGTATTATATATATTTTCTAAAACATCTTAATCATCTTCCTTAATTCATGTATTTCCTTTCCTTCTTGATTATTGTTAAGAGAGCATCAATAGGGGTAAATTATGAAAAATATTGATAAATATAAAATTATACTCCCTCCGATTCTAATTATAAGACAAAGTTGATTTTTTTGGAGAAATTAAGGAAGCCAATTAAATTACTTTAGAGTGTTTATATTTTTAGTATCCTTAGATTATATATTAGTTTATTAGTCAAATTAATTAGTTTGAGGAAAAAAATAAAAATACTCTAAAGTAATTTAATTGGCTTCCTTAATTTCTTCAAAAAAAACCAACTTTATCTTATAATTATAACCGGAGGGAGTATTTTATATTTAGGATCAAAATCAACTCCTAAAATATACCTTATATTAAGGATCAAAAACCTAAAGAAAAACAAAGTAGTAGTTGATAGTGGCATGTGTGTGTGTGTGATTTAACAAATGAAAGGGAAGACTTATAAAAGGTGAAGAATTTGAAATGATGGACATGTGAAGACTTCGAAATAGGCAGAGCAGACCAGGAATTATCATGGTTGTGATAAAAAAAACCAAAATTTTTTCTTTCAAGTAAACATCAAGATAAGGATCTTGTCTTGTACTTTATTATATATGTGGAAAAAATATGTAATAAATAAATTGAAAAGGCATTTGGCAAAAGAGGGGCGGAGAAGAGATTATATGCGTAAAAACATTTTTCTGATGATATCTATATATGTGGAGTACTATTCATTTAAATCAGTGTTGATATTATTTTTAAAATATTTTAGATGGAAAAAATTAAATGCATGCTTTTAGTTTTATTAGAGATAAATAAAATTTTACTTTTGTAGCGTGAAAAGGACCTTTGGAAATTAAGAGAGGATGGA
The DNA here is from genome assembly GCA_963855925.1 of Inga laurina. NCBI lineage: Eukaryota > Viridiplantae > Streptophyta > Magnoliopsida > Fabales > Fabaceae > Inga > Inga laurina. Next base: position 64,128,362 of record OY979702.1, on the reverse strand, counting down.
CGAAGAAACGCGTAATATCACTTTTGTTTTGGTCACAGAGTCTATCACATGAGGAAAAGTTTGCCAATTGTGTCTCTACTGTCCTGAATTTATAAACCTATAACATTCTCAAATATAAAGTTTACATTAAAATATTTGTCTCAAAAATTTATTAATTAAGTAAATATATTTAAAAAAATTTGAATAACTTGTCGGAAGAAAATTCTAAAATATCATCCGACGCGCGCATTGAGAAATTCTTTAAATCCAACAAACACGTTAAGAAAATAGTGAAGGGAAGTCATTTGTAGTTTGATTGTGGGGACACTACAAAACTTTGTATAATGCACTCAATTCTTTTATCATGAAAATTGAAAACGAGTCTATTATAAGAAATTTAAGGAATTTTTTGAATGAGAATAAATTATAAAATTCATATAAATATTTAAATTATTGCAAAATATTTCTAAATAAAAAGAAATTAAATTGCGTGGAAAATTAAAAACAAAATTTATTTTTGTCGCCAAAAATTCTTTCATTATTCAACCACTAGTAATGTTACGTTCCCCAATGCTATAGAAGCTTGTGCTAATAATCCCAAAAATTTAACGTTGGACATAAATGGTTAGTCCATTAATTTCAAATTATTCACCTTTGAGCTGATTGATTTGACACAATTTTAACCGTCTCAAGGTCAAATTATAAATTACCACGAATTAAAATTAATATAGTGCAAACGACTCAAGATCGTTCTCTTATCAAAGAGTCTTTTATTTTGATTCCCTAGGTTAAACTAAATGATATAAACATGGTTAGAAGTGGGGTTTTGAAATTGGTTTTCTTTTTCGATTAAAAAAAATGGGTTTCTTTATGTCAAAATTCATGAAAATAAGCTAATTCTATTCTTTTTGGTATTTTGAAAATTAATGAGAAATGTTAAATTGAGAGTGAAGATATGAATAATGGATGCTTTTGGTGATGAAGAAAATGACAATCCTTGCTAAAAAATTATGGGAGTTAAAATTTCATTAAGTCTAAAAAACAACCTCAAGATAACACTTGAGTTCAATATTCTCAGGTAATAGTAGCTCCTACAGATATAGCTAACTACTATCTCTTGAAATATTGTTCAAAACCACTTAATGTGTAATTAAAATTGGAGTGATGCATATTGTTCTTCTCAATTAAAATGTTCTAATAAACCATTCAAGAGCTAAAATCAACTATGTTTACCAGTCATGAACATGATAGCAAGCATAATTTCATCAAGCACATCAAAAGACATATATAAATATAAACATCAAGATACATCATCCAATTAAAACCACAATGATCAATTCACATGGACAACATAACTGCAATCCAAGTCTCAAAACTACAAATGATAAGTGTAACCCCCTGCCTTGAAAACATTAATTATGATTCAAATATGCGTAATTAAAATGGATTAGAGACCGACGGATAATTAAAATCATTTCAATCCCTTCCTTACAGTGGGGTTTTCACAAATTCTTTCAAAATTCCTTCCTTATTTTGGTCCCAAATTCTGGTTTCGAATATAATTACCCTGCGCAATTAAATCGCATTCATACATATCAGAGTGTATAACAAAAATTCCGGCAACCCCCGGATCTCATATATATATATACACACACACTATGGGTTTCAATTTCCCATCTAGGGTATTATAGAATTGTAACCAAAATAATATTTACATCCCAAAGTTATACAGTAATCCCAGACTTAAATAGATAACCAACAATCCAATCAAATGTCCCTACAAAGTCCTAGCTGCTCCGGGTCGTCCGCTTCTCCTTGTAACCACTTGCCCTGTCTGAAGGTTAGTCAAAGGAAAGAATGAGATTCAAAAGAATCTCAGTAGTAACAACCACTTATACAATATGAAAACACATAGCATGTAAGAAAATCACAATCAGCAGCAACACAATGATGCATGGCTTACGCCACATACGACAACACTCACGGCTGTATACACAATATAATGTGACAGCTTATGCTGTAATCTCAGCAGCATCACAAAGCATGACAATCATACATACAATGCTTCACACATAGTATAAAAGAAAGAGTCACTACCTTGTTCTTTCCGATTGTGCTATGGCGCAGGTGGATTACGAATAGGGCAAATATCGAATCCTACAAACCAGAATTAAGGACGACAAATTATTACCTATTCCAATTCTTTAATAACTTATCATACTTGAGTTGGTTATCACTATGGTTATTTAATCAAGTCAACTAAGAAGCTAAAGTGGTCAATTAACCTAAAAGACCAATTTCTAACCTCAAAGTTCTACAATATTACATTATGCCATAACATTTTCAATTTTCGCATAGATAACCAAATTTGCCAGATCAATTTTTCATCAATTTTGAAAAATCATAACTAATTCTAGAAAAATCTAAATGAGTTGATCCCAAGGCCTATTGATAGACATTTAAGTCTTCTACACAGGAAAAATATGGATCAAGGCTGTTCATAACCACAAAAATACAGAATTGCACAAAATCCAACATTGCTCCAAAATAGATTCCAGTTTTAATCCCAAACTTTGGAAAATCATAATTCCCAGCTCACAAAATGAAATAACATGAATTATATGTCCATTTTGAAGTTTAGCATGTGAAATTTAAGGCTATAAAGTTTCAGAATTTTTAGACATCATTTGGTTATCCAAAAACACTACACATTCAAGGTAACTTGTTGGAATTCTATTCGGCAGAAAATCCAGTTTTGCATTTTGAGTTTCAATGACCCAAAATTCACAACCTCAGGCTATTCCCACACAATTTTTCATGTAGAACACAATAGTAACATCAAAATGAACAAATTCCTACTCATTCCCCACATCCTGTTTTAGAAGAAAAATCAACAAAATTCCAAAAATTACTAACAAATTGAGCATCAAACTTGTGTCATATGGTTTCTAATCATCATAAAACACCAAATACATAACCAGAACACCATGACTTCTCTAAACCCTAACTTGTACAAAATCAAGGCAAAATTATTTATGTCAAAATACTCATTCAACCTACACAACTAATAGCTCAAATTGAAGCCAATTCTCATCTCTTGCTTCTCCTTGGCTCCTTTCTTTGGTTTTTGGATGATGGCTCAAAACACCTCATCTTGAAATTCTAAAACAATAGAAATAAAGCACTCATCAAGAGGAACAATGTTTATGAAGGACTCTTGAGCCAAAGAAGCTATTTACAAGGTCAAAATTCAAGTAGAAATGCTCACCTTCACTTGCTCTTCTTTCTCTTTCCTTAAGCCTTGCTTGGCCAACTTTGAGACAAATGAGAGGGAGTGAATGAGTTCTGAAATTCTCTTCCCTTGGCCCTTTATATTTGACTGAAAGTGGGCCAAAAGAAATAGAGAATATGTGTGGTGAATAATTATTCCTTCTTGGTAAAAGTTGATCATAAATACAAGATGACTTCAATTTTAATTCTCTCACCTCTCTTGCCTTTAGAATTCTTGGACAAAAAGTTTGAGAAAGATGAGGAAATATATTGATAACACTCTCTCTCTTTTTCTCTTATATCCCTAGTCACTCTTATTGACTTTTCATATGGAAAAGATGAAGTGTATCATATTAATTCTCTTTCCCTCATGTCATACGAAGATAGCCCTTAAAGTAACCAAAAGAATGCTTCTTGAATTATCAATATTTACCTCCTTACTTTAGTTGCAATATTTGACCATAGTCAACATAGTTTCTTTCCTCTTCATGCCATACGAATTGCATAGCCAAAAGGGCTTCTTGAACTAATCATAATTTCAACTCTTCAAATGTTACTTCTTTAGTTAAAATTGTTGACTTAGTAATCATCTTTTACAATTTGGTCAAATTGTCTTCACATGTCATACGTAAATCATAGCCCTTTGAAGAAGAAGATGATATTGTAAAATATCATCTTGCAATGTAATATTTAATTGCCAATTTTGCATGTAAAACTTGACTAAAGTTATAACAAAATTTTCAGAGGTAATTCTGTCATTAATCCCACCATTTATTCTTTATATTTAGTCTTTGAGTACATTTTGGGATATTACAATAAGCCAAAACAAGGAAATCAAATATATAGTCTAAGTATAAGATTGAATTAAAGAATTCCCCTATTTAAGCACAATTACTCAAGCCACAATTCCTCAGCACCAAGAAGCAACAAGGTCAGCTACTCATGTCTCCAACAGTACTCACAGCATGTTCAAAACTCACAGAACCCATGGGACTTTGAAGGACCAAACCAGCAAAGAAGAATAAATGGGGTCTGTCGGTTTGGAGAAGAACTGAAGGAAATAGGAGCTATTAAATCAAATGGTGAATGAGAACTGAGCAGGAATAAGGCAGTGATTCGTGGAGGAAATAATGAAAGAGTGGTGAAATTCAGAATAGAGGAAGAAGGAGGAATGGCGGTTCTAGCCGGTAATGATTCTCGGCAGTAGAGGAAACTAGGAGGTGCGGTGCTGCAGTGACGGTGGTGGTGCTGCTAACAGTGGTGAAGGACGGAGTGGGCATTAATGAAGCTGGTGTGAAAACGGAGAGCAGTGGCGGTGATGGAGACCGATTCAGGTTGTGATAAGAACAGAGGAGGAACGACGGTGTTAATGGAAAAGATGAAGAGGATGGAGGTGGGTGACGGTAATGATAATGGTGAAGAAGATGATGATGAGGTCGATCAATGCTCTCCTCTCTCCTAGCTTCTTAACGACGCTGTGAGTTTTCTCCAGTCAGGTATCTCAAGGTCGACGACGGTGGTGCTGTCGATGCGGTGGTTTGTGGTGCTATAGTCTCAGCTCTCCGGTCTCCTTCCAGCTCTGGCCTCCCAGGTTTCCTTCCCCATGTTCTTGAGGCGCCCCCCACCAAAGCTCTTAGCTCCCTCTGTATATCCGACTCTCAGCTGCTCTCCAATGTCGGGTCTGCATCCCATGTTTCGGATCCCAGCTCCAGAAACCAATCAACAACCTAATTCCCTGGTCAAAACGCAAGTTTTGACCAGGGACCTACATGAACAATCTCAAAAATATTTTCTGGAGGAACTTCAAGGAATATTTTTTATATGTTTTGGGGCTCAATCAGAATTTCCTAACATTTTGGGTTCTTTTCTGTGATTTTTTCTAGGCCTTTTCTTTCCAAATTTGAGATTTTCAGAAATTATGGGGCCCTTTCTGCAATTTTCTCCAATATCTAAATATTAATTCTGACCTCCAAAACCTCCAATTTTCTTCCAAAACACCTACAATGTAAGATTAAGCATAATGTAGTATCAAAAGTCCAAAAAACAATTATACAAAATAATTAATAAATTATGACCATTTTACCCCTAATTGCAATTAATTCAAAACAATTGTCCTTTACTAAAATTAGTGCTTAATCACTCAATAATGTCCTGAAAAAAGCATCAGAATCCCAATTTAATTATTAAAAATCATATATAAAATATGGTTCAATCACTTATACTCATTATTATTGATTTGAAGCCCTGTCTAGCTTAACTAGGGAAAACACTTGTGCACATAGACATATATAAATATAAAATTAATGTTTGGAATATCTTATGTATTTGACTGTCCCATTAAAACAAGTAAATTGTTACGCTATGTCCAACTAATAATTCATGTAACTGAACGCTTTCCTTGGTAGAAATTATCATGTATAAGAGATAACACTTGCGGATGACATTTAGAGGAGTCTTCCATAATATAATCATGCACTTCACCATGTAAAATATAATACCCTCGGTCCTTAATATAAGACATATATGCTTAACTTGATTAGATTAAGGAAATTAATTAAGTTAGTGTATATGACATGCATTTTCGAAAGTCATCTTCCTTAATTAATTCTCTCTTCTCCTTGATTGAACCATATTTTTATATGATTTTTCATAATTAAATTGGAATTTTTAATGCAATTTTTGGGGTATTATTGCATGATTAAGCATTAATTTTAGTTAGGGACAATTGTATTGAATTCATTGTAATTAGAGGCAAAATGGCCATAATTTGTTAATTATTTGTGCAATAGTTTCTTGTACTTTTGATGTTACATGTATTTTGGAAGAAAATTGGAGATTTTGGGATTCAGAATTAATATTTTAACAATTAGAGAAAACTACAGAAACGGCCCCATAATTTCTGAAAATTACAAACTTGTGAACAAAAAGGGCCTTGGGAAATCACAGAACAGTACCCACATGTTTAGGAAAATTTGTTTAAACCCCAAAATATTTCAAAAATTTTTATTTTAGTCCCTATTAATAACTTTTTAACCTCTCCAAATGGTCCCTGGTCAAAGTTTTGACCAGGAACCATTAGGTTTGCCTGGACCCGACATTGTTAAGGAGAGACACGAGCTGAGAGTTTGGTGGGGAGGTACCGCGGATTTAGACCGAGAGAGCTTGAGAGGAAAGAGGGAGGGCTACCACCACTGTCTTCTTCTTCTTTGCCGGAACTCCCTCAACCACCATCATCTCCGTCGACAACGAGAGAAAGGGCAGATATCATAGTGAGTTCAGTGCCGTAGACCAGTTTTGGGGAAGCTGAGAGTTGGAGAAAGCTTGAGAGACGGAGGGAGATCGGGGAAGGAGAGGAGAGACCATAGATCCTTCATCGCAACGCCATTGCCACCACCATCGACGGCATCTTCCTCTGTCCGTCATCCTTGTCTTTTAGACCACCACTACCGTCGAAGGAGAAGGAAGCTCAGAACTGATGTCTTCATTCGTTCACCGTCAGCTCTGTAGTCTCTCTACCACCGAAAACCATTGTCGGCCCTCCTTCTGTGATTCAGTTGAAGTTTTTTGGAGTTCTGGCATGTTCTGCAACTTCTGGCGAGAATTTTCAGTTTCTAGCGGAGCGTTTAAGTTTTCCAGCGAGCTCTTCTTTCCTTCTTTTCACCAATCCAGATTCGGCCTCCCTCATTCTCTTCATTCCAGATTCGTCCTCTCTCCTCCTCTTCACCATTTCAGATTTAATCTTGAACCACTGTCTTTTCCTCTGTTATTCTTCACTGCCTTAATCACCACCGACCACCTTCTCTTCTTCTCCACCATTTCTTCACTGCCATAGCCATAAGCTTCAAACACCACCATTATCATCATCCCTCCTCTATTAACCTTCACCTTCATTTTCTCCTTTCATCATTCTAGTGTAGTTGTTTCACCTTGACCATGGCTGCTGCGAATTCAAGTTTGGTAGCGACAGTACCAAATTCAATGCGTGGCTGAGGCTTCAACTCTTGATGATTGCATATTTGACTTGAGTTTAAAAGTTTTAAGGGGAGTTTTCTTTTTTATGAATTTTCTATTGTTATTATGATTCCTAGTTATGTTCTAAGGTATTTTCAGTAGGATTTTATTGAGTTATTTGGATTCCATATTGTTGAACTAAGATTGCTTATATTGTATTTAGATTGGAATTATTGTGATTGATTGATTTATGGTTACATATTTCCTATTAATTCATTGAGATTATGCTTGCTATGTGATTACTAGTTTGTGTAATTGATTTGGATTAATTTAAGTGTTATGATTGTGCATTCATATTAGAGGAAACAATTGCATTAATTTAATCCATTTCACACATCAAGTGGTTTTTAAATAATATTTCTAAGCAACAACTATGAATGTGATCGTAGGAATAGTTATTGATTAGGAGTGTTAGACTCAATGTGATTATTTGAGATTTTTCATTAAGACTTGATGGATTTTTAAACTTCCATATCATTTAATGAGCTAGAATAGCCATTGAACCAATTTCTCAAGAGCATTCACTTCATTCATATTTTATTAACCATCCCATTTTTATAAAAGTACCAAAAATAATAGTTTAGCTTTTAATTAAATTGCATTTGAAAAACCCAAACCAGTTTTCCCCTTGTCTTCATTGCATTTGCATGACATATAGATTACTTAGAATTCAATACAAAAACTCCTTGAGAAAAGATAACGATCCTAGGTTTGCCTATATGCAATCTTTGGTTAATTTTTGATTGTGGACCCCAAGGCTAACGATAAAAGCGTCCAAACCACTCATTGATTATTATTGAGGGAGCATAATTAAAGACAAATTAAGAAAATATTGATAAATATGAAAACTATGTCTTATATTAAGGACCAGAGGGAGTAGAAAACACATGACATAACATTTATGACTGTCGTTTTATAATACTAGAGCAAGGAGAGAGATGATGAAACTCAATTTTCCATAGGTTAATTGTTGATATTGTAATACCCCGAATTTTAGGATCGGAGGCTTAGGAATAAGTCTGAATTAAGTGGACTGCTAAACCCTAGTTTAGCAGGTATTCCAAATATATTCTCTAATATTCCTTATATCTTTGGGGTATTAAAGAAAATAAAATGGTGAATTTTGGAGAATATAATTATGTTTTTGGTGAAATCGCCTATGAGGTAGTAAGCTTGTCATATGATTTTGTATGACCAAATGATGAGAAAAAATTATGAGATTTTACAGGATAAAAATAGACATCCTAAGCTTTAATTTGATAGGTCATATAAATCAATTAGAGCTATATAAAAAAAGATATGAATTTTTGAAATTAGAATAGAAAAAACTGTGAAATTTCTGAAACAACAGGCAAAGATTGAAATTCTGGGAATTTTGTGATTCTAGCTAGCAAATGTCTATATTTTTCTTTGAAACTAGACTCAATAAGAGTTCTATAGGCTTTGGAATCACTTCAATGTCATTTTTCTCGAATTAGTTATGATTTTTCAAAATTGGGGCAGAAATCTGCCAGAATTTTGTAAAAATCCGAAAATTGGGAAATTAAATTAATATGTAAATATCATATGATATATCATCTTCCTCCTCCTCTTCAGCCCAAAACTGACGCCATCTCAGAAAAATAGAGAGAGGAAGTTGTGTGGTTTTAGAGAGAGAAGGAGAGGAGAAAACTCACGAGATAGGTCGGTTTCTTCGGTGAATTCGTACCTAACGTGTATAATCCTTCTCCTAAGTTTATCTTCTATGTTGTTTGAGTTGTTTGAAGTAACATTTTGGAGTTAGGAGGACTAGGGTTTTCAGCCTAAATGGAAAAGCTAGAAGGAGCTTGAGGTAACTTTCAAACTTTCGTATATTGGTTATTCTAACTGCTGTAGGCAATTTAATCGATGAAATTTTACCAGATTGCCAATGGTTTTAAAGTTTGGAAATTGAGTTGCCTAGGGGTTATGATGCCGAAATTGGGTCCAAAAGGTAGTTGTAACCTAATTAAATAGTTGATAAAGTGATTAGGAGTAGAAAGAAACACGTCTACGAAGTCAAAACTCAAAAACCCCGATTTTCTCCGAAAAATCTATAAGTTTCAGCCAACTCTAGTTAAGGGTCTTAGAGTTGGATTTTCAATGATTTGATGATTCCATTGAGTTCAGAAGGAAAAATTAGGTGGGGTTACATTTTGTCACTTTTTCGGAAAAGGCCGAAAAAACATAATTACGAAAACGCCTCTGAAACCCTGAAATAAGGGCTGTTAAGGGTATTTTTGTAATTTGACAATGAGTTTGATAATTCTGAATCCGAAAATGGATTCTTTGGGCGAAAATATGTCAGAATAGCCCATGTCATAATTTCGGAAAAAGTGCAGCCGGACCAGGTACGGCAGAGCCGGACCGGATCCCTAGGGGTATTTTAGTAAATTTTCATAATAGACTCATATAACCCCAAGAAACACTATGGAAGTGTCTAAATGGTACATTTGGCATTGTAGGATCGAATATAGAGCCCGAGCTGTTGGCACGCTTTACAAGGCATACGTCTCGAGGCGAAAAAGGGTTAAGGTAGGGAACTTACCTCTCTTGCATGTATATGATATTTGTGTTAGTGTGTTGATGCATGTTATTGCTTTGCTTGATTATGTGAAATATGTATGAATGATTTGAAGCTATGTTTCTGTCATGCCCTTATCTCAATTTCAACCTTTTTCAGAGTATTTGCGGAAAACAATATACGGTTCGGTAGGCAACACATGAATAACATAACTATACTGATAATATGTGCATGATTACATAAATTCCTCATAGGATTTTGTACATGATACTTACGATTAAGGTAGCCGCACAAGGCTACTAGGGTGTCTAAACTCATCCCAGTGAAATGGAGACTTCTTCCCGTCTTCGTTCCATTACTGTAATCCCCTCGTATGGTACTCTGCATTGTTGTTTGCATATCTTCTGTCGTCTCCTATCTAAATTGTTGGTAGGGGAGGGTGAGATTCGAGAGAATCTCAGTAGGAAACAGATACCATAATGTATGCATGATTGATGCTATGTGTATGATATGTTAGCTTTATCTGAATGTATGCCCCATAATGACATTTCTGCATGCTCAATATTTCATACAACAAGACTATAGCCACAGTGAAAACAGAAACAAAGCTTCATTTATTCAAATATGCTCCACACAATCAAGTAAAGCAATCACATACATCATTACACAAGCAAAGATATCAAATACACGCAAGTAAGGTAAGTCACATACCTTAATTCTTTTCCGCCTCGAAACGCGTGCCTCGATCTACGTGCAAACAGCTCAGGGCTCCATATTCGATCCTACAACGTCAAATGTACTATTTAGACACTTCCATAGTGTTTCTGGGGGGTTCTATGAGTCTATCTTGAAAATTTACCAAAATGCCCCCAGGACACCAGCTCAGCCTCGCCGTACCTGGCTCGATAGCACGTTTTCTCAAATTTTTGACTTGGGCTATCCTAATGTATTTTCATCCAAGGAATCCATTTCCGGACTCAAAATTATCAAATTCAATGACAAATTATGAAATTGCCCTTAGCAGCCCTACTTTTAGGGTTTTATGGGCGTTTCCGTAATTATGCTTTCTCGGCCTTTTTTAAAAAAGTGTCCAATTGTAACCCCACCTAATTTTTCCTCCTGAATCCAATGAAACCATCAAATCATTGAAAATCCAACTCTAAGGCCCTCAAACATCCTTGGCCGAAATTATGGTGTTCTCCGGGAAAAATCGGGGTTTTGCGATTTCGGCTGCGTAAACGCGTTCCTTTCTACTCCTAACCATCTTATTGACTATTCCATTAGGTTACAACTATCATTTAGTATCAATTTTGGTAGCATAACAGCCCTCACAACCCATTTTCCATTTTTACACACAAAGACAATCCGACGAAATTTCACCGAATAAATTGTCTATAACAGCCAGAATAGTCAATATGCAAGAGTTTAGAAGTTACCTCAAGCTCTTACTAGCTTTTTCTTCTTGTGGCTGAAAACCCTAGCCCTTCTTAACAAGGAAAATTGAGCCTCAACAACCTTAAAGAACATGAAAGAAAAGCTTAGGAGAAGAGTTATACGCGTTGGGAGCTAGATCATCGAAGAAATCGTCGTACCTTGTGATTTTTCTTCTCCTTTCTCTCTCTACAAGCTCTCAAATATTCTCTCTCTATTGCACTGCATACTGCGTCGGTTTGGAGGAAGGAAGATGAAGAAAAGGTGTTTTAATATTAGGATGATGTCATATTTCATTATTTAATAATTTTTCAAAATTTTCGGATTTTTACAAATTTTTGGCAGATTTTTGCCCAAACTTTGAAAAATCATAACTAATTCTAGAAAAATTGAATTAGAGTGATTCTAAAGCCTATAGAACCCTTATTGAGTCTAGTGTCATGGAAAAATATAGAATTTTGCTAGATGGAATCACAAAATTCCTAAAATTTTAATCTTTGCTTGCTGTTCCAGAAACTTCACAGTTTTTCTGTGCTGACTTCAAAAATTCATATCATTTTGTATATAGCTCTAATTGAGTCATATGAACTATCAAATTAAAGCTTAGGATGTCTACTTTCATCCTGTAAAATTTCATAATTGTTTCTCATCATTTGATCATTCAAAATCATATGACAAGCTCACTATCACATAGGCGATTTCACCGAAAACATAATTAGATGCTCTAAAGTTCACCATTTTACTTTCTTAATACCCCAAAGATATAAGAATCATTAGGGGATAAATTTGGGCTTCTACTAAATTAGAGCTTAGGAGTCCACTTAATTTAGGCTTATTCCCAAGCCTCCAATCCCAAATTTCGGGGTATTACAGTTTCAATTTATGTTATGGCCATAAGTATATTGTTCGAAGCATTGAGCTTACAGATTTGTCATTGGGTGAGCATGAGTTATGTGATGCAAGCATGTCATGCATTAAACATTTATCGTACATGCATATTGGTATTGTTTTCCTACTGATATTCTCTCGAATTTCACCCTCTCCTACCAACAATTTAAATAGGCGAATATAGAAGGTACTCAGAAATCAGAGAAAAGAACCATATGAGGGGATTGCAGTGGTGGAACGAAGACAAAAAGATGTCTCTGTTTCACTGGGACGAGTTTAGATACCCAAGTCTGTGTGGCTACATTGATGGTAATGATCATGTACGAACCCTTATGGGGAATTTATGTAATTATGCATTTATTATCAGTATATTCATGTTATTCTTGTGTTGCCCACTAAACTGCGTATCGTTTTTTACAAGTACTCTAAAATAAGTGAAAATAAAAAGAGGGCGTGACATATATTATTTAAATTAAGCATGGAGTGTATTACCAGAAGGCCTAAAGGTTGTATTAACCATAAAGAGCAAAACAAGTGAGATATATTAGTCTATTATATATGTGGAAAATTTTGCTAACGAATTGATAAAAGGCATTTGGCAAAAGAGGGATGGAGAAGAAAATTTCATGATTTTTATATTCTTGATATATTTGTCTATATATATGATATGCACTGAGCAGAGAAGAAAATTTCCATCTAATCTGCCTAGGATTCAAAATTTCCAATGACAATAAGAGATTATATACGTAAAAATATTTGTCTGAAATATTAAAATTATTGTTATATCTTATTTTTAAAATATTTTTGTTGAAAAGAAAAATTATATATATGTTTTTATTTTTATTTGAGGTCAAGATATTGTGAAATGAAGAAACTTTTACTTTTCTATAACGTGAAAAAGCTTTCCGCAAAATTATAAAGAGCTTTGAAAATTACGGGGGGAAGGACCAACAAACCTCTCCAAAAGTTTCGTGTACACCACTCATTTTTTTTTTCGAGAAGTAACAATATAATGTGTCTATAAAAACATAATGTCCCTTTGTGTTTTGTTTTTTTATATGACTATTTGATTCAGATTCATACATTGTTAGACCTAAATAGGAGTAGGTCTTCCAAAAGCATTTTCCATATCCGCAAGGAGTCAAACTCAATTGAAGACTTTGTGATTAAACACTAAAACTTCTTCCATTAGAACTAAGGTGCCACACTTATTTTGATCAATGAGTATATTATTAATCTGCTAGCAAAAAAAAAAAAAAAGAGTATATTATTAATCATATGTAGAAAAGTTTTCCAATTGTCTCTATACTTTAATTTCCATAATTTATAAACATACAATATTCTTAAATAAAAAAATATAATATTATTTTAACAAAAACAGAGTCCATTTTATTAATTTTCAAAAAAATATTACACACTAATTCATCAAAATAAAAGCAAAACAAAAAACAACATTTCAACAACTAACTTTGCTTTCAACAACTTTACTGTGCCCAGTGCTGTTCCAGATTTTAAGCCTACTAATGCACACAAGTTGGAGTTAATCATGCAATAGCAGGTCATATAATCTATTCATAGAAAGAAACATTTCTTTCAAGATTTGTTTCTCAAAGATCTTACCCATAGAATCTCATCACAACCAAGTTACTTCTAATGCATACTATTAGAGGGGAGGGAGCATGATTTAAGTTTAAATGGGGTACAAAGATACCTGTATTTTTATTAATCCCCTCACATGTTTTAATATCATAATTCAAAATCGTATGTAATTTTATAACCAGGTTTCATTTGATTCCAAAGCCATGATCTTGATGGGTACTCAAGTGTGATAAGAACCCCACAATGGAAGCTAGTTATTGAGGAGAGAACACCAACCGAACTAAATAGTAATACCCCATAGAGCATCTCATACTACTTCATGTAAGACGTAGAATTCGGCTGGTTTCAAATAATTTTCCAGTCCAATATATTTATTCTGAATTCTTACCTAGGAAAGAGTTTATGCCGTAGAGAACAAGAGATAACATTTCTGCCTCCTTAGCTCGGCGAAGTTTAGGGTAAATCACTACAAATAAGTTTTTAGTATACCTAATAATATCCAAACAAATCCTATCCTAAAGAATAGATAGAACATCGGATAAGCTAAAAAAATAAAATACTGAAAAACATAATAAATAAAATAAAAAATACAATAAATCATGAAAAAGTGTGCTGATCGACGACGCTCTACAACATTAGACTTCGATATCCTATGCCAAGTCTCCAACAATTTCCCCACTTAAAGAGTTGACATCCCAACAACTATACTCTATGACACTTTACTTGGTAACACTATACTCAACTTCCCTATTGGCTAGAACCCTCTATAGGAAGTCCTTTTCAAAAGCCACCAACAACCAGCTTTGCCATTTTCCTTTCTCCTGTTGGACATCATGCAAGAGACTAACCTATAACCTCTCTTGATCTTATATAATACCAAGATTTATTCACAATCATTACCTTAAGTGATTTATAAAATTTGATAAAATAAGCTACGCAAGAAATAATAGTCACCAAGTAGTAGGAACATAACTAAAAGTTGCAGTAGGCATGTTTAGAAAGTTTAGTATACAATCAAATGAGAAATACAAACCTACCATTGTTTGGCGAGTTTCTAGAGGAGAAACTATCAGTGGGTGATTATGATCTTTTACAAACTTGTTATATTTGACATGAATCATCGCCTTATTGCATCCAAGCCTGCGGGCAAGAATCCTTCCATCCCTTTCAGAGCGTCTACCAGACATAACACGCATGACAAACCCTACACGTCGAGCATATTCATCATAGAATATTTTAGCAGCATCTTCAGATCCAAATTCCATACCCTCTTCCAAACAAAAAGTGAAATTATTTCTTTCCAGTTTTACAAATATGAAACATGCACACGTTTTGAAGATATAAATGGAAAACACATCTTATATAAGCCTACTGAAACATTGAGATTTCGGCATAAGTTTTCACATTAAGTGCAGGCATCTGAGTAAAGTGTCACGCCCTTATCTCATTTTACCTTTACCAGAGTTTTCGCGGAAAACGATATGCGGTTCGGTAGGCAACACAAGAATAGCATAACTATACTGATAATATGTGCATGATTACATAAATTTCCCACAGGGGTTCGTACCTGATAAATTCAAATAATGTAGCCGCACAAGGCTACTAGGGTGTCTAAACTCGCCCCAATGAAATGGAGACATCTTCCCGTCTTCGTTCCATTACTGTAATCCCCTCGTACGATTCTCTGCATTGTTGTTTGCATAACTTCTGTCGTCTCCTGTCTAAATTGTTGGTAGGGGAGGGTGAGATTCGAGAGAATCTCAGTAGGAAACATATACCATAATGCATGCATGATTAATGCTATGTGTATGACATGTTAGCTTTATCTAGATGTATGCCCCATAATGACATGTCTGCATGCTCAATGTTTCATACAACAAGACTATGGCCACAGCAAAAACAGAAACAGAGCTTCATTTATTCAAATATGCTCTACACAATCAAGTAAAGCAATCACATACATCATTACACAAGCAAATATATCAAATACATGCAAGAAAGGTAAGTCCCCTACCTTAACCCTTTTCCGCCTCGAAACGTGTGCCTCGTAATGCGTGCCAACAGCTCGGGGCTCCATATTCGATCCTACAATGTCAAATGTATCGTTCAGACACTTCCATAGTGTTTCCGGGGGTTATATGAGTCTATCTTGAAAAATTACTAAAATACCCCCGGGACCCCGGCCCGGCCCCGCTGTACCCGGCCCGATGGCACGTTTTCCCAAATTTTTGACTAGGGCTATCCTAACGTATTTTCTCCCAAGGAATCCATTTCCGAACTCAGAATTACCAAATTAAATTTCAAATTACGAAATTGCCCTTGACAACCCTACTTTTAAGGTTTTAGGGGCGTTTCCGTAATTATGCTTTCTCGGCCTTTTCCGAGAAAGTGCCCAACTGTAACCCCACCTAATTTTCCCTACTGAACTCAATGGAATCATCAAATCATTGAAAATCCAACTCTAAGACCCATTTATATCCCAGACCGAAATATATGGGTTTTCCAGGGAAAATCGGGGTTTTTCGGTTTCGGCTCCGTAAACACGTTCCTTCGTACTCCTAACCACTTTATTGACTATTCCATTAGGTTATAACTACCATTTAGACTCAATTTGGGCAGCATAACCCCTAAGGAAACCCATTTCCAAAAATCACAAACAAAGATAATCCGGCGAAATTTCACCGATTAAATTGTTCACAGCAGCCAGAATAAGCAGTATACGAAAGTTTGGAAGTTACCTCAAGCTCCTTCTGGCTTTTCCCAAATATGGCTGAAAACCCTAGGTTTTGAAAAACCAAAGATGAGCTTTCAAACCTTGAATCACATAGAAGAATAGCTTAGGAGCGGAGTTATACGCATTAGGAACCGATTTACCGAAGAAATCACTTACCTTTGTAAGCTTTTTCCTCCCCTTTTCTCTCTCTAAAAATCTCAAACCTTCTCTCTCTATTTCAGAGATGTGCTGCACGGTTTGGCTGAAGGAAGGAGAAGAATGATATTTATTATATGATATTTACTTATTACACCATTTTTCCAAAATTCGAATTTTACAAAATTCTGGCAGATTTCTGCCCAAACTTTGAAAAATCATAACTAATTCTAGAAATATCGAAATGAGGTGATTCCAAAGCCTATAGAACCCTTATTGAGTCTAGTTTCAAGGAAAAATATATACTTTTGTTTTCTGGAATCACAAAATTACCAGAATTTCAATCTTTGTATACTGTTCCAGAAATTTCACAGTTTTTCTGTGCTGACTTCAGAAATTCATATCTTTTTGTGTATAGCTCTAATTGAGTCATATGACATATCCAATTAAAGCTTAGGATGTCTAATTTCATCCTGTAAAATATCATAATTTTTTATCATCATTTGATCATTCAAAATCGCATGACAAGCTTACTACCTCATAGGCGATTTCACCAAAAACATAATTACTTTCTCCAAAATTCATCATTTTACTTTCTTAATAATCCAAAGATATAAGAAATATTAGAGAATATATTTGGGACACCTGCTAAATCGGGGCTTAGCAGTCCACTTAATTTAGGCTTATTCTCAAGCCTCCAATATCAAAATTCGGGGTATTACATTTCTCCCCCCGTTCAATAAATTTCGTCCTCGAAATTTGAACGTCTACAATGTAGGGATTAATTCTATCTCATTCTATTATCACATGCAGGCTCAAAAGCCATGTAACACCGTAGTCATACTTCCATTACTAATCTCAGATAGTACTCAGCATTCATCATCCATTCTGTACACAGTAGGTAGCGTGTAATCAAACATAGGTACCCACAGTGCTTGGTTCCAAAGGCCTTAAGCCTCTTTGGGACTTCACCGGAATTCACACAATCATCATTTTTTTTAACGGCCCAATCCACACCCCCTTAATGAGGCCTATTGGATGTTCCTCACCCCCTTAACAAGGTCTGTTGGGTTAGTGAGCCGGCCATGGTTCACTTCGTTAGGTTCCTTCCATGGTAGAATATTGCGCCTCATGTTAGACATGGTACCATTGGACACCAAAACGCTTGGTCATACTGGTCTTACTGTCTCCTATTCGGTGTTCAGGATCAAATGACTATTTGACCCTTATTGGCTGTACTGTGCGCACTATTCACTATGTGACCATCCACTGTTTGCATTATATCACAAGTGGATGATTCATTATGTGAGGCTACAGCTATGGAGATGCTCATGCCTCTACTCGACCTTGTTGCATCAGAACACATCTCAATCCATGCCTACTTGCATCTGTGTAGACCATAAAGCTCAACTGTGGATCTGGGATTGTTATCACTGGTGCTGTTGAGAGGTATTCGCCACCATTCTGCCCTACTACACTAGGGTTCATCCCAATTCCAGTTCACATGTGTCACCACAAACTACAAAGGTTGTGTGACTGTTGACCATACAGGTAATCATACTATACACCACGCAGGATGTAATACTGTTAATCACATATACTATAACATTGTTGACCATCAAGGCCATATTATGTTTTGGGACGATCAACAATGGTGCGAACATCAACCCCTCCTGTAAGTTCGAAATTGCACCTAGATTCGTCATACTTCCGCTGCCCACTCTGAGGTCTATCTCCTCATATGAGCTTTAATATTATCAGGATGATTTAATAGGAGTCCTACAGGAACCTCCCATGACACTTGACAACACCCACAATCTATATTCCTCTGTGCCCACTCTTTACCCGATTCAACTTGAATCATTCTGATCCATATAAACTCTTATTTCAAGAAAACCCATTCAATGTGGGATTCATTACAATACACCATCGTTGAGGGCCAACGTTTTCGTAGCCCTACTCTATGATTCAACTTCATGGCAGCTGTACTCTAGGATTAGTCATCACGGAGGCTGCACTCGCGGGTTCATCATCATGGTGGCTGCACTCTAGGGTTCGTCGTCACGGTGGCTGCACTCTAGGGTTCGTCGTCACGGTGGCTGCACTCTAAGGTTCTGTGCTCGGTGCTTCACACAGGCGCCCATACACCTGGTCAGCCCCCTTCCGATAAGAACTTTCCTTAGGTAGCCCTCTCTGATCAGATTTCACCGTAGGTAGCCCTCTCCGATCAGATTTAACCATAGGTAGCCCTCTCCGTTCAGATTTCACCGTAGGTAGCCCTCTCCGATCAGAACTTTCAATCTTTGTGGTTGCAGTACAACTCCACAATTATGCCATAAAGGCAATGTTTCCTGATTCAATACAAACATTCTTATCATCAACTCAAGATTATGGATGGAATAGTTCAATTCCCGAAGCTTCAGCTGACAAGATGCATACTCCCTCACTCGGCTTGCATTAATTCTCATCTCAATCTATGCCTGTTCACATCTGGGGATTCAATTTCCTTCCCAATCCATGCCATCTGGCATCAATGAAGACAACAAAGGCCTCCTATGGATTTGAGATTATCAGTGTTGGTACTTTAATAAATTTTCATCATCAGCTCTCAGAAGCTCCTCTCACAATCATCATCCCATGCATAATGCTGAGTTTTGGGAAATTTCGATATAAACATCTCATCCCTTTTTTTTAATTATTGTCACACCCGTAGGCCTTCTTGACCTCGTACCCGAGTCCCTTAGGACGTGGCTAGCAGCCTCGTCAGGTAGGATGCCTTTTTATTCACACTACATGGCCCTCCATAGTAACCCACAATCATCCATAGAAAATATGATAGATAAATATGTCATGCACCATATAGTGCAAAATGAAAATCACATCAATCCGTGTGTGTACACAAAGTTCAGGGCCAAACACCCAGTTAAAACAACAATTCGTGTGTGTACACAAAGTTTAGGGCCAACCATCCAGTTGAAACCCTTACGTGTACCTCAGCCGAGTCACCGACTACAGCTAGGTAAATCGTGTATCATAGCTGGGTCCTTACTAGGCCGAATGGTACATATACACTTCCCATCGGACGGTACATATACACTTCCCGCACCACAGCTAGATAATATTCGTGTACCTCGGCTGGGCACCAACCACAACCAGGTAATGTTCATGTACCTCAGCTGAGTCCTAGACTACAGCTAGGTAATGTGCCCTAGGCACGTGTTCATTCACAGAATATAGAACATACAACATATTAACTATCACATAGTGTATGAGAGATTATAGTTACTACATTGGCCTTTCCAGGATAACCTTCTTGATAATCATTGATCATTACATACCACTTGTTATCGATCTAAATCAGAATAACAATATGCAGTTCAGTGTACCCGTAGGTACCATGCTCGATCATACTCAATGTACTTATATGCACTATATTCGATGTACCTGAAGGCACTATGTTCGATGTACCCATAGGCACTATTCATCAAATTTGGTAAATCCATCCCCTGTCACACCATTTAAATCATCTAACATAAATAATCATTAGTCATGGAGAAACCTTAAGACAATTATTATGTCTCAAATCTTCATGACCCTATAAAATCACTTCCCAGGGGGTCACCCATCCTGGGATTTCCCTGGGTTAAGCACGTTTAACTTTTGCGTACCCATGCCCAAACGTGGATAACGACTTCTACTGTTTTCGTCCACGGGTACCCCGTGACTACCCTCATCTCAAAAGACATGCCGGCTATCTCCGGTCACCAAAATATTGAGTGTGGACCGTACATTAGCCTTGGCCGTACCCATTTCCTCGGGTTCTGCAATATCCTTAGAACATTCTTGTCTAGTATTGCACTATTAGCTACCTTTCAGTACTCGCCATTTCTCATGGATGATTCACAAATCGGGAAGATACCCTCCATTGGTACCTCCTGTCTGGGCATATTTTCTAGCATTGTGTAATCAAAACCATATCAGTATACTATCCTATTGCCAAAACCACCGCACTTACTCTGAGCAAAAATTTCTGTGGCCAGAATCCTTGCTCTGATACCAAAATGTCACGCCCTTATCTCATTTTACCTTTACCAGAGTTTTCGCGGAAAACGATATGCAGTTCGGTAGGCAACACAAGAATAGCATAACTATACTGATAATATGTGCATGATTACATAAATTTCCCACAGGGGTTCGTACCTGATAAATTCAAATAATGTAACCGCACAAGGCTACTAGGGTGTCTAAACTCGCCCCAATGAAATGGAGACATCTTCCCGTCTTCGTTCCATTACTGTAATCCCCTCGTACGATTCTCTGCATTGTTGTTTGCATAACTTCTGTCGTCTCCTGTCTAAATTGTTGGTAGGGGAGGGTGAGATTCGAGAGAATCTCAGTAGGAAACATATACCATAATGCATGCATGATTAATGCTATGTGTATGACATGTTAGCTTTATCTAGATGTATGCCCCATAATGACATGTCTGCATGCTCAATGTTTCATACAACAAGACTATGGCCACAGCAAAAACAGAAACAGAGCTTCATTTATTCAAATATGCTCTACACAATCAAGTAAAGCAATCACATACATCATTACACAAGCAAATATATCAAATACATGCAAGAAAGGTAAGTCCCCTACCTTAACCCTTTTCCGCCTCGAAACGTGTGCCTCGTAATGCGTGCCAACAGCTCGGGGCTCCATATTCGATCCTACAATGTCAAATGTATCGTTCAGACACTTCCATAGTGTTTCCGGGGGTTATATGAGTCTATCTTGAAAAATTACTAAAATACCCCCGGGACCCCGGCCCGGCCCCGCTGTACCCGGCCCGATGGCACGTTTTCCCAAATTTTTGACTAGGGCTATCCTAACGTATTTTCTCCCAAGGAATCCATTTCCGAACTCAGAATTACCAAATTAAATTTCAAATTACGAAATTGCCCTTGACAACCCTACTTTTAAGGTTTTAGGGGCGTTTCCGTAATTATGCTTTCTCGGCCTTTTCCGAGAAAGTGCCCAACTGTAACCCCACCTAATTTTTCCTACTGAACTCAATGGAATCATCAAATCATTGAAAATCCAACTCTAAGACCCATTTATATCCCAGACCGAAATATATGGGTTTTCCAGGGAAAATCGGGGTTTTTCGGTTTCGGCTCCGTAAACACGTTCCTTCGTACTCCTAACCACTTTATTGACTATTCCATTAGGTTATAACTACCATTTAGACTCAATTTGGGCAGCATAACCCCTAAGGAAACCCATTTCCAAAAATCACAAACAAAGATAATCCGGCGAAATTTCACCGATTAAATTGTTCACAGCAGCCAGAATAAGCAGTATACGAAAGTTTGGAAGTTACCTCAAGCTCCTTCTGGCTTTTCCCAAATATGGCTGAAAACCCTAGGTTTTGAAAAACCAAAGATGAGCTTTCAAACCTTAAATCACATAGAAGAATAGCTTAGGAGCGGAGTTATACGCATTAGGAACCGATTTACCGAAGAAATCACTTACCTTTGTAAGCTTTTTCCTCCCCTTTTCTCTCTCTAAAAATCTCAAACCTTCTCTCTCTATTTCAGAGATGTGCTGCACGGTTTGGCTGAAGGAAGGAGAAGAATGATATTTATTATATGATATTTACTTATTACACCATTTTTCCAAAATTCGAATTTTACAAAATTCTGGCAGATTTCTGCCCAAACTTTGAAAAATCATAACTAATTCTAGAAATATCGAAATGAGGTGATTCCAAAGCCTATAGAACCCTTATTGAGTCTAGTTTCAAGGAAAAATATATACTTTTGTTTTCTGGAATCACAAAATTACCAGAATTTCAATCTTTGTATACTGTTCCAGAAATATCACAGTTTTTCTGTGCTGACTTCAGAAATTCATATCTTTTTGTGTATAGCTCTAATTGAGTCATATGACATATCCAATTAAAGCTTAGGATGTCTACTTTCATCCTGTAAAATATCATAATTTTTTATCATCATTTGATCATTCAAAATCGCATGACAAGCTTACTACCTCATAGGCGATTTCACCAAAAACATAATTACTTTCTCCAAAATTCATCATTTTACTTTCTTAATAATCCAAAGATATAAGAAATATTAGAGAATATATTTGGGACACCTGCTAAATCGGGGCTTAGCAGTCCACTTAATTTAGGCTTATTCTCAAGCCTCCAATATCAAAATTCGGGGTATTACATAAAGCAAGCATTGAAAATGTGTCCTATGAAAAATTAATAGAAGAATTAATAGAAGCAATATTCATGCCCTCTTATTTGAGATTGTAGGACTACAAAATGATGTTGGATAAGTGATATAAAAGGAGGAATGTCATACAGTGTACGTCAGAATCATAGAAAAACAGAAAAATCATGTAAGCATGCTACTGATAGTAAACTAGACACAACAATTTTGACTGCTGAGATGAAAATTGAAGCGCTATTGGGATTTTATTAGGGTCATTTAACAAGTTTCAGGATTGTCAATTCAAGGTGTAAAGGTGGTCCTGCTTCAAAAGTAGCAACATTGTCAAGTTCAAGTGAACTTTGCAGTGATTACTTCAAGGTGGATTACTGCTAAATGCTCTCTTTAGGTTTCACATCAAGATATTTCCTTCATTTACACATATGTGACCCTGTTTCTAGTGTAGATTTTCGAGCTTATGTTAACTAACAAAATGTTGAAAAGTCAGAAATAATGTTTGACATGTACCATTGTCAAGTACAATAACTTGAGTGATCAAATGGATATTGCGGCACACTATTGAAACCAATATTATCTATTTTGGAAAAAAATAGGGGACATTAGGTTTAGAATTGCAGAAACTTGAACAATATAAATTGATAAGTATATTAAACATACAAAGATAGAATAGATGCAGGTTTTTACCATTTAAAATGCATTTCAATATAATCTTTCAGAAAACATTATTTCTTTGATTCAAGCAACATACCATTAATTCTATGGTTCTTCCATTGTTTGAACTTCATTCATGCCAAAACTGGCATTCACGGAGGTTTCCATTCCCCTGTTTTCATAATCTATGTGGCCTTCCACGCTACATAATGGAATTAAGATATCAACACTCTGCAAATACAAAGTGCCTAACAATCAAGACCCTCTCAAGAAATATTGTATTGATATACAGATGACGCTTGAGAGTTTAATTTAGTAGAAGAGTAAGTATTAGAAGAGCGAAGATGAAGTTGAACATGGCATTCTCATTAATATGAAGTCATTTTATGGTTATCAAAGGACAAGTTTATTTCAGATGAAACGAATAAATAATTATATCATATTTTTCACAATAAACAAGAAGTTTTTCTTGTCTTCAAATGATAAAGTACTAAAGAACCTAGAATTCTCTCACACTTCTACTTAGAATTTTAAATTGAACTTACTCTGAAGCAGTAGAACATTATTGTTACCCTTTTCTCTACCATTTTATTCCCTCACCTTTCATCTTCAGCAATTGTGATTCAAATACTTAGGGTGTGTTTGGTTTGAGGGGAGCGGAGGGAGGTTAAATTATCCTTTTGGGTTGAAGGTATTTAAATTTTCGGCGAAAATTCAAAATTTAAAATGAATGGGAGGGTAAATTTTGAGCGGGAATCCAAAATTTAAAAGAGAGAGAGTAAATTTTGGGTGTCTCCCGTCCAAAATTGTAAGACAGGGAATGGTACCATGTGTTAGGCACAATACATTCTTATCCTCAATAACTAGACTAGCATAAAATTGTTTTGACCCAAACAGGAAAACCATTTTATGATTAGATCCAACTAACCAACTAAATGAAATACTATAGCCGCGCCAACCCACGACACTGTTGTTGGAGATGGAAACTTCCCAAAGGAAAATTTAAATCATAATGATTACTAAATGGCTCAGAATGTAAAACGCACAAATAAACAAAAAAGTCATAACTGAAAAGCCCAGTCCAAATTAAAATGCAAGTATTAAAACACTAAAGAATGCCATTCAAAAACCAAACAGAGGAATGATAGATAGTTGGAAAAAAAAAATCTTAAAAGCAAATATGGTATTTAACATCAACCCCAATAAAACATTTATTCATCTTTCTCATCAACGACTTCCTAAATTTAGACTCGGACTTGAGAATAATAAAGTTCAAACTTAAGACAACAAACAAGCAAAAGCAACCTTATTACTTCACTGCTATTCAAGGAAAGCAATCCACAACCACATTCAAGTCCAGAATCCATATTGAATTCAGATCACGAACAACAAAATCGTTAAGAACGATCAATTACCTGGTGGTGGAGCAGAAGACAAGCGCTTCCGAAGTTGGCCGCTTTGCCTTCAACAGTACGTCTCCGGTGAGCTCGGAGAGGTAACAGTGTTGAATTTGACGGTGAAAAAGGATAGAGGCCGAACTGGCCTTCAGCAACACCGTCAAAGAAGCGGCCGGCGGTGGCGGTTATTCGACGCGTCTCAGCCTAACCGGTTGAGTGAGTGACAGTGACAGTGACAGTAACACAGTGGGTATTACGAAGTCAGTCACCATATACCGAAATCGATGTTCCTATAATTTGGGCCGTCCATTGTTGAACAATGCTGTTGGATTGCAACTAAAAACAAAGTAGGCCTGAACCCGGAAAACCAAAACACTGCCAAGCCCACAACTAGGATAGGCTGGTCGGCAAGCTTATAATTATCTCGAAAAAAAATTTGAACCAATATGAGGGATTGTGTTGCTAGTCCCTCACACTATCTATCGTGAATCAAGGTTTAAATTTTATTTAGAAGATGTGCCCAAATTTAATAATATCCAGAACATAGTTATCTCAAATAGAAGGATACTTGTGTCTATAAAAAAATTAGTGAAAACTGAAAAGTCCTTATTTAAAAGCTAGAAAGACTAGTTCTTTCTATATATATAAATATATTAGATCATTCCCACCAATAAAATCTTCATACGGGAATTTTTATTGATTTTCAAAAAAAAATGAAGCTTGTGATTGAAGTGGCAAGCAATATATCTATTTTGATGTTCACAATCGTATTCATTCTTTTTAATATAACTATATGGTATATGATACGATTAGATGTATCTTAGGGCGTGTTTGGTTTGAGAGGAGGGGAGGGAAGGAGAGGGGTGGTAAATTATAATTTTGAACAGGAAAAACCTAAAATTTATCTTCTCAAACCGCCCAAAATTTAAATACTTTCAACCCAAAAAGGTAATTTAACTCCCTCTTTTTCAAGATTGATTTTGGATTGAAGCTGATTGAGCTCCTTAATGATCAAAACCCTGTTTAGAAAATGCTACTTGTCACACCCTTATTTTAATTTCTCATTTACCAGAGTATTCACGGAAAATGATATACGGTTCGGTAGGCAACACAGGAATAACATAACTATACTGATAATATGTACATGATTACATAAATTCCCTATAGGATTTTGTACCTGATAATTACAATTAGTGTAGCCGCACAAGGCTACTTGGGTGTCTAAACTCATTCCAGTGAAACGGATACTTCTTCCCGTCTTCGTTCCACTATTGCAATCCCTTCGTACGGTACTTTGCATTGTTGTTTGCATATCTTCTGTCGTCTCCTGTCTAAACTGTTGGTAGGGGAGGGTGAGATTCGAGAGAATCTCAGTAGGAAACAGATACCGTAATGCATGCATGATTGATGCTATGTGTATGACATGTTAGCTTTATCTAGATGTATGCCTCATAATGACATTTCTGCATGCTCAATGTTTCATATAACAAAACTATGGCCACAGCGAAAACAGAAACAAAGCTTCATTTATTCAAATATGCTCTACACAATCAAGTAAAGCAATCACATATATCATTACACAAGCAAAGATATCAAATACATGCAAGTAAGGTAAGTCCCCTACCTTAACCCTTTTCCGCCTCGAAACGCGTTCCTCGTAAAGCGTGCCAACAGCTCGACCTTCATATTCCATCCTACAATGTCAAATGTACTATTTAGACACTTCCATAGTGTTTCTAGGGGTTATATGAGTCTATCTTGAAAAATTACTAAAATACCTCCGGGGACCCGGCCCCATCGTACCCGGTCCGGCTGTACTTTTCCCGAAATTCTAACTTGGGCTGTCCTGACATATTTTTGCCCAAGGAATCCATTTCCGGACTCGGAATTATCAAATTCACTGCCAAAAGACGAAATTGCCCTTGGCAGCCCTTATTTCAGTGTTTTAGGGGCATTTTCGTAATTATGCTTTCTCGGCCTTTTCCGAAAAAGTGCCCAACTGTAACCCCACCTAATTTTCCCTCCTGAGCTCAATGGAACCATCAAATCATTGAAAATCTAACTCTAAGACCCATTTATATCCCAAACCGAAATATATGGGTTTTCCAGGGAAAATCGGGGTTTTTCGGTTTCGGCTCCATAAACGTGTTCCTTTCTACTCCTAACCACTTTATTGACTATTCCATTAGGTTACAACTACCATTTAGTATCAATTTGGGCAGCATAACAGCCCCACAAATCCATTTTCCATTTTTAGAACCAAAGACAATCCGGCGAAATTTCACCGATTAAATTGCCCACAGCAGCTAGAATAGTCAATATACGAAAGTTTGGAAGTTACCTCAAGCTCCTTCTGACTTTTCCCAAATATGGCTGAAAACCCTAGCCTTGGTAACACCATAAATCTTGCCTCAAATTCCTCAAACAACATAGAAGAGAAGCTTAGGAGAAGTATTATACACATTAGGTACGAATTCACCGAAGAAATCGACCTATCTCGTGAGATTTCTCCTTCCTCCTCTCTATTTTTCTCTCAACTCCTCTCTCTATTTTCTGCAAAAGAACGTCAGTTTTGGTGCTGAGGGAAGAAGAAGATGATTTTAATAATATGTCCCCATTTAATTAACTAATTTTCCCAAATTTTCGGATTTTTCAGAAATTTTGGCAGATTTCTGCCCAAACTTTGAAAAATCATAAATAATTCTAGAAAAATCGAATTGAAGTGATTCCAAAGCCTATAGAACCCTTATTGAGTCTAGTTTCAAGGAAAAATATAGAATTTTGCTTTATGGAATCACAAAATTCCCAGAATTTCAATCTTTGCATACTGTTCCAGAAATCTCACAGTTTATCTGTGCTGACTTCAAAAATTCATATCTTTTTGTGTATAGCTCTAATTGAGTCATATGACCTATCAAATTAAATCTTAGGATGTCTAATTTCATCCTGTAAAATTTCATAATTTTTGATAATCATTTGATAATTCAAAATCACATGACAAGCTCACTACCTCATAGGCGATTTCACCAAAACATAATTACTTTCTCCAAAATTCACCATTTTACTTTCTTAATACCCCAAAGATATTAGAAGCATTAGAGAATATATTTGGGACACCTGCTAAACTGGGGCTTAGCAGTCCACTTAATTTAGGCTTATTCCCAAGCCTCCAATCTCAAAATTCGGGGTATTACATTTCTCCCCCCGTTCAATAAATTTCGTCCTCGAAATTTGAACGTCTACAATGTAGGGATTAATTCTATCTCATTCTATTATCATGCAGGCTCAAAAGCCATGTAACACCGTAGTCATACTTCCATTACTAATCTCAGATAGTACTCAGCATTCATCATCCATTCTGTACACAGTAGGTAACGTGTAATCAAACACAGGTACTCACAGCGCTTGGTTCCAAAGGCCTTAAGCCTCTTTGGGACTTCACCCAAATTCACACGATCACTTTTTTTTATCGGCCCAATCCTCACCCCCTTAACGAGGTCTGTTGGGCTAGTGAGCTGGCCATGGTTCACTTCGTTAGGTTCCTCCCATGGTAGAATATCGCACCTTATGTGAGACTGGTGCTATTGGACATCAAAATGCTTGGTCACACTGATCTTAATGCCCTGTACAAACCTGTACATTTTTTGTAATTTACGCCTACCTATTCAGTGTTCAGGATCAAATGACTATTTGACCCTTATTGGCCGTACTGTATGCACTATTTACTAGCCATACGATGTACACTATTCACTTGTCGTACCATGTGCACTGGTCACTATGTGCACTATTTACTGTGTGCACCATCCACTGTTTACACTATATCACAAGTGGATGATTCATTCTGTGAGGCTATAGCCATAGAGATGCTCATGCCTCTACTCAACCTTATTGCATCAAAACACATCCCAATCCATGCCTACTTGCATCTGTGTAGACCGTAAAGGTCGACTGTTGATCTGGGATTGTTATCACTGGTGCTGTTGAGAGGTATTCGCCACCATTCTACCCTACTACACTAGGGTTCATCCCAATTCCAGTTCACATGTGTCACCACAAACTACAAAGTTTGTGTGACTGTTGACCATACAGGTCATCATACTGTACACCACACAGGATGTAATATTGTACACCACTCAAGGTGTAAAACTGTTCATCACATATACTGTAACACTACCGACCATCAAGGCCATATTATGTTTTGGGATGATCAACAATGGTGCGAACATCAACCCCTCACATAAGTTTCGAAATTGCACCTAGATTCACCACACTTCCGCTGCCCACTCTGATGCCTATCTCCTCATATGAGCTTTAATATTATCAGGATGATTTAATAGGAGTCTACAGGAACCTCCCATGACACCTGACAGTGCCCACTCTTTACCCGTTTGAACTTGAATCATTCTGATCCATATAAACTCTTATTTCAAGAAAACCCATTCAATGTGGATTCGTTACAATACACTATCGCTGAGGACTAACGTTTCCGTAGCCCTACTCTACGATTCAACTTCATGGCGGCTGCATTCTAGGGTTCATTATCACGGTAGCTGCACTCTAGGGTTCTGTACTCGGTGCTTCACACAGGCGCCCATACACCTGGTCAGCCCCCTTCCGATAAGAGCTTTCCTTAGGTAGCCCTCTCCGATCAGATTTCACAGTAGGTAGCCCTCTCCGATCTAGGTAACCCTCTCCGTTCAGATTTCACCGTAGGTAGCCCTCTCCAATCAGAACTTTCAATCTTTGTGGTCGCAGTACAACTCCACAATTATGCCATAAAGGCAACGTTTCCCGATTCAATACAAACATTCTTATCATCAACTCAAGATTATGGATAGAATAGTTCAATTCCCGAAGCTTCAGCTGACAAGATGTGTATGCCCTCACTCGGCTTGCATCAATTCTCATCTCAATCTAAGCCTGCTCACATCTGGGGATTCAATTCCCTTCCCAATCCATGCCATCTGGCATCAGTGAAGACAACAAAGGCCCACTATGGATATGGGATTATCAGTGTTGGTACTTTAATAAATTTTCATCATCAGCTCTCCAAAACATTGGCCCTTAACGATGGTGCATTGTAGTGAATCTTACATTGATTCGCACCATTGTTGATCATCCTAAAACATAATATGGCCTTGATGGTCAATAGTGTTACAGTATATGTAATGAACAGTATTACACCTTGAGTGGTGTACAATATTACATCCTGTGTGGTGTACAGTATTAAACCCTGTGTGGTGTACAGTATGATGACTTGTATGGTCAATAGTCACACAACCTTTGTAGTTTGTGGTGACACATGTGAACTGGAATTGGGATAAACCCTAGTGTAGTAGGGCAGAATGGTGGCGAATACCTCTAAACAACACCAGTGATAACAATCCTAGATTCACAGTCGAGCTTTATGGTCTACACAGATGCAAGTAGGCATGGATTGGGATGTGTTCTGATGCAACAAGGTTGAGTAGAGGCATGAGCATCTCCATGGCTATGGCCTCACAGAATGAATCATTCACTTGTGATATAGTGCAAACAGTGGATGGTGCACACAGTGAATGGTGCATACAGTGAATAGTGCACATAGTGACCAGTACACATGGTACGACAAGTGAATAGTGTACATCGTATGACTAGTGAATAGTGCACACAGTACGGCCAATAAGGGTCAAATAGTCATTTGATCCTGAACACTGAATAGGTAAGCATGAATTACAGAAAGTGTACAGGTTTGTACAAGGCGATAAGACCCGATGTGCAAGGTTGCATAGGGCAGTGTCTCTGGGCTGTAAGACTTGTGTGTCTAGCACTATGGTTGATGCCTAGTGCGATGACATTGGACTGGTGTGTCCAAGGTAATGTTTTGAGGTTGACAGAACATTCAAACTGTACCAGGTTGTAGCGAAGGCATTAAGACCAGTGTGACCAAGCGTTTTGATGTCCAATAGTACCAGTCTCACATAAGGTGCGATATTCTACCATGGGAGGAACCTAACGAAGAGAACCATGGCTGGCTCACTAGCCCAACCTCATTGACTTGAGGTATGGACATCCAAAAGACCGTGGACTCGGGTCAGGATTAGGCCGTTACACAAAAAAAAATGATTGTGTGAATTCAGGTGAAGTCCCAAAGAGGCTTAAGGCCTTTGGAACCAAGTGCTGTGGGTACCTATGTTTGATTACACGCTACATACTGTGTACAGAATGGATGATGAATGTTGAATACTATCTGAGATTAGTAATGGAAGTATGACTACGGTGTTACATGGCTTTTGAGCCTGCATGTGATAATAGAATGAGATAGGATTAATCCCTAACCTGTAGACGTTCAAATTTCGAGGACGAAATTTATTGAACGGGGGGAGAAATGTAATACCCCGAATTTTGAGATTGGAGGCTTGAGAATAAGCCTAAATTAAGTGTACTACTAAGCCCCGATTTAGTAGATGTCCCAAATATATTCCCTAATGATTCTAATATCTTTGGGGTATTAAGAAAGTAAAATGGTGAATTTTGGAGAATATAATTATGTTTTCGATAAAATCGCCTTTGAGGCAGTGAGCTTATCATAAGGTTTTGGAAGACTAAATGATGATCAAAAATTATGAAATTTTACAGGATGAAATTATACATTCTAAGCTTTAATTTGATAGGTCATATGAATCAATTAGAGCTATACACAAAAAGATATGAATTTTTGAAGTTAGCCCAGAAAAACTGGAAATTTTCTGGAACAATATGCAAAGATTGAAATTCTGGGAATTTTGTGATTTCATTAAGCAAAAGTCTATATTTTTCCTTGAAACTAGACTCAATAAGGGTTCTATAGGCTTTGGAATCACTTCAATTCGATTTTTTTAGAATTAGTTATGATGTTTCAAAGTTTGGGCAGAAATCTGCAAGAATTTTGTAAAATCCGAAAATGGAAAAATAATTATTGGATAATTATAATATATTATAAAATCATATTTTATCATCTTCCTCCTACCATTTTCGTCAGTTTTTCTGAACATAGAGAGAGGAAGAGAAAAATTGTAGAGAGAGAAAAGGAGGAGGAAAAACTTATAAAGGTAAGTGATTTCTTCGGTAAATCGGTTCCTAATGCGTATAACTCCGTTCCTAAGCTTCCTTTGCATATGATTTAAGGTTTGGAGGCTCAAATTTGGATGTTTGGCATCTAGGGTTTTCAGCCAAGAAGAGGAAAAGCCAGTGGGAGCTTGAGGTAACTTCCAAACCTTCATATATTGACTATTCTAGCTGCTGTGGGCAATTTAAACGGTGAAATTTCGCCGTATTGCCATTGGTTGTAAAAATGGAAAATGGGTTTCCCTAGGGGTTATGCTGCCCAAATTGATACTAAATGGTAGTTGTAACCTAATGGAATAGTCAATAAAGTGGTTAGGAGTAGAAAGGAACACGTTTACGGAGCCGAAACCGAAAAACCCCGATTTTCCCTGGAAAACCCATATATTTCGGTCTGTGCTCTAAATGGGTCTTAGAGTTGGATTTTCAATGATTTGATGGTTCCATTGGATTCAGGAGGGAAAATTAGGTGGGGTTACAGTTGGGCACTTTTTCGGAAAAGGCCGAGAAAACATAATTACGGAAACATCCCTAAAACCCTAAAAGTAGGGCTGTCAAGGGCAATTTCATAATTTGACATTGAATTTGGTAATTCCGAGTTCGGAAATGGATTCCTTGGGTGAAAATATGTCAGGATAGCCCAGGTTAGAATTTCGAGAAAAGTACAGCCGGACCGGGTACGATGTGGCCGGGTCCCCGGGGGTATTTTAGTAATTTTTCAAGATAGACTCATATAACCCCCAGAAACACTATGGAAGTGTCTAAATAGTATATTTGACATTGTAGGATGGAATATGGAGGTCGAGCTGTTGGCACGCTTTACGAGGCACGCGTTTCGAGGCGGAAAAGGGTTAAGGTAGGGGACTTACCTTTCTTGCATGTATTTGATATATTTGCTTGTGTAGTGATATATGTGATTGCTTTACTTGATTTTGTAGAGCATATTTGAATAAATGAAGCTCTGTTTCTGTTTTCGCTGTGGCCATAGTCTTGTTGTATGAAACATTGAGCATGCAGAATTGTCATTATGGGGCATACATCTAGATAAAGCTAACATGTCATACACATAGCATCAATCATGCATGCATTATGGTATCTGTTTCCTACTGAGATTCTCTCGAATCTCACCCTCCCCTACCAACAATTTAGACAGGAGACGACAGAAGATATGTAAACAACAATGCATAGTACCGTACGAGGGGGTTATTGTAGTGGAATGAAGACGAGAAGAAGTCTCCGTTTCATTGGGACGAGTTTAGACACCCAAGTAGCCATGTGCGGCTACCTTAATCGTAAGTATCATGTACAAAAGAGTTAAGCATGCTCAACCCAGGGAAATGCCATGATGGGTGACCCCCTGGGAAGTTGTTGCACATATTATGTCATATTATGAAAAAAAGAGTAAGACATATTGTACAGTAGTTCAGAGGTCGTATGTTGTTGTAGGCTTTCCTTGACTACTGCAAACACCTGTGATATGTTGTTTTTGGGGTACCTATGAACCCAAAACTTTGTGAAATGATAGATAAACCCATGTGTTTATGTGTAATTTACCTCTTTCTTGCTTCATATAGTGAAACATAAAGGTGGTAAGACTAAGAGGTTTAGATGTTGGGCAAGGTCAGGAAGTTAGACCTAGCCTAATACAGCAAACACAGGGCAAGAGAATAGAATAGCAAACAATGATCAACGATCATCAAGAAGGTTATCCTGGCAAGGCCAATATAGTAACTATAATCTCTCATACACTATGTGATGGTTAATATGTTGTATGTTCTGTATTCTGTGATATGAACACGTGCCTAGGGCACATTACCTAGTTGTAGTCTGGGACTCAACTGAGGTACACGAATATTATCTAGCTGTGGTGCGGGAAGTGTATATGTACCGTCCGATGGGAAGTGTATATGTACCATTCGGCCTAGTAAGGACCCAGCTATGATACACGATTTACCTAGCTGTAGTCGGTGACTCGGCTGAGGTACACGGAGGGGTTCCAATGAGATAGTTGGCCCTGTATTTTGTGTATACACACGGATTGTTGTTTTAACTGGGTGTTTGGCCTTGAACTTTGTGTACACACACGGATTGATGTGATTTTCATTTTACACTATATGGTGCATGACATATTTATCTATCACATTTTCTATGGATGATTGTGGGTTACTATGGAGGGCCATGTGGTGTGAATAAAAAGGCACCCTACCCGACGAGGCTGCTAGCCACGTCCTAAGGGACTCAGGTACGAGGCCAAGAAGGGCCATAGGTGTGACAAAAAAAAAGGATAAGATGTTTATATCGAAATTTCCTAGAACTCAGCATTATGCATGGGATGATGATTGTGAGAGGAGCTTCAGAGAGCTGATGATGAAAATTTATTAAAGTACCAATACTGATAATCCCAGATCCATAGTGGCCTTTGTTGTCTTCACTTATGCCAGATGGCATGGATTGGGAAGGGAATTGAATCCCCAGATGCGAGCAAGCATAGATCGAGATGAGAATTGATGCAAGCCGAGTGAGGGCATACGCATCTTGTCAGCTGAAGCTTCGGGAATTGAACTATTTCATCCATAATATTGAGTTGATGATAAGAATGTTTGTATTGAATCGGGAAACGTTGCCTTTATGGCATAATTGTGGAGTTGTATTGCGACCACAAAGATTGAAAGTTCTGATCGGAGAGGGCTACCTACGGTGAAATCTGAACGGAGAGGGCTACCTATGGTTAAATCTGATCGGAGAGGGCTACCTACGGTGAAATCTGATCGGAGAGGGCTACCTACGGTGAAATCTGATCGGAGAGGGCTACCTAAGGAAAGTTCTTATTGGAAGGGGGCTGACCAGGTGTATGGGCGCCTGTGTGAAGCACCGAGTACAGAACCCTAGAGTGCAGCCGCCGTGACGACGAACCCTAGAGTGCAGCCACCATGATAATGAACCCGCGAGTGCAGCCACCGTGATGACTAATCCTAGAGTACAGCTGCCATGAAGTTGAATCGTAGAGTAGGGCTACGGAAACATTGGCCCTTAACGATGGTGCATTGTAGTGAATCTTACATTGAATGGGTTTTCTTGAGATAAGAGTTTATATGGATCAGAACGATGGTGCATTGTAGTGAATCCACATTTGGGCATGAGTACAAAAGAGTTAAGCGTGCTCAACCCACGGAAATGCCATGATGGGTGAACCCCTGGGAAGTTGTTGAACATGTTATGTCATATTATGAAAAAAAAAGAGTAAGACATGCTGTACAGTAGTTCAGAGGTTGTATGTTGTTGCAGGCTTTCCTTGACTACTGTAAACACCTGTGATATGTTGTTTTTGGATGTGTTTATGTGTAATTTACCTCTTTCTTGCTTCATATAGTGAAACATAAAGGTGGTAAGACTAAGAGGTTTAGATGTTGGGTAAGGTCAAGAAGTTAGACCTAGCCTAATACAGAGCAAAATATTGAGTGTGGACCGCAAATTGGCCTTGGTCGTACCCATATCCTTGGGTTCCGCAATATCCTTAGACCATTCTCGTCTACTATTGCACCACTAGCGGCCCTTCAGTACTCGCCATTTCTCAGGGCTGATTCATAAATCAGAAAGATACCCTCCTTTGGTACCTTCCGTCCATGCATATTTCCTATCACTGTGTAATCAAGACCTTATCAGTATACTATCCTGTTGCCAGAACCACTACACTTACTATGAGCAAACAATTCTGTGGCTAGAATCCTTGCTCTGATACCAAAATGTCACACCCTTATTTTAATTTCTCATTTACCAGAGTATTCACGGAAAATGATATACGGTTCGGTAGGCAACACAGGAATAACATAACTATACTGATAATATGTACATGATTACATAAATTCCCTATAGGATTTTGTACCTGATAATTACAATTAGTGTAGCCGCACAGGGCTACTTGGGTGTCTAAACTCATTCCAGTGAAACGGATACTTCTTCCCGTCTTCGTTCCACTATTGCAATCCCTTCGTACGGTACTTTGCATTGTTGTTTGCATATCTTCTGTCGTCTCCTGTCTAAACTGTTGGTAGGGGAGGGTGAGATTCGAGAGAATCTCAGTAGGAAACAGATACCGTAATGCATGCATGATTGATGCTATGTGTATGACATGTTAGCTTTATCTAGATGTATGCCTCATAATGACATTTCTGCATGCTCAATGTTTCATATAACAAAACTATGGCCACAGCGAAAACAGAAACAAAGCTTCATTTATTCAAATATGCTCTACACAATCAAGTAAAGCAATCACATATATCATTACACAAGCAAAGATATCAAATACATGCAAGTAAGGTAAGTCCCCTACCTTAACCCTTTTCCGCCTCGAAACGCGTTCCTCGTAAAGCGTGCCAACAGCTCGACCTTCATATTCCATCCTACAATGTCAAATGTACTATTTAGACACTTCCATAGTGTTTCTGGGGGTTATATGAGTCTATCTTGAAAAATTACTAAAATACCTCCGGGGACCCGGCCCCATCGTACCCGGTCCGGCTGTACTTTTTCAGAAATTCTAACTTGGGCTGTCCTGACATATTTTTGCCCAAGGAATCCATTTCCGGACTCGGAATTATCAAATTCACTGCCAAAAGACGAAATTGCCCTTGGCAGCCCTTATTTCAGTGTTTTAGGGGCATTTTCGTAATTATGCTTTCTCGGCCTTTTCCGAAAAAGTACCCAACTGTAACCCCACCTAATTTTCCCTCCTGAGCTCAATGGAACCATCAAATCATTGAAAATGTAACTCTAAGACCCATTTATATCCCAAACCGAAATATATGGGTTTTCCAGGGAAAATCGGGGTTTTTCGGTTTCGGCTCCATAAACGTGTTCCTTTCTACTCCTAACCACTTTATTGACTATTCCATTATGTTACAACTACCATTTAGTATCAATTTGGGCAGCATAACAGCCCCACAAATCCATTTTCCATTTTTAGAACCAAAGACAATCCGGCGAAATTTCACCGATTAAATTGCCCACAGCAGCTAGAATAGTCAATATACGAAAGTTTGGAAGTTACCTCAAGCTCCTTCTGGCTTTTCCCAAATATGGCTGAAAACCCTAGCCTTGGTAACACCATAAATCTTGCCTCAAATTCCTCAAACAACATAGAAGAGAAGCTTAGGAGAAGTATTATACACATTAGGTACGAATTCACCGAAGAAATCGACCTATCTCGTGAGATTTCTCCTTCCTCCTCTCTATTTTTCTCTCAACTCCTCTCTCTATTTTCTGCAAAAGAACGTCAGTTTTGGTGCTGAGGGAAGAAGAAGATGATTTTAATAATATGTCCCCATTTAATTAACTAATTTTCCCAAATTTTCGGATTTTTCAGAAATTTTGGCAGATTTCTGCCCAAACTTTGAAAAATCATAAATAATTCTAGAAAAATCGAATTAAAGTGATTCCAAAGCCTATAGAACCCTTATTGAGTCTAGTTTCAAGGAAAAATATAGACTTTTGCTTTATGGAATCACAAAATTCCCAGAATTTCAATCTTTGCATACTGTTCCAGAAATCTCACAGTTTATCTGTGCTGACTTCAAAAATTCATATCTTTTTGTGTATAGCTCTAATTGAGTCATATGACCTATCAAATTAAATCTTAGGATGTCTACTTTCATCCTGTAAAATTTCATAATTTTTGATCATCATTTGATAATTCAAAATCACATGACAAGCTCACTACCTCATAGGCGATTTCACCAAAACATAATTACTTTCTCCAAAATTCACCATTTTACTTTCTTAATACCCCAAAGATATTAGAAGCATTAGAGAATATATCTGGGACACCTGCTAAACCGGGGCTTAGCAGTCCACTTAATTTAGGCTTATTCCCAAGCCTCCAATCTCAAAATTCGGGGTATTACACTACTGATGTGCAAGTCACTTTGTAGTGGTTACAAATTTCAAATAGCGAGAATTTAAATATTCAAATTTTAAATTAATATTTTATAGCAATTCTAGTTGTATAAACTGTTACAAATTGTCGTGATTGTTATTTATATTTCAATTTTTTATTTTTGCATTTTGTAGTGGTTATTGTTGGTAAAAGCGCTACAAATATGTCTTTCGTATTTGTTGCAGTTATAGCCTGAAACGGCTACAAAGTGATATGTCTTTCCTATTTGTAGCAGTTTCATATGCTTAACCGCTATAAATATTCATACTTTGCATATTTTGTTGCGGTTGTTTTGTTACAACCACTACAGATAATATTTTTATTTATTTTGTGCGTTCTAAACAAAAGACGAATCTAACATTAATGAATATATAAATATCCAAATTTTTGTATAAATGTTAAAAAGAAAAATATAATTCTTCTAAAACTAACTAAAAAATAAACTAACTATCCGAAGGAGTAGAATTATAGTGCTTATCATCAGGTCCTCCCGCAGTCGGGGGGGATCACGACACTCATTATCAGCTCCTCCCTCAAGGGGGCGGGGTGCATGGCGCTAAGCAGAGTGAACCGTATCATCATCATCAACAGTAAGAGGCGGTTGGACAACGAACTTAGGGACGGGGGGACTTGTAGATGCTCCTTGTCAGGGAACAAGCGACTCTACAACCGCTCCAGCATGTAGTTCGTGATATCCCGCTACTGCATATGCTGAGCGTAGTAGAAATTGGTCTGCTGCTGCATCTGTGGCTACCGCAGCATATGTCCTGGCAAACTCCGAACGAAGCTCATCAACAAAGTCATCCCTTGGATGTATGACCCCTAACATTTGTGCTCGAGAGCTGCCAGCCTCAGAGGTGCCGCCCCTACCGTAGACCCTACTAGGTCTGGTGCCTATCCCCATACCCCTCACGCGTCTAAGGTGCTCAACTAGACCTAAACCCGCTTTCAATGGCGGGGTAGGATCCACAGACCCTTGTGACTCTTGCGTTTAGGTCTCGCGTAGCTCAGCCTGCGACTGTTACATCCGCTCCTACCATTTTATAAAACAATAAAGTATTATTATTATTCACAATGAAGTAGTTTTATAAAAAAATATAACAATAAATTATTATTATAAAAGAATAAATTAACTTATAATGGTCTCCACTGCCTGCTAAAAGGTCGGAGTCCCGTCATGATATCTATGGGTGATAGTGAATAACTCCCCGTAGTCCGTCTAATGGTTATCGTGCTGAACCTTCCTCTCCTAAAATAATTAAAACAATAAATTAGTATTATGAACAATTATAATTATTAAAAACATAAAAATTATGAAAATTATATTAAAATTATAATTATAAATAAATTACCAGCTCGCTGTAAGTGACAACAAATGCCTTCGATCCTGCCTTGTAGTGGATCCTTTGTTGCCTTTGGCAGTGGTGGATCCTTTATTGCCTTTGGCACCTGGTGTTCCTATGAGAAAGAGCCTGCATAAAATAAACAATATTAAAAGTATTTAAAAAATATAAAACAATTACAATTATTAAAAACATAAACATTATGAAAATTATATTAAAACTATAATTATAAATAAATTACCTGTCCCTCTGCGCTTTTCTTGTACTGGACAAAACTTGCCTAGTCGTTCAGTAGGACGCCATCCGAAACGTTCTCGATCAGCTGCTACAAAGGTATCGTCCTATCTTTATTCATACTGTGGAAGAGATGATTCCTCCTGTTCCTTCAGTCGTCTCCCATCTTCATCAGCGTGTACCTCTTCCGGTTGTCCTAGATGACAAACCTAAGCTGTAACACAATTGAATAAAAAATAATTAAATACATTTTACTTACAAATGATAAAATTAATAGATATTAATTAAATACAATTAATTACAAAATATATAATATAATTAAATACTATTAATTACCTTCATGGCCTCGTCCGTTGCCAGATGCTTCAGCCTCTTGGGAATGTTATTCCACGTCCTTAAGTGGATGGGAAACCACATCTAATTCGAGTCCAGCTCGTTTAGGAAGCGGTTGAACAGGTGACTACAGTTTGTCAACACCCGTTTCCATTTTGATATACGCAGGGCAATAATGAACAAGTTCAATAGGTAAACAGAAAAGTACAGTTATACTGATAATAAGTATTTGTTTACAGACAGTCATTAACAGAGCAAAAATCGATAATAATGAAAATATGTACAGAATGTCCTAAAACTATTTCACATACAGACTATATACAACCACTGTATTTATCTTGGGAAACGTGCCGGTTAGTTTCCTTCTCTGTATCCTTGGCTTTCGAGCCATTGGCACCCGCTGAGACATTTGGGTTAGAAAAAGGGGTGAGATTTCAAGGAATCTCAGTAGAAACATACGATGAACATATAAAATGTGAAAATTAAATATGCAATGCACCGTATCAAGTAAAATGAAAACTCATATCATCCATGTGTGTACACAAAATTCAGGGCCAACTAACCCGTTGAAACCCCTAATGTACCTCAGCTGAGTCCTTGACTACATCTAGGTAAGACTAGTGTACTTCAGCTAGGTCATAGACCACAGCTAGGTAATGTGCCTCCAGTATGTGTTCAGATCACAAAATACAGTAACACACATCATATAAATAGTTACATAGTATATGAGAGATAGTAGTCCCTACCTTAACCTCTTTCCTGTCTCAAAGGGTCCGCCTCGTAAAACGTGTCAACTATAGGTGTCCACCTTGGTCCTAAAACATAAAATGTACAAGAAATATGTCATAACCTATCCAAGTATCATTTTAAACACTTCCATAGTGTTTCTTGTGGTTATATTAGCCTAGGGTAAAAATTTACCAAAATGCTCCCTGGACCCTGGCACGGCCTCGCTGTACCTGGCCCGATGACACGTTTTTCCAAATTTTTGACTAGGGATATCCTGATGTATTTTCATTCAAGGAATCCATTTCCTAACTCAAAATTACTAAATTCAATATCATATTACAAAATTGCCCTTGGCAGCCCTACTTTTAGGGTTTTATGGGCGTTTCCGTAATTATGTTTTTTTGGACTTTTCCGAAAAAGTGCCCAACTGTAACCCCACCTAATTTTCCCTCCTGAACCTAATGGAACCATAAAATCATTGAAAACCCAACTCTAAGGCTCTCAAACATCCCTGGTCGAAATTATGGTGTTCCTTGGGAAAAATCGGGGTTTTACGATTTCGGCTCCGTAAACGCGTTCCTTTCTACTCCTAACCACTTTATTAACCTTCTAATTGAGTTATAACTACCATTTGAACTAAAATTGGGCAGCATAACCCTTCTAATGTCACATTTCCAAAATTTACAAACAATGACAATCCGGTGAAATTTCACTGATTAAATTGTCTACAACAACCAATATACGAAGGTTTGGAAGTTACCTCAAGCTCCTACAAGTTTTTCCCAAATATGGCTGAAACCCTAACCTTTAGAGGACATATTTTTGAGCCTCCAAACCCTAAAGAACAAAGAGGAGTAGCTTAGAGTCGAAGTTATACACGTTAGGAGCTAAATCGTCGGAGAAATCGGCTTACCTTGTGATTTTTCTTTTCTTTCTCTCTCTAAACTCTCTCAAATTTCTCTCTCTATGGTTCAGGTCTGTTTGCTGGTGGAAATAGCAGCTGAATGAGAAAGATGAAGCTTATATTATAATATCTCATAATATTATAATAATTTGTTTAATTTTCCAAAATTGCTAAAATCCAATTTTATGTACATAACTTCCTACATTCATGTAACCATACCATCATGTCCAACCAATATTTCCTTCTTTATGCCACATATAGGACGCACCTAGGGGTCCCTCCCTATGGTTTCAATTGGCTTCACAACTTATCCAAGTTACGTATATACGTAAAATCTCAATTTTGGTCAAAATTGCACTTTTTGCTCAAATTTTTCATAAATTCATATTAAATTGACCAAAATATTCTAAATACACTTTTCCCTTTTATTTTCCTTAATTGATTGAAATTCAATTCAATTAATCAAAAAATAATTAATTTTGTGATAATTTGGCAAAATTATGATTTTGCCATTACCTTTCTAATCCAATTTCTTCTCTTATTTTTCTTTGGCAAATTTCCATCAATTTTTGGACCAAACATTTTCTCTAATATTTTTTCATTTTTGGACCTTAATATTGGGCCTTTTAAATTACCCAAATTAATTCCATAATTATTTTGCCCATTTTCTCATGAAAATGAACATTTATAAAATTCATAAATTCCAAATTTATGAATATTCACCATTTTATTGAATTTCCCAAATATTTACAATATTTTTGGTGAATATAAATTTTGGGGTGTTACACAGTTCTCAATCGGCTGGTCTATGACCTCATTCCACAGAACTACCACTCGTAGGCTCCGGTCCATGCTATTGAGGCCGGCCATGTCTAGCCTCCTCGTCAAAATGTTCTCGTACTCATCTGCACAATTTACCACATACGTTAATTAAATTTTAAAAAACATTTAACCTATAGAATTTCAATTTTAATTTTATTAAAACAATAATTAAATTTACCTTGAATCTACACCTTAAACCTCGTTGACTGGGCAGATGACCGATGTGGGTTGTTTTGGTCCCTCGCCTTCGCCTCATCCAGGAATCGCTCCATCTCAATAATAGGAATCTGGATGTCAAATTCCTTGTTCTTGTTCATATTGCTGAAACTGATCTCCCCCTTAGGCTCAACATGCAGTTTTGGAGCGGTCCCCTGCTGTGGGCCCATCTCCTGGTGGGGGGCTGCAGTCAGGCCAACTCCTATGGTTGCTGCGGCATGGTCAACCCTTGTGATGACATGGGGATGTGCTTACCCCCACGCTGCCCTCTATTGTCTCCTCTCCCACTACCCCCCTTTGCTGTTGCTCCCCCCACATAATAGGTCTAGGGGGAAGTTCAGCCTCCTTCCCCTTCCCCTTGTTTAGCTCAGAAGTCATAATACATATACCTATAAAAAAATATTAGCACAATTTATTTTAAAATTAATAGCCAAAAAAAGAAATAAAGCACTTAGCTTCACTAACCTCGTGTATAAACTCTATCAAAAGCTTAAGCAAAACCTCATATCTCAAGGAAAATCTCAAAGGGCATGTGAGAAATCAAAATGGCAAAATGTGGAATTGGAGGAGACATGGGGCTTTTATAGCGCCTGGATTTATAAAAACCGCTACATTAACCGTTACAAATTCACAAACCCTACCTCTGCCAACGTGAACATTTGTAGCAGTTACATATAATGGTTACAAATCTGCAGACCATTTGCATTCTGTAATGGTTATAAGCTATAACTGCTACAAATTTGCATCTCCCTTTGTAGCGGTTAAGGTTAACACCTACAAATATGTGTCTCTTTGCATTTTGTAGCAGTTATTTTGATTCTAACCGCTACAATTGTCGCGCCAGATTCATGCCATTTGATGCCAAGCTGGTGCCAAAATTTTGGCGGTTACTATATACAAACTGCTACAAATGAACCGCAGCAAGTTTTGCGCTAACTTGGCACCAAATATTGTAGCGGTTAAACATTGTTAACGGCTACAAAGTATGTTTTCTAACCCACGTGCCACTTAGAACGAGGTAACCTGTTGCAGATTTATAGCGGTTTTGGTCAAAATCGGTACAAGTAATCACATTTGTAGCGGTTTTTTTTCACTGTTGTGAATTATCATTTTTTTTTGTAGTGTATAACAAAAACAATGTAATGGTATGTTAATTAACAATGAAGGAAACTAAAACAACGATGGAAAGAGAATGTTTGGAATCCTCGTTCACTCAAATACAAAGAGAAAAACAAAGAAGTGATTGGTAGTTTTATATATTACATTTACAAATAAAAGAGAAGATTTGCAAAAGGTAAAAACATTGAAAGACGTGTGTGAAAACTTTGAATAGGCAGAATAGAGGAGGAATATAAGGGAAAATCCCTATAAAATGCATTGGAAATAGAGAAATTCCAATTCAGTACATTCAAATTCAAAAATCCGGATCAGTCCACTGTCATTACGGATGAACAGTGCCGGCGCCCTCAAAAGACCATTTTGCCCTTCAGCCCTCATTCTCGCCACTTCGGAAATAACAACACCTGGTTCTTAATTAACAACTCCGGATTCTTGATTAACAACTCTCCTTTCTTGTTTCACAACTTCCAAATTTAAGTTTCAAGGCCAATAACAACACCTCTTTTTTTATTAACAACACACGCTCTTCATTAACAACTCGTCATTCTTAATTAACAACTCCATATTCTTGATTAACAACTCCAGTTTCATCTTTTTATTTTCACAATAACAACACCGATTTTGTTATTAACAACACCATATTCTACATTAACAACTCTCATTTCTTGTTTCACAACTTCGTAACAAGACCGGTATTGTTATTGTAAAAGAAAAAAGATGAAATTGGAGTTGTTAATCAAGAATATAGAGTTGCTAATCAAGAATCTGGAGT
Source organism: Inga laurina (assembly GCA_963855925.1). Classification (NCBI taxonomy): domain Eukaryota; kingdom Viridiplantae; phylum Streptophyta; class Magnoliopsida; order Fabales; family Fabaceae; genus Inga; species Inga laurina. Next base: position 64,084,008 of record OY979702.1, on the reverse strand, counting down.
TGTTAATTAAGAACCAGGTGTTGTTATTTCTGAAGTTGCGAGAATGAGGGCTGAAGGGCAAAATCGTCTTTTGCGGGTGCCGGCACTGTTCATCGGCACTGACAGTGGACTGATCCGGATTTTTGAATTTGAATGCACTGAATTGGCATTTCCCTATTTCCAACGCATTTTATAGGGATTTTCCCAATATATAATTATCACAGTAGTAATAAAAAATATTTTAATTTTTTTGAAGTAAACATCACGATATGGAATATTGCGCTATATTATTATATATGTGGGAAAAATTTGTTAATAAATTGAAAAGACATTTGTAGAAAGAAGGGAGGAGAAGAAAATTTCCATATAATTTGCTTGACACTCAAAATTTTCTATATATCTATATTTTAATACTATTTTGTTTTTCGTTATGATAAATATCTCTAACATAATAATATAGTTGAAGCATCTACAAAGTAAGAGATTATATACGTAAAATTATTTTTCTGATGATATTTGTATCAATTATTCGTTTAAATTATTATTATTATTATTTTAAAAATATTTTAGATGAAAAATTTGTAGTTTTGATTGAGGGGACACTACATAACTTTTTGTGTGTGTAGCATATATGTTTAGGAATGACAACAAACAAGAAAAACTTACCCATAATTGCTGTTACATAAAAAAAGAGAAGACTTGCAGACAATCTCTCTCTCTCTCTCTCTCTCTCTCTCTCTCTCTCTCTCTCTCTCTCTCTCTCTCTCTATATATATATATATATTATAACTCCAGTAATTAAGAGCTTCGTTTATTTCTATGAAGAGAATGAATATTGTAAGATTAAAAATAAAACATGAACATTGAAAATGAGACTATTACCAAATGAAGTAGTCATGAACTAGCAAATTAACCATACATACGTATGCATGACAAACATGTCAGGAACAATATCTGTTTGTTTCTATTTTTTGTTTTTTGTTTTCAAAAAAGTTTTATAAAAAACAAGTTTTGAAACCCAAAAAAAAAAAACACAAAATATATGTTTTTAAAGTGATAAAATTCAAATTTATGTTCTCCTTTTAACAAGGGTGAGACCCCTACCACCTGGACCAACATGTCCCTACCACATGGATTAACGGCTTGCTGGTCCACAGAACAATATCTAAAGGGCCTGTTTTATAAAATGTATAAAATCAAAAAATGTTTATAAGGAAAAATATAATTTTAATGATGTTTAAATATTTTTTTGTCTTCAAAATAGTTTTATAAAATCGTTTTTAAAAACAAATTTTGGAAACAATAAATAAAAAAAATAGTTTATATAGTTGTTTAAAAAAAAATCTAATTTTAATGTAACGGGGTTGTGATTGTCACTGTCAATGACATGACAGTAGTTGGCAAAATATAAAAGAAAACACATGAGGCACCATTTATGTCCCTATCGTTTTATATAATAACAGAGTTAGGGATAGATGGTGAAACTCAATTTCCATAGGTTAATTGTGGAGTGTCCTTAAAATTAAGCATGCTGTGTATATTACCCAAAGGCCTACTATAACATCCCAAATTTTATATTCACAAAAAGTATATTGTAATTATTTAAAAAATTCAATAAAATGGTGAATATTCATGACATTTGGACCTTATGAATTTTGAAATATTCATATTCATGAGAAAATGAGAAAATTAATTCAAGAAAGGAATTAAACTACAAAGGTGATAGCAAAATCATAATTTTGCCAATTTAGGCCAGGATTAATTATTTTCCAATTAATTAGAGTTGATTTCAATTAATCAAGGAAAATAAAGGAAAATGTATAATTGGATTATTTTTGATGGAATAAATCAAGAATTTTGAAATTAGAGGGAATTCTACATAATTCATTTAATTGAATTATGGAATTATTGAAACACATTTTATTTTCCCTTCTCTTCTATAATTTCGCCTAGCATGTGAATCATGGAGGGAAAATTGATTAATGAAATTAGATATGCCAAGTGTTATGATCATATGAGGAAGGGACTAAATCATAATTTATTTCCAAGAGCACATGTCAAAATGCTACATGAACATGGTAATGATGACAATGGTGGAGTGTACACTACATGAAGGCATGGACATAGTGATCATGATAAGTGAAGGTAATTATATAAGGGAATAGCTTGAGTGAAAGGTTGGATGATCTTGAGTGTTTGGTGGAGTATGAAGTTAGTCTAATTGGAAGAACATTTAGTTTAGTTGGAGTATAAGAGGAAGCACGTTTTTGGCCAACTAAGGGAGGAAAAAAAGCTAGTTTAATGTTAAGGGAAACCAAATAGAGTAATTATGAAGGAAGCATGGGTGGAGGTATGGTTGGAGATAAGTGTCACCATAACACCCCTTGATGAAATCAATGGTGTAAGATGAAGGGAGCAATTTTTATGAAGAATTTTCCATTCCTTTCCCAAGCATATTTCGGCCAAGCAAGGGGGCGTGGGGAGAGAGAGAGCTTTGAAGAGGTCTTGAGAATTAGAGAGAAGGAGGAAGAAGATTAAGGTAAGTGTTGTCTCTTAAAGTCTTTTCTTGTAAGCATGCATGAAAAATCCTTCTCTAAACCTTGTTCCTTCATGAATACATGATCTTCAAGACTCATTCTTGGCTCAAGGAGAAGAGAGAGGAGACGTATAGAGTGAGAGGAATCAAGAAGTCTAAGAGATAACTACACCAAACTCAAATCTATACTTGTATGAAGTTGATTTTGAAGTTTGTTGTTAGTTTGGTGATTTTTGGTTGAGTTGTAAATTTGAAAAAGCCCTAATCCTAAGGAGTTATGTTGCCCAAATTTCTTTGAATCATGGTTAAGAAGTGTTTAAATGAGTTAATAAAGGATTAGAAGTGGAAAAGTACAAGTTTTGGAAGCTAAAACACAAAAGGACAATTTTTCCATTTTCTTACCAATATTTTGGCCAGCACTGTTCCGAGGGGTAGGAGCTGGATTTTCATGAAATAGATGGTTCCATTGGATTCAATGAGCAAAAATAGGGGGGGTTACAGTTGGTCACTTTTTCGGAAAAGGCCCAAAAAATATAATTACGAAAACGCCCCTAAAACCCTAAATTAGGGCTGTCAAGGGTATTTTCGTAATTTGACAGTGAATTTGGTAATTTCAAGACCAAAAATGGATTTCTTGGGCGAAAATATGTCAGAATAGCCCTAATCAACATTTTGGGAAAATGTGCCATCGGGCCGGGTCGGGGTCCCAGGGGCCTTTTGGTAAATTTACACCATAGACTAATATAAAGTCTAAAATGATACTTGGATAAATTATGACCTATTTCTTGTACATTTAATATTTTAGGACCGAGTCGGAGGCCAGACACGACACGTTTTACGAGGCACATCTAAAAAGGGGTTTATAAAACTTTGAGGTATGGACATTATCTTTCACACATCGTGCCATAGTTATGTGATTGTGTGGTTGCCATTGTTTGTAAATGCGCTTTATTAATCAACATGATTTCTCTAGAGAGAGGCAGGTAGTGCCGGGGTGCACTTATACTAGGAGTTGGCGGAAGTCCAACCGGTGTAGATTGTGGGGTTAGGCCCTACTCATGTATACATGACAATGATGTGTTTATCATGTTCATTAATTAGTGCATACCTTGGTGCATGTCATATTTACTTTTCGCATTTTCAATGAACGATAGCATGTTTCTACTGGGATTCTTCGGAATCTCACCCTATTTTTAAATAAACATCTCAGTGAATGTTAGTGGATTGAAAGGCAAAGGCGTAGATGCCGAGAAGTGATTGACACGTGTCTCTAGGCAAGGTCAAGGCTGGTGGTTATAATTAGTTTATGTTTAAGATATTTTGGGAAATTCTGTAAATGTTAGAATTACCGCTATATTTCTGTATTTTTCGTATTTCATTGACGAACAACGTTGGGATTGTAAACGAATACTTTTATCAGTATAATTGTACTTTTTTGTATGCCCATGGAATCTTATCTTTATTACTTTTCGATTATCGAAATGGAAATGAGTGTTGACACCTACAGGTTGCATTTAACCATAAAGAGCAAAGCCAGCCATATATAATGCACATTCAATTCTTTTTTTGTTTTTTGCCTATAGTGTATCCCTCCCCTCAAAAAGAAGGAAGGCAGCAAAAACGAGGAACAAGGAAAACCAAAGGTTCCCATTGGAGCTCTTCCGAACAAAAAATGAAATAATTTCTTTCCAGTTTTGCAAATATGTAACATGCACAAGTTTTGAAGATAGAATTGGAAAACACATCTTATATAGGCCTATTGAAACATTGAGATTTGAGCATAAGTGTTGACATTAAGTGCAGGCACCTGAGTAAAGCAAGCATTGAAAATGTGTCACACATTGAGAATCATAAAAACACACCAAAATCTTGTAAACATGCTACAAATAGTAAAGTAGACACACAAATTTCAACTGCTGAGATGAGAATTGAAGCAGAGTGACTGGGACTCTATTGTTAGGGACATTTAACAAGTTTCAGGGTTGTCAATTCAATGTCCCATTGTCAAGTACAATAATTTGAGTGATCAAATGCATATTGTGGCACACTATTGAGACCAATGATATCTATTTTGGAAGAAAATAGGGGACGTTGCTTGTTAGGTTTAGAATTGTAGAAACTTGAACAATATAAATTAATAGGTATATTAAACATACATAGATAGAAAAGATGCAGATTTTTACCATTATAAATGCAGTTTGCAATATAATCTTTCAGAAAACAGTCTTTCTTTGATTCAAGCAACAAACCATTAATTGTATGGTTCTTCAATTGTTTGAAATTCATACATGCTAAAACTGGCATTCCCAGAGGCTTCCATTCCCTTGATTTGATCATCTATGTGGTCTTCCATGCTACATAATAGTATTAAGATATCAACACTCTGTAAATATAAAGCGCCTAACAATCAAGACCCTCTCAAAAAATAGCATATTGACATACAGACGAAGCTTGAGAGTTTTATTTAGTGCAAGAATAAATTTTAGGAGTGAGAAGTTGAAGTTGAATATGACATTCTCGTAAATATAAAGCTATTTTATGGTTAGGTTATCAAAAGGACAAGTTTATTTCAGATGAAATGAATAAATAATTATACCATATATTTCACAATAAACAATAGGTTTTTCTTGTCTTCAAATGGCAAAACACTAAAGAACCCAGAATTTTCTCCCCCTTCTACTTGTTAGAATTTTAAATTGAACTTACTCTGAAGTAGTACAACATTATTGTTAGTTTGTTACCCTTTTCTTTGCACCCCCACCCCGCAATTTTTCAAGCGCTGGTTAGCATCATTAAAGCTCCATTTTCTTTAACATTTTATTCCCTTACCTTTCATCTTCAGCAATTGTGCTTCAGATACATAGAGTAAAGGATTGTTTTGATCCAAACAGGAAAACGATTACATGATCAGAGTCTAAAGTATTAAAGAGCTTTCTCCTTGCCAACGTTTAAGCAGGGCAGGGCATGATAAGGAATCTTTTACTTTTCTTATGTGGAAAAATTTGTTAATAGATTGAAAGGATGTTTGACAAGAGAGGGATGAAAGAAAGAACTACCCCGCAATTTAAGTTTGGGATTTTGTTAGTATTTTCCAGGAAATGTGACTAGATGTCCATCAAAATTTCATGACTTTTATATGTTATGTCTTGATCAATAAGTTTATCATATAGTGATTGATGATATTGAAATGTTTTATTTTATTTTTTTGATTTGGTAAGGGTATAATCCCTTCTAAGCTTAGAGCGCAAATGGCATGAGGTGAGACAGTTCAATGCCAACAATTTGTTAAGCTTATTCATTTCTCAAAATTTTCACCTCATAAAAATAAAACCTATATATAATTTTTTTTAAACTAAAATATTTTAATAATAATAATAATAACAACAACAAACTTTAAATGAATTGTATATTTAAATATCATGAAGAAATTTTTGTACGTATATATAAACCTCTCACTTGTAGATGCTTTATTTATTGTTATGTCGTATCTAACAATTATAACTAAAGAGGTATATAGGAAATTTTATATATTAGAGAAATTATATGAGAACTTTCTTTTCTACTTACTATATGATTGACTAATTCGTAAAGGCAATAAGAGTCGTGGAATTGTCTTCTTCACCCTTCTCTTTCTTGCCAAATACATTTTCAATTTATTAGCAAATTTTTCCACATAATAAAAGTACAAAGATTCCTTATCGTAATGTTTACTTCAAATAAAATAATTTCTTTTATCACTATATTATGATAACTCCTAGTCTTTTTTGTCCATTCCAAAGTCTTCACCTTTTGCAAATCTTCTATTTTATTTGTCATATTACATATGAAAATCAACACCTAATTTTTTATTTCCTTTTCGTCTGAATTCATGTGCGTGAGCGAGGGTTCCAAAAATCAACACCTATTTTTTGGAAAATGTTAAATAAATAAAAAAAAATAGAGTTAATGAGCTATTGAAAAAGAAAAATGGAAAATTTTCACAAATCATGTTGCTTGACAGAAACCATTAGAGCACTATTCACAAGCGAATTGCCTTTTTTTTTTTTTTTTTTTCTCCTACCAGCAAAGGCCTCTAAATGTTAGCATGATCAAATTTAATAAATCATTGGTGTAAAATACTTCGACCATTCTCGTGTTTTATTTTAATTATACAGGCCTCCTCTCTATTTTCAAAACTTACACTTAAGTTTAAACTGTTAACATAGTCAAAAACATTCTAAAAAGATATTTTTTGATTAAAATTTAGATTATAATAATTTCTATTTACTAATTTACCTTTTATCATCTCAAATCCCTAATTTATTTTTTATAGTTTGAGAGCTTAAGGGAAAAAACAACAGGCGCAACGATGAAGAAAAGTGCAGTGATGTTTTCAGCACTAGTTTATTTATTTGAGTAATGTTTTCAGCATAGAATTGAGTAATTCAGTCAACTTACGAAAAAAAAAAACTTGATTAAAAATTCAATAAATTTTTTAAATAAATATATACTTAACTAAATGTGTTTATAAATGTTTTTGGCAAAAAAGTGTTTATGAATCTTAAATTATTTATGTAATAAATCAAACTTATATAATTTATACTAAGTGATAAAAAACATGTGTTTGAAATAGATTTTTATCCACCAATAAATATGTTGAAAAATTAAATTTATAAACTTTAATATACCAAAAAAATTATACAATTTTATAATATAATCAAAATTAATAAATTTTATAATATATTATAAATTTTGAAAAAATATATTAGAATTATTTATTGGTTGTATAATTTTTTTTAGAAAATATAAATGTTTAAATGATTTTTAGATTAACAAGGGACATTTTGGTGAAAAAAGTATTTATATGTTAAATTTAACGGTCGGCTAATAGTTTAATTTGATGGATGGAAATGGAATCTTTAAATTACAAGGGAGATTTATATAACACATATTTTAATTTTAAAAAATATTTATATAAATTTTGAAAATAGAAAGGAGATCTTTGTAATTAAGACAAAATATAAGGGTAATTAAATATTAAGGTAAAATATAAAGATTGTCAGAATATTTTACTTAATTATAGCGTAGAATTAGATGGTAACATTCATTTGGGTAACACAACAACAGCTAAAAAATAATTACCTCTTAAAAATTAATTATAGTGTATATTTGCTTTTGTTTCTTTCAACTATATTTCGTCTCCCTTCCAGAATGTGCGCGTGGGTTTTTTTTTTTTTTTTTTGTATACAAGAGAAAAGTGTGTGCGTGTAATTTAACATTGTCATATAAATAGCCTACGTGAATTTATTAAATTTCTTGAATTGTATCATATATTTTTAAATAAAATTATTTGAGTTTAAAGTGAGCTTTCAAAATAAAAATTATATGGATATGCGGAATCTTTTACTTTTCTTCTGTGGAAAAATTGCCTGTTAATTGAGAGGGATGGACAAAGAAATTAGAAAGTGACGCTGAGGCTATCGATATTTTTGTGGCTCTAGTATCATGTTGAATGGGTCAATCAAATAAAGTTGAATGTTATGTGACATTCATTCAAAAACTGAACAATTTATGTCTTTCATGGAAGACTTAGCTTACTTTATATTTTATCAAATTTCATTGAATTGTGTCTCATATATATATATATATATATATATATATATATATATATATATATGCATGTATCCAAATAAAATTAGTTAGGATCAAAGACAACCTCTCAAAGCGAAGATGGGGAGATGTGGAATCTTTTTACTCTTCTTGTGTGGAAAAGTTTACCTATAAATGGAGAGCGATGGACAAATAAACCACTACGCAAGAAGACTGGTTAAAATCGAAAAGGACTTCCAAACAGGTATGTATATAATTGAGATAAGGAAACTTCATAAATTTCTATTTTATTAGAAGTAAACATTACGTTAATGAAACTTTTACTTATGCAGAAATATCTTCTAATAAATTGAAAAGGTATTTGGCAAGAGAGGGATGGAGAAGAAAATTCCATGATTCTTTTTGTGTCTTAATCAGGTACTACTAATACTATCATATAGTCATATCAAAGAAGAAAGTCTTACTTATGTAGAAAAATCTTCTAATAAATGAATCATTTATGAGAGACTACATACATCAAAGTATTTTTTTCTGATGATATTTAAATGTATTATACTACTATTCATTTAAATTAGAGTAAAATACAAGAGGATAGATTTTGAAAGGAAGCCGTTTGCAGTTATTATTGAGAGGACTCACTAGAAATCATAGTGCAATTCATTTTTCCATTAAAATTTAATAAAATGAGACTATTATAAGAAAGAATAAGATTTGATTTGTTTTTTTAAAGGGGATCAATTATAAGATACATTTAAATATTTTAATTGATATTAATTGCATATATCGCCTTACAAAGGCTATAAATACCAATAGTGCTATCAAGCGTCACACATATTCACAAAATTCAATTCTACCAGCACTACAGAAAGCTGTCATGGGTTTCTGCAACAATACTATTTTATTTGTTTTGCTTCTTATGCTCAACATCTCACTGAAGAATCATATATGTATATGCAAAGCATTTGATGAAGATCTTTGCATCCCAAGTGAGCGGCAAGCCCTTCTAAATTTCAAACACCATCTTCTCGATCCTTCAAATAGGCTCGCCTCTTGGTCAGAGAACACCAATTGTTGCAACTGGACTTCAGTTGTTTGCAATAATGTATCTGGTCATGTTCTTCAGCTTTATCTTAGAACTTCAAGTTCTGATTATGTTGAATATGAAACTTTTGAGAGGTCACAGTTTGGTGGTGAAATAGATCCTTCAATACTTGCTTTGAGTTATCTGAGTTACTTGGACTTAAGCAGCAATGACTTTGGGGATATGCAAATTCCAAGTTTCCTTGGCTCAATAAAGAGTTTGACATATCTAAACATCTCTCATGCGAGATTCAGTGGAAGCATTCCTCACCAGATAGGAAATCTCTCCAATTTGCTCTATCTTGACCTTGGAGGTAATCATTTTACTAGAAATATTCCTCATCATATTAGGAATTTATCAAATCTGCTATATCTTTGTCTCTTTCGCGGTTATCGATATGATGACATGAACAAGATACCATTGTATGTAGAAAATTGTCAATGGATGTCATCTCTTTCCTCATTCCATTATCTTGAGTTGAGTCATGTTAATATGTCCAATTCATTATATTGGTTTCATGTTTTGCACTTGCTTCCCTCATTGACAGAGTTATATTTGCCATGGTGTGCTCTTCCTCATCATTTTCCTCCTTCCAATTCCATTAACTTTTCATGTTTGGCTGTCCTTGATCTTTCTTTTAATTTTCATGATTTTCATGCTTATTTAATTCCAAAGTGGATTTCTCAATTAAAAAGCTTGACTTCTCTTTAGTTAAGTGGTAATTATATGCATGGTTCCATCCCAAATGATGTTCAAAACCTCACTCTCGTTGAAGATCTTGATTTATCTGATAATTTGTTTAATTCTTCTATCCCTGACTAGTCATATACTTTGACTCATCTCAAATCTCTTAGTCTCTCTTTCAACAATTTGCAAGGACCAATTTCACATGCAATTGGAAACTTGACTTCTATGGTTACTCTTGATTTTTCAGGTAATTATCAGGTGGAAGGGCCAATTCCAAGCTCTTTAAGTAGTCTTTGCAACTTAAGAATGGTTGATTTCTCATATCTCAAATTGAACCAGCAAGTTTCTGAAATAATAGAAATAATATCGAATTGTGCTTCACATACACTACAGGCTTTGTTTATATCAAATGCACAACTATCTGGCCATTTGACACCCAGAATGGGAATTTTCAAAAATCTTGTGTCACTGCATCTTGATCTTAATTCAATTGATGGTGCAATTCCTATATCTTTAGGAAATCTTTCCTCTTTGAACCATCTTGATCTTTCTGTGAATTCAATTGATGGTGCAATTCCTATATCTCTAGGAAATCTTTCCTCTTTGAATTATCTTGATCTTTCTGGGAATTCGATTGATGGTGCAATTCCTATATCTCTAGGAAATCTTTCCTCTTTGAATCATCTTGATCTTTCTGGGAATTCGATTGATGGTGCAATTCCTATATTTCTAGGAAATCTTTCCTCTTTGAATCATCTTGATCTTTCTGGGAATTCGATTGATGGTGCAATTCCTATATCTCTAGGAAATCTTTCCTCTTTGAATCATCTTGATCTTTCTGGGAATTCGATTGATGGTGCAATTCCTATATCTCTAGGAAATCTTTCCTCTTTGAATCATCTTGATCTTTCTGGGAATTCGATTGATGGTGCAATTCCTATATCTCTAGGAAATCTTTCCTCTTTGAATCATCTTGATCTTTCTGGGAATTCGATTGATGGTGCAATTCCTATATCTCTAGGAAATCTTTCCTCTTTGAATCATCTTGATCTTTCTGGGAATTCGATTGATGGTGCAATTCCTATATCCTTAGGAAATCTTTCCTCTTTGAATCATCTTGATCTTTCTGAGAATTCGATTGATGGTGCAATTCCTATATCCTTAGTGTAATACCCCGAAATTTGGGATTGGAGGCTTGGGAATAAGCCTAAATTAAGTGGACTGCTAAGCCCCAATTTATCAGGAGCCCAAATATATTCCCTAATGATTCTAATATCTTTGGGGTATTAAGAAAGTAAAATGGTGAATTTTGGAGAATATAATTATGTTTTCGATAAAATCACCTATGAGGCAGTGAGCTTATCATAAGGTTTTGGAAGACTAAATGATAAGAAAAAATTATGATATTTTACAGGATGAAAGTAGACATCCTAAGATTTAATTTGATAGGTCATATGACACAATTAGAGCTATACACAAAAAGATATGAATTTTTGAAGTCAGCACAGAAAAACTGTGAAATTTCTGGAACAATATGCAAAGATTGAAATTCTGGGAATTTTGTGATTCCATTAAGCAAAATTATATATTTTTCCTTGAAACTAGACTCAATAAGGGTTCTATTGGCTTTGGAATCAAAGTAAAATGGTGAATTTTGGAGAATATAATTATATTTTCGATAAAATCGCCTATGAGGTAGTGAGATTATCATAAGGTTTTGGAAGACTAAATGATAAGAAAAAATTATGATATTTTACAGGATGAAAGTAGACATCCTAAGATTTAATTTGATAGGTCATATGACACAATTAGAGCTATACACAAAAAGATATGAATTTTTGAAGTCAGCACAGAAAAACTGTGAAATTTCTGGAACAATATGCAAAGATTGAAATTCTGGGAATTTTGTGATTCCATTAAGCAAAATTCTATATTTTTCCTTGAAAATAGACTCAATAAGGGTTCTATTGGCTTTGGAATCAAAGTAAAATGGTGAATTTTGGAGAATATAATTATGTTTTCGATAAAATCGCCTATGAGGCAGTGAGCTTATCATAAGGTTTTGGAAGACTAAATGATAAGAAAAAATTATGATATTTTAGAGGATGAAAGTAGACATCCTAAGATTTAATTTGATAGGTCATATGACACAATTAGAGCTATACACAAAAAGATATGAATTTTTGAAGTCAGCACAGAAAAACTGTGAAATTTCTGGAACAATATGCAAAGATTGAAATTCGGGGAATTTTGTGATTCCATTAAGCAAAATTATATATTTTTCCTTGAAACTAGACTCAATAAGGGTTCTATTGGATTTGCAATCACCTCATTTTGATTTTTCTAGAATTAGTTATGATTTTTCAAAGTTTGGGCAGAAATCTGCCAAAATTTCTGAAAAATCCGAAAATGGAAAATTGTTGATGACATAAGCAATGCCATAAGCATAAGATTATTAAAGAAACATCATCTTTCTCCTACAGTATTCCGACGCCATTCTGCAACCAAAAATGAAGAAAAGAGTTGAGAGGGTTTTGGGAGAAAAGGAGAAGAGAACTCGCAAGGTAAGCCGATTTCTCCGACGATCTAGCTCCTAACGCGTATAACTCCGATCCTAAGCTAGTCCTTTATGTTCTTTAAGGCTTGGAATCTCAGTTTTCATGGTTAAGGAGGTTAGGGTTTCATCAAAGAAGAGGAAAAGTCAGAGGGAGCTTGAGGTAACTTCCAAACCTTTGTGTATTGACTATTCTAGCTGCTGTGGGCATTTTAATCGGTGAAATTTCGCCGGATTGCCATTGATTTTAATTTTTGGAAATGGGTATGTGGGGCTGTTATGCTGCCCAAATTGGTACTAAATGGTAGTTGTAACCTAATAGAATAGTCAATAAAGTGGTTAGGAGTAGAAAGGAACGTGTTTACGAAGCCGAAACCGAAAAACCCCGATTTTCCCTGGAAAACCCATATATTTCGGTTTGGGCTATAAATGGGTCTTAGAGTTGGATTTTCAATGATTTAATGGTTCCATTGAGTTCAGGAGGGAAAATTAGGTGGGGTTACAGTTGGGCACTTTTTCGGAAAAGGCCGAGAAAGCATAATTACGAAAATGCCCCTAAAATAATGAAATAAGGGCTGCCAAGGACAATTTCGTCTTTTGGAAGTGAATTTGGTAATTCCAAGTCCGGAAATGGATTCCTTGGGCAAAAATATGTCAGGATAGCCCATGTTAGAATTTCAAGAAAAGTACAGCCGGACCGGGTACAATTGGGCCGGGTCCCCGGGGGTATTTTAGTAAATTTTCAATATAGCCTCATATAACCCCCATAAACACTATGGAAGTGTCTAAATAGTATATTTGACATTGTAGGATCGAATATGGAGCTCGAGCTGTTTGCACGTAGATCGAGGCACACGTATCGAGGAGAAAAGATGGAGGTAGGAGACTTACTTGCATGTATTTGATATCTTTGCTTGTGTAGTGATGTATGTGATTGCTTTACTTGATTGTGTAGAGCATATTTGAATAAATGAAGCTCTGTTTCTGTTTTCGCTGTGGCCATAGTCTTGTTGTATGAAACATTGAGCATGCAGAATTGTCATTATGGGGCATACATCTAGATAAAGCTAACATGTCATACACATAGCATCAATCATGCATGCATTATGGTATCTGTTTCCTACTGAGATTCTCTCGAATCTCACCCTCCCCTACCAACAATTCAGACAGGAGACGATAGAAGATATGCAAACAACAATGCATAGTACCGTACGAGGGGATTACCGTAGTGGAACGAAGACGGGAAGAAGTCTCCATTTCACTAGGACGAGTTTAGACACCTAAGTAGCCCTGTGCGGCTACACTAATTGTAATTATCAGGTACGAATCCCTGAGGGGAATTTCCGTAATCATGTACATATTATCAGTATAGTTATGCTATTCCTTTGTTGTCTACCGAACCGCATGTCGTTTTCCGCGAATACTCTGGTAAAGGTAAAATTGAGATAAGGGTGTGACATTTTGTTATCAGAGCAAGGATTCTGGCCACAGAATTTTATGCTCAGAGTAAGTGTGGTGGTTCTGGCAACAGGATAGTATACTGATATACTTGATTACACAGTGGTAAGAACAGCGAAGTAAATTACTTCAGCTTGTTCATAAGCCCCTGAAAGGTACAGACATGCCTCAAGGAAACAGTAGAAGCCGGTATCCATATTTGGGCATGGGTACAAAAGAGTTAAGCGTGCTCAACCCAGGGAAATGCCATGATGGGTGACCCCCTGGGAAGTTGTTGCACATGTTATGTCATATTATGAAAAAAAAAAGAGTAAGACATGTTGTACAGTAGTTCAGAGGTTGTATGTTGTTGCAGGCTTTCCTTGACTACTGTAAACACTTGTGATATGTTGTTTTTGGATGTGTTTATGTGTAATTTACCTCTTTCTTGTTTTATATAGTGAAACATAAAGGTGGTAAGACTAAGAGGTTTAGATGTTGGGCAAGGTCAGGAAGTTAGACCTAGCCTAATACAGCAAACACAGGGCAAGAGAATAGAATAGCAAACAATGATCAGCGATCATCAGGAAGGTTATCCTGAAAAGGCCAATATAGTAACTATAATCCCTCATACACTATGTGATGGTTAATATGTTGTATGTTCTGTATTCTGTGATATGAACACGTGCCTAGGGCACATTACCTAGTTGTAGTCTGGGACTCAACTGAGGTACACGAATATTATCTAGCTGTGGTGCGGGAAGTGTATATGTACCGTCCGATGGGAAGTGTATATGTACCATTCGGCCTAGTAAGGACCCAGCTATGATACACGATTTACCTAGCTGTAGTCGGTGACTCGGCTGAGGTACACAGAGTGGTTCCAACGAGATAGTTGGCCCTGTATTTTGTGTATACACACAGATTGTTGTTTTAACTGGGTGTTTGGCCCTGAACTTTGTGTACACACACGGATTGATGTTATTTTCATTTTACACTATATGGTGCATGACATATTTATCTATCACATTTTCTATGGATGATTGTGGGTTACTATGGAGGGCCATGTGGTGTGAATAAAAAGGCACCCTACCCGACGAGGCTGCTAGCCACGTCCTAAGGGACTCGGGTTCGAGGCCAAGAAGGGCCATAGGTGTGACAATAATAAAAAAAAGGGATGAGATGTTTATATCAAAATTTCCCATAACTCAGCATTATGCATGGGATGATGATTGTGAGAGGAGCTTCGGAGAGCTGATGATAAAAATTTATTAAAGTACCAACACTGATAATCCCATATCTATAGTGGGCCTTTGTTGTCTTCACTGATGCCAGATGGCATGGATTGGGAAGGGAATTGAATCCCCAGATGCGAGCAAGCATAGATCAAGATGAGAATTGAGCTGAGTGAGGGCATACGCATCTCGTCAGCTGAAGCTTCAGGAATTGAACTATCTCATCCATAATCTTGAGTTGATGATAAGAATATTTGTATTGAATTGGGAAACATTGCCTTTATGGCATAATTGTGGAGTTGTACTGCGACCACAAAGATTGAAAGTTCTGATCGGAGAGGGCTACCTACGGTAAAATCTGAATGGAGAGGGCTACCTATGGTTAAATCTGATCGGAGAGGGCTACCTACGGTGAAATCTGATCGGAGAGGGCTACCTAAGGAAAGTTCTGACCGGAAGGGGGCTGACCAGGTGTATGGGCGCCTATGTGAAGCACCGAGTCCAGAATCTTAGAGTGTAGCCACCGTGACGACTAACCCGCGAGTGCAGCCGCCATGAAGTTGAATCGTAGAGTAGAGCTACGGAAACGTTAGTCCTTAGCGATTGTGTATTGTAATGAATCCCACATTGAATGGGTTTTCTTGAAATAAGAGTTTATATGGATCAGAATGATTCAAGTTCAAACGGGTAAAGAGTGGGCACTGTCAGGTGTCATGGGAGGTTCCTGTAAATCATCCTGATAATATTAAAGCTCATATGAGGAGATAGGCATTAGAGTGGGCAGCGGAAGTGTGGTGAATCTAGGTGCAATTTCGAAACTTATGTGAGGGGTTGATGTTCGCACCATTGTTGATCATCCCAAAACATAATATGGCCTTGATGGTCAACAGTGTTACAGTATATATGATGAACAGTATTACACCCTGAGTGGTGTACAATATTACATCCTGTGTGGTGTATAGTATTAAACCCTGCGTGGTGTACAGTATGATGACTTGTATGGTTAACAGTTACACAACCTTTGTAGTTTGTGGTGACACATGTGAACTGGAATTGGGATGAACCCTAGTGTAGTAGGGTAGAATGGTGGCGAATACCTCTCAACAGCACCAGTGATAACAATCCCAGATCCACAGTCGAGCTTTATGGTCTACACAGATGCAAGTAGGCATGGATTGAGATGTGTTCTGATACAACACGGTCGAGTAGAGGCATGAGCATCTCCATAGCTGTAGCCTCACAGAATGAATCATCCACTTGTGATATAGTGCAAACAGTGGATGGTCACACAGTGAATAGTGCAGATCGTATGGCTAGTAAATAGTGCACACTGTACGGTCAATAAGGGTTAAATAGTCATTTGATCCTGAACACTGAATAAGTAGGCATAAATTACAGAAAGTGTACAGGTTTGTACAAGGCGGTAAGACCCGATGTGCAAGGTTGCATAAGGCGATGTCTCTGGGCTGTAATACCTGTGTGTTTAGTACTATGGTTGATGCCTAGTGCGATGACATTAGACCAATGTGTCCAAGGTAATGTTTTGAGGTTGACAGAACATTCAAACTGTACCAGGTTGTAGCGAAGGCATTAAGACCAGTGTGACAAACCGTTTTGGTGTCCAATGGTACCATGTCTCACATGAGGTGCGATATTCTACCATGGGAGGAACCCAACGAAGTGATCCATGGCCGGCTCACTAGCCCAACAGACCTCGTTAAGGGGGTGAAGATTGGGCCGTTACAAAAAAAAAGTGATTGTGTGGATTCGGGTGAAGTCCTGAAAAGGTTGTAAGGCCTATGGAACCAAGCGCTGTGGGAACCTATGTTTGATTGCATGCTACCTACTGTGTACAGAATGGATGATGAATGTTGAATACTATCTGAGATTAGTAATGGAAGTATGACTACAGTGTTACATGGCTTTTGAGCATGCATATGATAATAGAATGAGATAGGATTAATCCCTAAGTTGTAGACGTTCAAATTTCGAGGACGAAATTTATTGAACGGGGGGAGAAATGTAATACCCCGAAATTTGGGATTGGAGGCTTGGGAATAAGCCTAAATTAAGTGGACTGCTAAGCCCCAATTTATCAGGAGCCCAAATATATTCCCTAATGATTCTAATATCTTTGGGGTATTAAGAAAGTAAAATGGTGAATTTTGGAGAATATAATTATGTTTTCGATAAAATCGCCTATGAGGCAGTGAGCTTATCATAAGGTTTTGGAAGACTAAATGATAAGAAAAAATTATGATATTTTACAGGATGAAAGTAGACATCCTAAGATTTAATTTGATAGGTCATATGACACAATTAGAGCTATACACAAAAAGATATGAATTTTTGAAGTCAGCACAGAAAAACTGTGAAATTTCTGGAACAATATGCAAAGATTGAAATTCTGGGAATTTTGTGATTCCATTAAGTAAAATTCTATATTTTTCCTTGAAACTAGACTCAATAAGGGTTCTATTGGCTTTGGAATCAAAGTAAAATGGTGAATTTTGGAGAATATAATTATGTTTTCGATAAAATCGCCTATGAGGCAGTGAGCTTATCATAAGGTTTTGGAAGACTAAATGATAAGAAAAAATTATGATATTTTACAGGATGAAAGTAGACATCCTAAGATTTAATTTGATAGGTCATATGACACAATTAGAGCTATACACAAAAAGATATGAATTTTTGAAATCAGCACAGAAAAACTGTGAAATTTCTGGAACAATATGCAAAGATTGAAATTCTGGGAATTTTGTGATTCCATTAAGCACAATTCTATATTTTTTCCTTGAAACTAGACTCAATAAGGGTTCTATTGGCTTTGGAATCACCTCATTTTGATTTTTCTATAATTAGTTATGATTTTTCAAAGTTTGGGCAGAAATCTGCCAAAATTTCTGAAAAATCCGAAAATGGAAAATTGTTGATGACATAAGCAATGACATAAGCATAAGATTATTAAAGAAACATCATCTTTCTCCTACAGTATTCCGACGCCATTCTGCAACCAAAAATGAAGAAAAGAGTTGAGAGGGTTTTGGGAGAAAAGGAGAAGAGAACTCGCAAGGTAAGCCGATTTCTCCGACGATCTAGCTCCTAACGCGTATAACTCCGATCCTAAGCTAGTCCTTTATGTTCTTTAAGGCTTGGAATCTCAGTTTTCATGGTTAAGGAGGTTAGGGTTTCATCAAAGAAGAGGAAAAGTCAGAGGGAGCTTGAGGTAACTTCCAAACTTTTGTGTATTGACTATTCTAGCTGCTGTGGGCATTTTAATCGGTGAAATTTCGCCGGATTGCCATTGATTTTAATTTTTGGAAATGGGTATGTGGGGCTGTTATGCTGCCCAAATTGGTACTAAATGGTAGTTGTAACCTAATAGAATAGTCAATAAAGTGGTTAGGAGTAGAAAGGAACGTGTTTACGAAGCCGAAACCGAAAAACCCCGATTTTCCCTGGAAAACCCATATATTTCGGTTTGGGCTATAAATGGGTCTTAGAGTTGGATTTTCAATGATTTAATGGTTCCATTGAGTTCAGGAGGGAAAATTAGGTGGGGTTACAGTTGGGCACTTTTTCGGAAAAGGCCGAGAAAGCATAATTACGAAAATGCCCCTAAAATAATGAAATAAGGGCTGCCAAGGACAATTTCGTCTTTTGGAAGTGAATTTGGTAATTCCAAGTCCGGAAATGGATTCCTTGGGCAAAAATATGTCAGGATAGCCCATGTTAGAATTTCAAGAAAAGTACAGCCGGACCGGGTACAATTGGGCCGGGTCCCCGGGGGTATTTTAGTAAATTTTCAATATAGCCTCATATAACCCCCATAAACACTATGGAAGTGTCTAAATAGTATATTTGACATTGTAGGATCGAATATGGAGCTCGAGCTGTTTGCACGTAGATCGAGGCACACGTATCGAGGAGAAAAGATGGAGGTAGGAGACTTACTTGCATGTATTTGATATCTTTGCTTGTGTAGTGATGTATGTGATTGCTTTACTTGATTGTGTAGAGCATATTTGAATAAATGAAGCTCTGTTTCTGTTTTCGCTGTGGCCATAGTCTTGTTGTATGAAACATTGAGCATGCAGAATTGTCATTATGGGGCATACATCTAGATAAAGCTAACATGTCATACACATAGCATCAATCATGCATGCATTATGGTATCTGTTTCCTACTAAGATTCTCTCGAATCTCACCCTCCCCTACCAACAATTCAGACAGGAGACGATAGAAGATATGCAAACAACAATGCATAGTACCGTACGAGGGGATTACCGTAGTGGAACGAAGACGGGAAGAAGTCTCCATTTCACTAGGACGAGTTTAGACACCTAAGTAGCCCTGTGCGGCTACACTAATTGTAATTATCAGGTACGAATCCCTGAGGGGAATTTCCGTAATCATGTACATATTATCAGTATAGTTATGCTATTCCTTTGTTGTCTACCGAACCGCATGTCGTTTTCCGTGAATACTCTAGTAAAGGTAAAATTGAGATAAGGGTGTGACACTTAGGAAATCTTTCCTCTTTGAATTATCTTGATCTTTCTGAGAATTCAATTGATGGTGCAATTCCTATATTTTTAGGAAATCTTTCCTCTTTGAATTATCTTGATCTTTATAGGAATTCCATTGGTGGTGCAATTCCTATATCTTTAGGAAATCTTTCCTCTATGAATTATCTTGATTTCTCTGGGAATCAATTCAATGGGAATCCTTTTGATGCGATTCAATCACTTTCTGCATTACAATCATTTAACATCAGTGATAATCTTTTTGAAGGAGAGGTGACAGAAGATCACCTTGCTAATTTGACAAAGCTATATTCAGTTGATGTATCAAGAAACAAACTCATTTTGACAGTGGGTCCCAATTGGAAACCTTCTTTTCAAAAGTTGGAATTTCTGATCATGGCCTCGTCGAATTTAGGTCCCCACTTTCCATCATGGATGAAATCACTCAAGCGTCTTCAAGGGTTGTCCATATCCAACAACAACATCTTTGATTCTCTCCCCACGTGGGTTTGGGATGCATTTCCCGATGCTTATGACTTTGATTTCTCAAACAATAACATCCATGGAGACATTTCTCATACAATAAAGAATCCCATCAATGTCCCATTCATTCATTTAAGCTCAAACCACTTGAGCGGTCCTCTTCCTTACATATCACCCAATGTGATTCGCATGGACCTCTCAAATAATTCATTTTCTGGGTCCCTAGAATCCTTCTTGTGTCAAGGAAAAGTAACACAAATGATGTTAACACATCTCAATTTGAAGTCAAATAATTTGTCTGGCGAAATACCAGATTGTTGGATAATGTGGCCTAATCTAAGGTTCATCAAGTTTGATAACAATAATCTTAGTGGGAACTTACCCCAATCATTGGGATCCTTACCTCGGTTATGTTCATTACAACTTCGCAACAATGCACTCTCAGGAAATTTTCCTATTTGTTTGAAGAACAATACTACATTATTGTTTTTCTTGGATCTCAGCGAGAATCAAATATCAGGAATTATTCCATTGTGGGTTGGACACTATCTTTTGAATTTGAAGGCCTTTCTCCTCAGATCAAACAAATTCATTGGTACCATTCCCAATCAAATATGTTCTTTGAATTCTCTACAAATCTTGGATCTTGCAGAGAACAACTTGACAGGACAAATACCAAAATGCATCAACAATTTGACTGCTATGCTTATAAATAACAATCGTTCAGAATCAATCATTTGGGACCCAATGAATTCTAGTGGATACATAGATGATGTGCTGCTTACTTTGAAAGGAAGACTTGATGATTATAAATTTCCAGGTCTCATCATGAGCATTGATCTTTCAGATAACAAATTATCTAGTGAGATACCATCCCAAATTACAAGTCTTGCGGGGTTACAATTTCTAAACTTGTCCAACAACTTGTTGCATGGTAAAATTCCTCAAAGCATCGGTAACATGGGATCATTACAGTCAATAGATTTCTCAGAAAATAAACTCTCTAGCGAAATCCCATTATCCATTTCCAAATTGAATTTCCTGAACAAGTTAAACTTGTCTCACAATAATCTGACAGGAAAAATTCCAACAGGAACTCAATTGCAGAGCTTTGAAGAATCTAGCTTTGTGGGCAATCATCTATGTGGTCCTCCACTACTGAACAATTGCAATGATTTGAAGTACAACCCAAGCCATGACCAAAATGCCAAAGAAGGTAAAGGAAGAATCAATTGGTTTTATGTGAGCATGTCATTGGGATTTGTTTCAGGATTTTGGGCAGTTGTTGGTCCTTTGCTGTATAGTAGGTCATGGAGGTACACTTATTTATGGTACATAGATCACATGTGGTACAGACTTCAATCTTTCTGGTGGTAAGAAATATTACTAATGGGGGTTGGGTCTAATGAAAGGGGCTAGTCTCTCACAACATAATGAACCAAGGTTCGAATCTCCACTAGGAGAGATACATACATTTAGTGCCTGACAGTACCTTGAATAGAATTGCCTTCAATAGGAAGATACCTATGCTTACAATAAAAAAAAAAAAGAATAATATTTGTTCTTTTGTGGTTCGTATGCTTTGTAAACAATTTGTATGTCATGGCTTCTTTTTTATCCGTAAAAAGGTTTGGCCTTTTGAATAATGAGGTCTGTTGAGTTGTGTATGTAACTATGTATGGCGTTTGCCTTTTGTTTACTAAATGTATTGAATTGTGTTATGGAAGCTACACAATTATTTAAATCGTCTCTAGATTTATGCCTTCAATATATAAAAGTCTACCATTTATTTATTTTTTAATTACCAGATTTGGGCGGCTCAATTAAGCATTGATTGACTGAACGTCTCATGTTTAATTTGTATGAATGGCTTCTTTAATTTTTTATCCGTAAAAGGTTTGGAATTACTCTTTTTACCTCTATTTGTTAAAAATTAATAAAAATTTTCAATTTGAGTTTTCTTAACTTTAGAAATATGCTAAAAACAAAAGTTAGTTAAATATGAATAAGTTTTACTCCAAAAAAAAAAAGTTAAATATGAATAAGTATAATAACTAGCAAAAAGTTTACGTACATAACAAAAACAATGTAATGGTATGTTAATTAACAATTAAGGAAACTAAGACAGCGACGGAAAGAGAATGTTTGGAATCCTCGCTCACTCACGTACAAAGAGAAAAACAAAGAAGTTATTGATAGTCTTATATATTTCATTTAACAAATAAAATAGAAGATTTGCAAAAGGTGAAAACATTGATAGACGTGTGTGAAGACTTTGAACAGGCAGAATAAAGGAGGAACATATAATTATCATAGTAGTAATAAAAAATATTTTAATTTCTTTGAAGTAAACATCACGATATGGAATATTGCACTGTATTATTATATATGTGGGAAACATTTGTTAATAAATTGAAAAGACATTTGGATAAAGAAGGGAGGAGAAGAAAATTTCCATGTAATTTGCTTGACATTCAAAATTTTCTATATATCTATATTTTAATACTATTTTGTTTTTTGTTATGATAAATATCTATGATGTAACATCCCAAATTTTATTCACCAAGAATATATTGTAATTATTATATCTATTTAATGAAATGGTGAATATTTAAGGCCAAAGGAATTAAATATTGAAAATTGAAAGTTGAATAGTGTTTTTAGTGAAATCGCTTGTGAGGTAGTGAGTTTGTCATGTGGTTTTGGAAGACCAAATGATGAGCAAAAATTATGAAATTTACATAATAGAAGTAGACATCCTAAGCTTTAATTTGATAGGTCATATGACTCAATTGAAGCTATGTACAAAAAGATATGAATTTTTGAAGTTAATCCAGAAAATCTGGAAAGTTTCTGGAGCAGCGATCAAAGATTGAAAATCTGGGAATAATATGATCTTATCCAGTAAAATTCCATATTTTTCCTTGAAACTAGACTTAATGAGGGTTCCATAGGCTTTGGAATTGCTTCGAAATGATGTCTACAAAATTAGTTATGATTTTTCAAAGTTAAGGCAGAAAATCTGCCATAATTGGCATTATTCCGAAAATTTAAGAAATAAAGTAATCTTCCTTTTTCTCTTAATTATTTTAGAAATTAAGGGATGAAGGAGGAGAATACAAATGTCAAAATTCAATGAGACCAAGTGTCAACACCACATAAAAGATGATGGAGATAATTGTTGTGTCATAAGTCCTTACTTATGTCATAAGGTTGGGTAGCCAACTTTTGTACCAATTGACTTGAGTAAATGGAAGGAACACTTGATTTAGTTGGAGCATAAGAGGGAGCACGTTTTTGGCCAACCAAGGAAGAAGGAAATGATAATCAAGGTTGAGTGTACACAAAAGGGAAGTATGGCAAGGTTGAGTGCACACAAAAGGGAAGTATAGTGCAAGCATGGAGGCAAGTATGGTGGTTGGCATGTGTCACTATATTAACCTTAGATGAGATCAATGGTTGGGAATCAAGGGAACGTTTTTATGAAGGCTTTCTCTTCCCTTCCCTTCATGCATTTTCGTCCAACATAGAGAAGGAGAGAGTTTGGAGAAACTTTGAAGAGTTAGAGGGAAGAGGAAGAAGAAATTTTAAGGTAAGAGTTGATTCTTAAGCTTTACTTGTAACATTTCCCCTAGATCCTTCTCTAAACCATGTTTCTTCATGAATCTATGATCTTGAAGACTCATTCTTATCTCAAGGAGAAGAGAGAGAGGACGTCCTAAAGAGAGAAACACCAAGAATCAAGAGGTAATCTCCAAAATCTCAATTTCTTTGTGTATTGAAGTTGTTGTTGGTGATTGTTGTTTGGTTTTGTGATTTTTGGGTTGAGTTGTAAAATTAGAAAAGCCATAAACCTAAGGGGTTATGCTGCCCAAAATCTTTTAAATCATGATTATGAAGTGTTTAAATGAGTTAACTAAGGATTAGAGTGGAAAAGTACAAGTTTTGGAAGCTAAAACACAAAGCTCCATTTTTCTATTTTCCCTTCAATATTTCGGCCAGACCAGAACTGGTACTAGGAGTTGGATTTTCATGAAATAAATGGTTCCATTAGACTTAGTGGGCAAAAATAGGTGGGGTTATAGTTGGGCACTTTTTTGGTAGAGGCCAAAAAAGCATAATTACAAAAATGCCACTGAAATCCCTAAATAGGGGTTGTCAAGTGCATTTTAGTAATTTGACAGTGAATTTGGTAATTTTGAGCCAGGAAATGGATTTCTTGGGCGAAAATAAGTCAGAATAGCCTTAGTCAAAATTTTGGGAAAACGTGCCATCGGGCCGGGTACGGTGGGGCCGGGCCGGGTTCCCGGGGCATTTTTGTAAATTTTTACTATAGACTAATATAACCACAATAAACACTATAGAAGAGTCTAAAATGATACTTGGATAGGTTATGACATATTTCTGGTACATTTAATATTTTAGGACCGATTTGGAGGCCGGATACGACACGTTCTTCCAGGCACATTTAAAAAGGGGATTTAAAGCTTTGAGGTAGGGACATTATCTTTCATACACTATGCCATAGTTATATGATTCTGTGGATGCCAATGTTTGTAAATGCGGTTTATTAATCAACATGATTTGCCCAGAGAGAGGCCAGAAGTGTCAGAGGCATTTACACTGGAGTTGGTGAAAACCCAACCAGTGCAGAATAGTGGGGCTAGGCCCTACTCATGTGTACATGCAGATGATATGTTTATAATGTTCATTAATTGGTGCATACATGGCATATATCATATTTACTTTTCGCATTTTCTATGAACGATAGCATATTTCTACTGGGGTTCTCCGGAATCTCACCCTATTTTTAAATAAACACATCAGCAGGTACCAGTGGGGCAAAGGGAAAAGACATAGACGTCGGAAAGTGAACGGCACGTGTCTCGAGGCGAGGACAAGATCGTGGTCATAATTAGTCTATTTTGTGATATTTTGGTAAAAATTGTAAATATTAAAACTTCCGCTGTATTTTCTATTTTCGTCGACGAACGATATCAGAATTGTAAACGAATATTTTTATCAGTATAATTGTACTTTTCTGTATACCCATTGAATTCTGTCTTTATTACTCTTCGATTATCGAAATGGAAACGAGTGTTAACATCTGACATAATGTAACACCCCAAATTTTATATTCACAAAAAATATATTGTAATTATTTGAGTAATTCAATAAAATGGTGAATATTCATGAATTTGGATATTATAAATTTTGAAATATTCATATTCATAAGGAAATGGGCAAATAAATCCAAGAATTGAATTAAATTACAAAGGCGATAGCAAAATCATAATTTCGCCAATTTAGCCCAAGATTAAATATTTTCTAATTAATTGAAGTTAATTTCAATTAATTAAAGAAAATAAAAGAAAATGTATAATTGGATTATTCTTGATGGAATAATTCAAGAATTGTGAAATTAGGGGGAATTATACATAATTCAATTGTATAGATGATGGAATGTATGAAGAACATTTTTTTTCCTCTTCTTTCCCATTAATTTCGTCCAACCATGGAAAATAAGGGAAAAATCTAGTGCAAACCCATTTAAAAATAAGGAATAAGAAGGTATGACATAAAGTTAAGAGAGTATGGCATAAAGGAGAGGGTATGGTGGGGGGTATGGTTGGAGGAGTGGTGTGCATGTAAGGTGGAGAAATCACAACCATGGATTAGATCAATGACTAGGAAGAAAGATGAGTAAGTAAATAAAACATTTTCCTTTCCCTTTCACACACACATTTCGTTCAAAGCAAAGGAAAAGAGAGGGAGAGTGAGCTTGTGAGTTCCTTTGGAGAATTAGAGAGCAAGAGGAAGCAAATGTTAATGTAAGAGCTTGTTTTTCAAGTGATTGATCTTTCTACCTTGTATGATTCATCCTCTAATCTCTTATTCTTCATAGAAATCTTGGTTTAGCAAGCTAATCTCAAGGTTAAGGAGAAGAGAGAGAGGACGTCCTAAAGTGAGAAACACCAAGAATCAAGAGGTAATTATACCAATCTCAACTTTATGTTAGTATGAAGTTGTTGTTGGTAATGGTTGGTTGGTTTATGTGATTTTTGGTTGAGTTATGAAATTTGAAAAGCTATAACCCTAAGGGGTTATGCTACCCAAAATCCTTTAAATCATGATTATGAAGTGTTTAAATGAGTTAACCAAGGATTAGAAGTGGAAAAGTACAAGTTTTGGAAGCTAAAACACAAAGCTCCATTTTTTCTATTTTTATTCATATTTTCGGTCAGGACCAGAACTGGTACTAGGAGTTGGATTTTTATGAAATAAATGGTTCCATTGGACTCAGTGGGAAAAAATAGGTGGGGTTACAGTTGGACACTTTTTCTGTAGAGGCCGAAAAAGCATAATTACGAAAACGCCACTGAAATTCCTAAATAGGGGCTGTCAAGGGTATTTTCGTAATTTTACAGTGAATTTGGTAATTTCGAACCCGAAAATAGATTCCTTGGGCAAAAATTAGTCAGAATAGCCTTAGTCAAAATTTTGGGAAAACGTGCCATCGAGCAGGGTACGGTGGGGCCGGGCCAGGTTCCGGGGGCATTTTGGTAAATTTTCACCATAGACTAATATAACCACAAGAAACACTATGGAAGAGTCTAAAATGATACTTGGATAGGTTATGATCTATTTCTGATACATTTAATATTTTAGGACCGATTTGAAAGCCAGAACGACACACGTTACGAGACACACCGGAAAAAGGGATTATAAAGCGTTGAGGTAGGGACATTATCCTTCATACATTATGCCATAGTATATGTGATTGTGTGGTTGCCATTGTTTGTAAATGCACTCTATTAATCAACATGGTTTGCCTAGAGAGGGGCAGTTAGTGCCAGATGTGCACTTACATTGGGAGTTGGTAGGAGTCCAACCGGTATAGATTATGGAGCTGGGCCCTACTCATGTATACATGATGATGATGTGTTTATATTGTTCATTAATTTGTGCATACATGACATATATCATATTTACTTTTTGCATTTTCTATAAACGATAGCATATTTCTACTGGGATTCTTCGGAATCTCACCCTATTTTTAAATAAACATATCAGCGGGTGCCAGTGGGTCAAAGGGTAAAGGCGTAGACGCCGGAAAGTGATTGGCACGTGTCACGAGGCAAGGACACGAACGTGGTTATAATTAGTTTATGTTTAGATATTTTGGAAAATTATGTAATTATTAAATTTTCGTTGTATTTTCTGTATTTCGTTGACGAACGACGGTGGGATTGTAAACGAATATTTTTTTGGGTATAGTTATACTTTTTTGTATGCTCATTGAATTCCGTCTTTATTACTCTTTGATTATCGAAATGGAAACGGGTGTTGACACATAATAATATAGTTGAAGCATCTACAAAGTAAGAGATTATATACGTAAAAATATTTTTCTGATGATATTTGTATAAACTATTCATTTAAATTATTATTATTATTATTATTATTATTATTATTATTATTATTAAAATATTTTAGATGAAAAAAAGTTATATACTTGCTTTCGATTTTACTAGAGACGATGTAGAAAATTTCACTTTTCTAACATGAAAATAACTTCTAGAAATCAAGAAAGGACAGACTAAGAAACATCTACACAATTTTTATTTTGATAAAAGGTCAATATTATTCAGTAAAATGAGATTAGTACCCTAGAAAATCTTACCATCACATATCCGCATGGACAATATAGCAAGAAACTAAAAAAGATCTTAAATGTGGGTCAACACAAATTTCGTATATTTCACTCTTTTTTTTGTGAAGTAATACTGTCTATAAAAGTATGGCATAACGCCACTTGTGTTCTGGTCAATGAGTCTATCTTATGTGGAAAAGTTTGCCAATCAAGTCTCTACTTTCTTGAATTTATAAACATTTAACATTCTCAAATATAAATTTAAATATTTGTTACAAACATTTATTAATTAAGTAAATCTATTTATGAAAAGTTGAATACTTGGTCAGTAGAAAATCCTAAGAGAAAACACGGGAGGTAACTCTGTCGTTTTACAATAACAGAGCAGGGAGACGGATGGTGAAACTCAATTTCCATAGGCTAATTGTAGAGTGTACTTAAAATTAAGCATGCTGTGTATTACCAGAAGGCCTACAGGTTGCATTTAACCATAAAGAGTAAAACCAGACATATATAATTCACATTCCTTTATTTTTTATTTTTTGCCTATAGTGTATCCCTCCCCTTAAAAGAAGAAGGAAGGAAGCAAGGAAAACGAAAGGTGTCCAGTGGAGCTCTTCCGAACAAAAAATGAAATTATTTCTTTCCAATTTTACTAATATGTAACATGCACCAGTTTTGAAGATAGAACTGGAAAACACATCCTATATAAGCCTATTGAAACATTGAGATTTAAGCATAAGTTTTGACATTATAAGTGTAGGCATCTGAGTAAAGCAAGCATTGAAAATGTGTCACACTTGAACCTCATATGAAAAACAAATAGAAGAATTAATAGAAGCAATATTCATTCTCTTATTTGACATTGTAGGACTACAAAATAATGTTGAATAAGTGATTGAAAAAGAGAAATGTCATAGAAATACAGTGTACCTGAGAATCATAAAAACACAGAAAAATCATGTAAACATTCTACAAATAGTAAACTAGACAACAATTTCAACTGGTGAGACGAAATTGAAGCAGAGTGACTAGGACTCTATTATTAGGGTTATTTAACAAGTTTCGGGGTTGTCAATTCAAGGTGTAAAGGTCGTCCTGCTTCAAAAGTAGCAACATTGTCAAGTTCAAGTGAACTTTGCATTGATTACTTTAGGATGGATTACTGCTGAATGCTCTCTTTAGGTCCCACATCAAGATATTTCCTTCATCTACAAATTACACATATGTGACCCTATTTTTAGGGTAGATTTTTTAGCTTATATTAACCAACAAAATGTTGAAAGGTCAGAATTAATGTTTGACATGTACCGTTGTCAAGTACAATAACTTGAGTGATCAAATGGATATTGTGGAAGAAAATAGGGGACGTTACTTGTTAGGTTTAGAATTGCAGAAACATGAACAATATAAATTAATAGGTATATTAAACATATAACATCTCAAATTTTATATTCATTAAAAATATAGTGTAATTATTTGAATAATTCAATAAAATGGTGAATATTTAAGGCCAAAGGAATTAAAGATTGAAAATTGAAAGTTGAATAATGTTTTCAGTGAAATCGCCTGTGAGGCAATGAGTTTGTCATGTGGTTTTGGAAGACTAAATGATGATTAAAAATTATACAATTTTACAGGATGAAATTAAACATTATAAGCTTTAATTTGATAGGTCATACGAATCAATTGAAGATATATACAAAAAGATATGAATTTTTGAGTTTAGCCCAGAAAATCTGAAAAGTTTCTAGAGCAGTGGTCAAATATTGAAAATATGGGAATAATATGATTTCAACTAGTAAAATTCCATATTTTTTCTTGAAACTAGACTCAATAAGGGTTCCATAGCCTTTGGAATCGCTCCAAAACGATGTCTACAAAATTAGTTATGGTTTTTCAAAGTTAGGGCAGAAAATCTGCCAGAATTGGCATTATTCCGAAAATTGAAAATAAAATGTGTTAGAAATTGATTAATGGAATTAAAATGCCAAGTGTCATAAACATATAAGGAAGGGATTAAATTATAATGGATTTGTATGAGCACATGTCAAATTGCATTAAAATAATACTACATGGACAAATAATGATGAAATGGTATGTTACATTAAGTACTAGTTTGGTTAGTTGGGAGAGAAATTGCTTTGGTTGAATCATGAGAAGGGGAGCACATTTTTTTGAGGCTAACTAAGCGAAAATTTAGTCAAACCCAATTGAAGACAAGTGCTGAGAAGACATGGCATAAAGTTAAAAGAATATGGCATAAAGTAGAGAGTATGGTTGGAGGTATGATGTGCATGTTAGGTGGTGTGATCTCAACCATCGATGAGATCAATGGAGTAGAATGCATGGAAAAAATTTATGAAGCCTCATCCTCTTCCTCTTGCCTTCATTTTCGTCACTCACACCAAGAGAAGAGAGGGAGAGAGTTTTGAAGAGTTATTGAAGACTTAGAGAGAAGGAAGAAGAAGATTAAGGTAAGTAGGTGTTGACTTAGTGATTTGGTTACATATTTTTGTGTAACACTTCCTCTAAGATTCTTTTCTTCATGTATTCATGTGTTTAGCAAGACAAGGCCCCAAGGAAGAGAAGGAGCTAAGGTGTTAAGCTTGGAAGAAAGAGGGTAATTTCATAAACTTGCTCTCTTGTGGTTGTGGTGTCGTTGTTAGTGACATTTCTTGACTTTTCAAGTTTCTTGGTTGAGTTATGAAATTTGAAAAGCTATAACTCTAAGGGGTTACGCTGACCAAAATCCTTTAAATCATGATTATAAAGTGTTTAAATGAGTTAACTAACGATTAGAAGTGGAAAAGTACAAGTTTTGGAAGTTAAAACACAAAGCTCCATTTTTCTATTTTTCTTCATATTTTCGGCCAGACCAGAACTAGTACTAGGAGTTGGATTTTCATGAAATAAATGGTTCCATTGGACTCAGTGGACAAAATAGGTGGGGTTACAGTTGGTCACTTTTTTGGTAGAGGCCGAAAAAACATAATTACGAAAACGCTATTGAAATCCCTAAATAAGGGCTGTCAAGGGTATTTTCGTAATTTTACGATGAATTTGGTGATTTCGAGCCCAGAAATGGATTCCTTGGGCCAAAATAAGTCAGAATAGCTTTAGTCAAATTTTTGGGAAAACGTACCATCGGACCGGGTATGGCGGGGCCGGGGTCCTAGGAACATTTTGGTAAATTTTCACCATAGACTAATATAATCACCAGAAACACTATGGAAGAGTCTAAAATGATACTTGGATATGTTATGACCTATTTCTGGTACATTTAATATTTTAAATTGGGAGTTGGCAGAAGTCCAACCGGTGTAGATTGTGGGGCTGGGCCCTACTTATACATACATGACGATGATGTGTTTATATTGTTCATTAATTTGTGCATACTTGGCGCATGTCATATTTACTTTTCGCATTCTCTATGAACGATATTATGTCTCTACGGGGATTCTTCGGAATCTCACCCTATTTTTAAACAAATACCTCAGCGGGTACCAGTGGGGCAAAGGGAAAAGAAGTAGATGCCAGAAAGTGAACGACACGTGTCTCAAGGCGAGGATAAGATCGTGGTCATAATTAGTCTATTTTGTGATATTTTGGTGAAATTTGTAAATATTAAAACTTCCGCTGTATTTTTTGCTTCCGTTGACGAACGATATCGGAATTGTAAACGAATATTTTTATCAGTATAATTGTACTTTTGTGTATGCCCATTGAATTCTGTCTTTATTACTCTTTGAATATCGAAATGGAAACGAGTGTTGACAAAACATACATGGATAGAAAAGATGTAGATTGTTACCATTATAAATGTAGTTTGCAATATAATCTTTTAGAGAACAGTCTTTCTTTGATTCAAGCAACATATCATTAATTCTATGGTTCTTCAATTATATAGTAGTATTAAGAGATCAACACTCTGAAAATGGAAAGCACCTAACAATCAAGACCCTCTCAAGAAATAACATATTGATATACAGATGAAGCTTAAGAGTTTTATTTAGTGCAAGAATAAATTTTAGAAGAGAGAAGATGAGGTTGAACATGGCATTCTCATAAATATGAAGCTATTTTATGGTTAGGTTATCAAAAGGACAAGTTTATTTTAGATGAAATGAATAAATAATTATACCATATATTTCACAATAAACAATAAGTTTTTCTTGTCTTCAAATGATAAAGGACTAAAGAACTTAATCTGAAGTAGTACAACATTATTGTTAGTTTGTTACCCATTTATTTGCTACCTCCACCCCACACTTTTTCACGCACTGGTTAGCAACATTAAAGCTCCATTCTCTCTAACATTTTATTCCCTTACCTTCCATCTTCAGCAATTGTGCTTCAGATACAGAGAGTAAAGGATTGTTTTGATCCAAACAGGAAAACGATTCCATGATCAGAGTATAAAGTATTAAAGAGCTTTCTCCTTGTCAACGTTTAAGCAAGGCAGGGCATGATGGCAGGTCCAACCAACTAAATGAAATACTATAGCCGCCCCAACCCACCATACTATTATATTGTTGGACATGAAAACTTCCCAAAGGAAAAATTCTATAATAATAATTGCTCACATCATCGAAATATTAACTAAATGGCTCAGAATGTAAAGCACACAACTAAACAAGTAAGTCATAACTGAAAAGTCCTGTCCAAATTAAAATGCAAGCATTAAAAGACTAAAGATTACCATTCAAACATCGAACAGAGGAATAATAGACTATTTGGGGAAAAAAATCAGAAAACAAAATATGGTATTTAACATCAACCCCAATAAAACATTTATTCATCTTTCTCATCAACGACTTCCTAAACATATTTTAGACTCGGACTTGAGGATAATAAAGTTCAAACTTAAGACAAAAAACAAGCAAAAGCAACCTTATTACTTCATTGCTATTCAAGAAAGGCAATCCACAACCACGATCAAGTCCAGAATCCATACTGAATTCAGATCACCAACAACAAAATCATTAAGAACGATCAATTACCTGGGTAATGGAGCAGAAGACAAGCGATTCCGAAGTTGGCCGCTTTGCCTTCAACAGTACGTCTCCGGTGAGCTCGGAGAGGCAACGGTTTTGAATTTGACGGTGAAAATGAAGCGGCCGGCGGTGGCGGTTATCCGACACGTCTCAGCCTCACTGGTTGAGTGACACGGTGGGTATTACGAATTCAGTCACCATATGCCGAAATCGATGTTACTATAATTTGGGCCGGTCATTGTCGAACAAAGCTATAGGATTGGAAATGAAACCAAATTGGGCCTTAACGACAAAAAAACATGTTAAGCCCAAAATTGGGATAGTTTGGTATGGGGCTTCCCAAGCTTGTAACTGTTTCCACAAAAATAAAAAGGTGAAAAGTCCTTATTTCAAATTTTATTGGGCAGATCTTTAGTCAAAAAATACTACTGGGCAAAGGAACTAGTACTTTTCGTATATAAAAATATATCAGATCATTTTGATCAATAAAATTTTTAAATAAGAATTTTTTACCAATGTTCTTTTTGAAAAAAGAATGAGGCTTGTGAATTGTGATTGAAGTACATTCAATCTATCAATTTTGATATTCATAATCACAGTCGGTTGAAAAATTAATCATATTTTTATTTTTATATAACGATATAGTAACTATACAATTAGTTATCACCCAAAATTTATGGATGATTTGACCTTATTAGATGTATCTTAATTTGTTTTTTATAGCATTTTGTTAAAATATAATACGAAACCGTCACTACAAAAAAATAGCAGATTACCCATGAACATTACTCACATAATTTCGTCTCTGAAATTAAATTACCGATAAATTAGGGACGGAAAAGAAATTATCGACGGAATTTTTTCCATTTCTAAAAAGTACGTGGCAAATTGATTTACCTACGGAATTTTTATTCCATCAGAAATTACAGACGGATTACGCACGGAAGAAATTCCATCGGTGATTGCCGATGGAATTTTTTCATGGGTAATCCGTCGATAATTTAATATTATTTTTTTAAAAAAAAAATCCATGTGGCAATCTTAAAAGAGGCCACTTGGACATCACCGAAAGCCCTCCCACAGCCCGCCCCCGAGCAAGGGCCACATGTCCCTCTAACCTTGCGTCACATGTCTTTGTGAGATAATTGTTGCATTTTTTAACAAAGGTGGGATTCAAATCTTGGACCTTTAGTATATGTTCTGATGCTTTTGCCAATTGAGCTGCTTTAACCTTGTGTTATTTTTTCACATGATAATATATATAATGTAATAATTAAAAAACAAATATAATATTAAGATAAATATATATATATATATAATTAAATATATATTTATATATAATTATATTATTCTTTTTTTATAATATAAAATATAAAATTTTTTAATTTATAATTTTTTTAAATATTTAATATTAATATAAATATATATAATATTACATATGTATTTATATATAATTATATATTTCGTTTTTTATAATATAAATTTAAAATTTTTTAATTTCTTATTTCATTTAAATATTTAATATTAATATAAATATATATTTATATATAAATATATTTTTTGTTTTTATGATATTAAGTTTAAATTTTTTATTTTTTATTTCATTTAAAATTTTTATTAATAATATTATATATATTTAATATATTATATTAAATATTAATTTTATGATATTTAATTTTTTATTTGTTATAGATTATTTTTATTT
The DNA here is from genome assembly GCA_963855925.1 of Inga laurina. NCBI lineage: Eukaryota > Viridiplantae > Streptophyta > Magnoliopsida > Fabales > Fabaceae > Inga > Inga laurina. The sequence continues at coordinate 64,049,542 of OY979702.1, read as the reverse complement.
TTATTATTTTATATAAATTATTAAAAGATAATAAAAAAGTATTAATTTTACGTACATATTACCCACATAATTCCGTCAGTAATTTCTCGTTAAAAATACCTATGGAATTTGTCTGTATTTACCGATAGAATTTTTTCCATGGGTAATGCGTCGGTAATTAGACATGCATTACACACGGAATTCTGTCGGTAATTTCCCATTCAAATTACCCACGTAATTTCATGGGTAAGGTGTCGTAATTACTGACCGAAAAAATTCCATGAGTAATCCGTCAGTATTTACTGACATAATTTTTTTCGTCGGTAATTAGAGACAGAATTTTTTTCCATTCGTAATTTTTCCGACCGAAAATCTGTCGGAAAGGCATCTGAAATTACTAATGGAAATAATTCCGTGGATAATTCTGTTGGTAATAACATATTTTTTTGTAGTGCACAGGCTAACAAGCAATTAGATATTAGTTTAAGGTTGTTGACTGTCACATTATTTTATTGCTCAAATAGAATATAAGTCTTGTAGAAGATGAAAATTTTTAAATGGAAAGAATAGATGAAGAAATATCCTTATAATTATATTCAAAAAATTAATTACTTGATTTGAAGTAACATTACATGGTAAGGAATCTTTTACTTTTCTTAATGGAAAATTTTGTTACTAGATTGAAAGGATGTTTGACAAACACTACTGGAAAAAACCCTTTTTAGACAACCACATTTAGACTGGTTTTGGTGGATAAGGTCTTAAACATTTAAGCGGTAGCAGTTTTGTAATTATATTAAACTTCTAAGACTGATTCTTAAAAAAAACCGGTCTTAAAAAATTTATTTAGACTGGTTATAAATAAAACCGGTCTCAAAATGTTAAAATTTTTATGAATTTAAAATGTTTTAATATTTAAGACCGGTTTGGTCTTAAATGTTAAAACATTTTAAATTCAAAAAATTTTAACATTTTAAGATTGGTTTGTATGAAAACCGGTCTTAAATATAAACATTTAAGACCAGTTTTAAATGTTTACAGAGAAACCGGTCTCTATGTAAACATTTAAGACCAGTTTTAGTACAAACCAGTCTTAAATGTGAAATTTCACTCTTTTAAGACCAATTTTTAATAAAAACCGGTTTTAAAGGTAAGATTTTTCGCCCTTGCTTTTACTCCCATGTCTAGATCGCACGCTTTATGAACCCTTTCTTCTCTTTTTGCCATTTCTCTGTGAGCTCTGTCCGTGCTTGTTCTAAACTTGTCTATGGCGTCCCGTCCTTCATTTGCTCAACTCTCCTTCGTCATTACCGCTGCCGTTACTATGTTTATCGTCACTGTTCTTTGATTATCGTCAGTCTTCTCCGCCGCCACCTCTATTCTCCGTAGTGCCCATTCTCCTCTGACTTAACTTCCCTTTGTCAGTTTCGTGAATTTGAGGATTTCATTTTAACCTCAGTCGACGCCACTGTGATTTTGGGTTGAAGCTCACTCCTTGGTCTTCAATCAGGTTAGTGTTTGATATATTATTTAATTGTACGTTGTTCAATAATTAATAATGTTCTATGAAAAAAATCCGATGGAAAGCTTCGACATCCGGCTGATTCTTCTCAATGGAAGAAAATCAATCAATTATTTCCTGCCTTTGGTGAAGAGCCTAGGAACCTTAGGCTTGCGTTTAGAACGGATGGCATAAATTCTTTTGGTAGCCTGAGCAGTGTACATAGTTCATGGCATGTTTTGTTGGTAATTTACAACTTATCTCCTCTGTTATACATAAAACGAAAGTATATCATGTTATCTATGTTGATTTCAAGATCAAAACAACCCAGAAATGATATAGATGTTTACTTGGAGCCCTTGATAGAAGACTTGAAAGAGTTGTGGGACGAAGGTGTTGATGTTTTTGACGCAAACAACAAGGATGTTTTTAAAATGCGAGCCATGATCTTTTGTACTATAAATGACTTCCCTGCATATAGAAACTTGTCAGGCTATAGTGTTAAAGGTCATAAAATATGTCCGATTTGTGAAGAAAGAACATGCTACCATCAACTTCAACATGGAAGAAAGACAGTTTATCTTGGCAATAGGAGATTTCTCGAAGTCAGGCCAGCTAGTGATCATCAGCCTGAGAAGAGTGTATATAAAGTATTTTGGTCATAATGAATAACAGTATTGTCATTAATGTAATTTAATCTTTGATGTATGTATATAAGTAAAAAGATAAGGAACTTGGTCAAAACAACATTATCATGGTTGTATGATTTCCTTATATTATGATTCTGTCTATGATTGTGAGTTTATAATTCATGGTTGTTTTCCTTGCTTCTGTTTTGGCTAGCACTGTTTAAGCACAAGGGAGTTGAGTTTTAATATGTTCTAATGAGTTTTGAGTCTCTCACATGTCAGTAAGATGTTAGTTATATAATCTGTAAGAGAAGATTTATTTGAATGTCGTTGAATTGGCTGCTGCTTGCTGAGTGAAATGTTTTAACAGGGGAAATGACTTGCTGGGTATATCTTTGAAACAAAAATTTTTTAAAAAAAATCAACTTTTAAGACCGGTTTTCTCCAAAACCGGCCTGAAAAGTACATTTAAGACCGGTTTTGAAGAGAACCGGTCTAAAAAGTTGAATTTTTAGACCGGTTTTCTACAAAACCGATCTTAAAAGTATCGGTTTTGTAGAAAACCGGTCTTAATATTTCAACTTTTTAGACCGGTTTTTTAGAAAACTGGTCTAAAATTTTAACCTTTTAGACCGGTTTCTCTGATAACCAGTTTAAAAATATTTATTTTTAGACCGGTTTTATAATAACCGGTCTTAAAACTTTTTTTTAAGACCGGTTCCATAATCGGTCTAAAAAGTAGCAGACTTTTTAGACCGGCTATATTAAGACCGGATCCAGAACCGGTCTAAAATATCTTTTTTAACCGGTCTTTGATTTTTCCAGTAATGAAGATAGGGTGAAGAAATAACTACGATACAATTTTTTTTTTTTTTGAGCAAACGAACTACACACAATTTAAGTTTGGGATTATCTTAGTATTTTCCTGGAAATTACGATTTGTCTATCAAAATTTCAGGACTTTTATATGTGTATTGAACAATAAGTCATAGTGATGATGATGATGATGAAATGTTCTATTTTATTTTTTTGATTTGATTAAGAGTATAATCCCTTCTGAAGCTTGGAGTACAAACCCGTTTTAAAATATTCAAATTTGTGTTTTCTTCTTTACAGGTAAGGCCGTTTAGTACCTTAATTAAAGTTTGTTAAGCTTCTTCATCTCTCAATATTTTCACCTCATATAAAAATAAAAAGCTACATATAATTTTTTTTTTCAACCAAAAAATTTTAAAAATAACAATAACAAACCTTAAATGAATTGTATATTGTCAGGAATTTTTTTTTAACATATATATAATCCTCCCACTTGTAGATGCTTTATTTATTGCTATGAAAGAGATAACAGTTATAACTAAACACAGATAGATCTATAGGATATTGTATATATTAGAGAGGTTATATGGGAACTTTCTTCTCTACTAACTATATGATTGACTAATTCGTCAAGGCAATAAGATTCGTGGAATTGTCTGTTTCACCCTTCTCTTTCTTTCTTTCTTTTTTTTGGTAAACTAAGGCAGATAGGGCCTTTGGCCCTCAAACCTGTGTCTGCCCCTGGTATCCGGCGCTTTTCCTGAGCCCTTGGCATTCTATAATGGATAAGGTAACATGAGCAACCGACTAATCCGGAGTTGGAGGATTTTTTTAAGGCACACCCATGTAAGGTGCTTTGCATCAAGGACGGATTCCTCTTCCCTCCAAGCGTGACTCCAGGTTCGAACTCACGTCCGCCTAGAAAAGTGACAGCTGCCTTTACCGCTGCACCTCAACGCTTGTTGGTTTCACCCTTCTCTTTCTTGCCAACTATATTTTCAATTCATTAGAAAATTTTTCCGCATAATGAAACTACAAGATTCCTTATCGGAATGTTTGCTTCAAATTAAATAAAATAATTTATTCTACCACTATTATGATAAATCCTAGTCTTTTTGTCCATTCCAAAGTCTTCATCTTTTGCAAGTCTTCTCTTTTATTTGCCATGTTATATTATGGGGAATCTTTTACTTTTCTTCTGTGGAAAAAGTTTGCCCATAAATTGTGAGGGATGAACAAAGAAACTAATTAGAAAGTGACACTAGGTCTATCGAATTTTTGTGGCTCTAGTATCATATTGAATTGGTTTATCAAATAAAGTTGAATATTACGAGACAATTAATAAATCATTGAGCAATATATATTTCTTTCATGGAAGACTTACTTCATATTTTATCAAATTTCATTGAATTGTATATCAGATGCATAAATATATATATATATATATATATATATATATATATATATATATATATATATATATATATATATATATATATTCTTTTTTTTTAAAAAAAACAAAATTATTGAGGATCAAAGACAACTTTTCAAAGCGAAGGCCGTCAGATGAGGAATCTTTTTACTCTTCTTGTGTGGAAAAGTTTGCCTATAAACTGAGGGCGATATATAAAGAAACCACTGCGCTAAAAGACTAGTTAAAATCGAAAAAAGCTTCTAAACACGTATTTATAGGATTGAGATAAGGAGACTTAATAAATTTTTATTTTATTTGAAGTAAACAATACGTCAATGAAACTTTTAGTTATGTAAAAAATCTTTGAATAAATCGAAAAAGGTGTTTGGCAAGAGAGGGATGGATAATACTATCGTATAGTGATTTAAGAAGAAACTTTTACTTATGTAGAAAAATCTTCTATTAAATGAAGCACTTATGAGAGGCTTTATACATCAAAATATTTTTTCCGATGATATTAAAAAATACTATCCAATTGAAATTAGAGTAAAATACATGAGGAAAGACTGTGACAGGAAGTTATCTGTAGTTATTATTGAAGGCCTCACTAGAAATCTTTGCGCAACTCACTTTTTCCATTAAAATTTAAAATGACACTATTATAAGAAAGAATAAGATTTTCTTAATGAGGACCAATTATAAAATACATTTAAATATTTTAACTATTAATTGCATAGATGGCCTGATAAAGGCTATAAATACCCATAATGCTATGAAGACTCAGATAATTCATGTGCTTTGTAAACTTTTTGTACGTCATGGCTTCTTTTTCATGCGTAAAAGGTTTGGGTTTAATGAGGTCTGTTGAATTAGTTATAAGCTTTGAGTATGTATGTTGTTTGTCTTTTGTTTACTAAATGTATTGAATTGTGTAATTGAAGTTACACTATTATTTAAATCATCTCTAAATTTTCAGGGAAAAATTACCTCTCGGTGAAAACATCCGGAACAAAAATGCCCCTTTAACTCTTTTTTTAATTACTAGACTTAAGCAGCTCAATTAAGCCTTAATTGACTAACGTCTCTCATGTTTGTATGAATGGCATCCTTGCATGTGCATACACACACACACAACAGGTAAGAATGACTTACAGGTAATTAATTGACATTTTTAGTAGAGAATATATGAATGCCATTATTTAAAGTAGTAATCAAAATCAATTGCTATATATTGGTTTGAGAATTACTCTTTTTTACCTCTATTCAGTAAAAAATAATTAAAAGTTTCAATTTGAATTTTCTTAATCAATATTTATTTGGTTTTGTTAAAGAGAATGTTTGGAATGATCATTCACTCACATGCAAACGACAAGAAAGACAAAGTAGTTGTTGATAGTTATATATATGTCATTTAACAAATACTAAAAGAGAAGACCTGCAGGTGAAGACTTTGAAGTTTGAAATATGCAGAGGAGACGGCGAATTTTCATACTAGTGACAAAAATAAAATTATTTTCTTTGAAGTAAACATCACGATAAGGAATTTGGCAAAAGAGGGGAGGAGAAGAAAATTTCCATATAATTTACTTGACATTATATTCAAAATTTTCAATATATCTATATTGAATGCTATTTTTTTTTATTTATAACAAATATCTCTGACATGATAATAGTTGAGCATCTACAAAGTAAGATTTAAATACGTAAAAATATTTTTGTTGATGATATTTATTTATATATACTATTCATTTAAATCATTGTTGTTATTATTTTAAAAATATTTTAGACGAAAAAATCATATACATATTTTCAATTTTTTAGATATGAAGAAACTTTTACTCTTCTAACATGAAAAGAACCTTTGGAAATTAAGAGAGGATGGACCAAGAAACCTCCACACAAATTTCGTATGCTTCACTCATTTTTTCCAATCATGTTTAACGTCACTTGTGTTTTGGTCAATGAGTCTATCCTACGTGGAAAACTTTTGCCAATTTTGTCTCACTTTCTTGCATTTATAAGCATATACTGCAACATTCTGAAATATAAATAGTTGTCTCACAAATTTATTAATTAAGGAAATTTGAATAATTGGTCGGTAGAAAATCCAATACGCCTATTGAGAAATTCTTTGAATCCAACGAACACGTTAAGAAAAATTGTGAAGGGAAGTCTTTTGTAGTTTTGATGGATGAGACCCTAAAAAACTTTGCCCGAACTTCGAAATGGGAAGAGAAGACAAGAAATTATCCTAATAGTAAAAAAATATTATTTTATTTGCAGTAAACATTACGATAAGGAATTTTGTACTTTTTATGATGTGGACAAAGTTTGAGTATGAATTGAAAAGGAAATTTCAAGATTCTTGTTGTGTCTTGGTCAATTAGTCTATCATACAGTAGGTAGAAAATTAATTTTTTATATAATTGCCTTGAGATTAATTAGAGGGACATACAGGCATTATATCCTGATTATCCGCGATATCAATTTTTTATGACTTGCATCTTGATTAACACTCCTATATTCTGTAGTGTTTGGTATAAAGAGAATGAATATTGCAAGATTAAAAATAAAGTATGACAAAAAAAAAACAATTATAATTTTATTACGATTGAAAATATTTTTTGGGGGCATTTCTCATTTTCTTTTTAGAATGATTTTTTCGGAAAATCACATTACGGTCCCAAAGAACAGAAAAAATATTAAAAAAGTCTCGGTATATGATTCACCATCTAAAAACTTACAAGAGACCTCAGTGACATAAATTTGAATTGTGAACTTGCATTTGTACTCCTATTGTCAATATAGCACATAAACTTGACAACGATAATATTATAACTTATTAATATGGCACACATATTGATCAATGGTAACAGTATGACTTGTTAATATTAGGCATACACTTGTTAACAGTAATCATTGACTTTTCAATATGGTACATACACTTATAAACAGATAGATTTGCCAATGATAATATTATGACTTGTCAATAGAGGCAAACAAATAAATTCATAATTTGAATTTATGTCACTGAAATACTTTGGGAGTTTTTTAATATTTTCTCCGTTCTTTGAGACCATTCTGCGATTGTCCCTATAGTTTTTCACATACTAGACTCTGCTTTTGGGTTCAATGAAGGCTTCAGTGAAAATTAGTCAAGGGAAGACATTCTTTTGCTCTAATGTGAAAATTTTGCATAAAAGCCTGCAGGATAGTTGGAAATTAACATATATTAATTACTAGAGACTGTGTGCATATATATATATATAAACGAAGCAATTAATCACTCGAGACTATATAATCTATATAGAAAAATACTTTTTCCTGATGAAAATTTGAATAATTTGCCTATAGAAAATCCGAAAATGTTCAACATTAAAAAAAAAAAAAAAAAAAACGCTTCTATCAAACAAACACGTCAGGAAAGACTGGGAACAGAAGTCACATGTAGTTGTCATTGAGAGGACCCTTGGAAGCTTCAATTCGTGCAATTCGCATTTGCATGAAAATTGAAAATGAGACTATTATAATAAGGAAGAATAAGAGTTCTTTTTAATGAGGATCAATCATAAAATACATTTAAACATTTTAATTATCCTAAAACTTTTTCTTAACCGAGCACATGAAAATATTTCTTCTATATATCTCTTAGGTAGCAGAAGGCTTGAAAACCTAACATTCTCATGCATACATATGTATGACTAATTTGCTAGTTCATGACTACTTCATGTGGTAACTGGTAAGGAAAACTACACGTCTCCAGTGGAGCTCTTCTGAACAAACAATGAAATTATTTCATTCCAGTTTTATTTGAAACATTGAGATTTGAGCACAAGTTTTGACTTTAAGTGCAGGCATGTGAGTAAAGCAAAAACTTGAACGACGTAAATCAATAGGTATATTAAACATACAAAGATAGAATAGATGTAGGTTTTTACCATTTAAAATGCATTGCAATATAATATTTCAGAAAACTGTGTTGCTACTCCTGCTAAATCAAGGTTTAAATCCGTTATAAGAGATTTGTCCAAATTTAGTAATATCAAGAATTTTGTTATCTCAAATAAGAGGACGACACTTGTGTCTATAAAAAAAATTAGTGAAAACTGAAAAATCCTTATTTAATATTTTATATTTGTTGAAACGACTAGTACTTTCTATATATAAAAATATATTAGATTATTTTGACCAATAAAATCTTTAGATAGGAATTTTTATTGATTTTCAAAAAAAAAAAAAAAAAGAGGCTTGTGATTGAAGTGCAAGCAATCTATCTATGTTGATATTCATAAGCATATTCATTCTTTTTAATATAACTATATGGAATATGATACGATTAGATGTATCTTGATGTGTTTTATATAGCATTTTAAAAAAAAAATAATACGAAGCCATAGGCTAGCAAACAATTAGATATTAGTTTGAAGTTGTTGATAGACACACTATTTTATTGGTTAAATAGAGTAGAAGTCTTGTAAAAGTTGAGAATTTTAAAATGGAGGGATAATAGATGAAGAAATATCCTTGTATTATATTTAAAAAAATTAATTACTTGAATTGAAGTAATTATTATTTGTTAAGGAATCTTTTCTTATGTGGAAAAAATGTTAATAGATTGAGAGGATATATGCTTGATAAGAGAGGGATGAAGAAAGAACTACCACAAAGTTTGAGATTATGTTAGTATTTTCGAGAAATGACTATATGTCCGTCTAAATTTCATATGTTATGTCTTGATGAACAATTAAGTCTATCATATAGTGATTGATGATGAAGAAATGTTTTAATTATTTTTTTGATTTGGTTAAAGGTATAATTTTTTTAAGCTTAGAGTGTCCGCCATCAAGATTTTCACCTCTTTTAATAAACACACTTTCTAATAAATGAATTTGTATTTTCCTCGTTAGTGGGATGAAATTATTTACTACATCAACCAACAATTTATTGGTAGTTTAAGTTTCTTCATATCTCATTCACTTCATAAAAATAACAACCTATATATAATTTTTTGCAATTAAAATATTTTTAAAATAATAATAACAAACTTTAAATGAATTGTATATTCAAATATCATCAGGATTTTTTATTACATATATATAAACCTCTCACTTGTAGATGATTTATTTATTGTCATGTCAGATATAACAATTATAGCTAATAAGCACATTTAGATCTATAAGAAATTTTATATATTAGAGAAATTATATGGGAACTTTCTTCTCTATTTACTAAATGAATTCATCAAGACAATAAGAATCATGGAATTGTCTTCTTCACCCTTTTCTCTTTCTTGCCAAATGCATTTTCAATTCATTATCGAGGTAAGTCTTTTTTGGTTTGCTCTTATGTGAAAATTTTGCTTCAAAGCTTGCGAGATATAGTCAGCAAGTAAATGATATTAATCGCATAGACCACCTTACTAGCATTATAAATACCAGTGGTGCTAACACGAGTCACGTATATTCACAAAAATCTACCAACTCAAAAGAAAATTGCCATGGGTGTTTCCAACAGTACCATTGTATTTGTTTTGCTGTGTTTGTTCACCTTACTGATAAGTCATATATGCAAATGCAAAGCATCTGATCAAGATCTTTGCATCCCAAGTGAGCGGCAAGCCCTTCTAAATTTCAAACACCATCTTCTCGATCCTTCAAATAGGCTCGTCTCTTGGTTAGAGAACACCAATTGTTGCAATTGGACCTCAGTTGTTTGCAATAATGTATCTGGCCATGTTCTTCAGCTTCATCTCAGAACTTCACTTTCTGATTATGTTGAATATGAAACTTTTGAGAGGCCACAGTTTGGTGGTGAAATAGATCCTTCAATACTTGCTTTGAGTTATCTGAGTTACTTGGACTTAAGCAACAACGACTTTGGGAATATGCAAATTCCAAGTTTCCTTGGATCAGTGAAGAGCTTGACATATCTAAAGTTCTAAACCTCTCTTATGCGGGATTCAGTTGAAGCATTCCTCACCAGATAGGAAATCTCTCCAATTTGCTCCATCTTGACCTTGGAGGTAATGAATTTACTGGAAAAATTCCTCATCAGATTGGGAATTTATCGAATCTGCTATATCTTTGTCTCATGGTGGTTATCGATATGATGACATGGATAGGATACCACTGTACGTAGAAAATCTTCAATGGATGTCATCTCTTTCCTCACTCCAATTTCTTGAGTTGGGTATTGTTAATCTGTCCAATTCATTTGAGTGGTTTCATGTTTTGCAGTCGCTTCCCTCATTGACAGAGTTACATTTGCCATGGTGTGCTCTTCCTCATCATTTTCCTTCTGCCATTTCCATTAACTTTTCATCTTTGGCTGTCCTTTCTCTTTCTGATAATTCTTATGATTATAGTTCTTATTTCATTCCAAAGTGGATTTCTCAATTAAAAAACTTGGTTTCTCTTCAGTTAAATTCTAATGATCTACAAGGTTCCATCCCAAATGGTTTTCAAAACCTCACTCTCCTTGAAGATCTTGATTTATCTGATAATTTGTTTAATTCTTCTATCCCTGGTTGGATATATACTTTGACTCATCTCAAATCTCTCAGTGTCTCTGGAAACAATTTGCAAGGACAAATTTCACATGCAATTGGAAACTTGACTTCTATGATTACTCTTGATTTGTCGAGTAATCATCAGTTGGAAGGGCCAATTTCAAGCTCTTTAAGTAGTCTTTGCAACTTAAGAAGGGTTGATTTCTCAAATATCAAATTGAACCAGCAAGTTTATGAAATAATAGAAATAATGTCAAATTGTGCTTCACACACACTACAGGCTTTATTTATTTCAAATGCACAACTATCTGGTCATTTGACACCCAGAATGGGAATTTTCAAAAATCTTGTGTCACTTCATCTTGATCATAATTCCATTCATAGTGCAATTCCTATATCTTTAGGAAATCTTTTCTCTTTGAATTATCTTGATCTTTCTTCAAATTCGATTGATGGTGCAATTCCTATATCTTTAGGAAATCTTTCCTCTTTGAATTATCTTGATTTTTCTTCGAATTCGATTGATGGTGCAATTCCTATATCTTTAGGAAATCTTTCCTCTTTGAATTATCTTGATCTTTCTTCGAATTCCATTGATGGTGCAATTCCTATATCTTTAGGAGATCTTTCCTCTTTGAATCATCTTGATCTCTCTCAGAATCAATTCAACGGGAATCCATTTGATGCTATTCAATCACTTTCTGCATTACAATCACTTCTTATAGGTGATAATCTTTTTCAAGGAGAGGTGATTGAAGATCACCTTGCTAATTTCACAAAGCTACATTCATTTGAAGCATCAAGAAACAAACTCATTTTGAAAGTGGGTCCCAATTGGAATCCTCCTTTTCAATGGAATTTAGGCCCCCACTTTCCATTATGGATGAAATCACTCAAGCGTCTTCAAGAGTTGTCCATACCCAACACCAACATCTTTGATTCTCTCCCCAAGTGGGTTTGGGATGCATTTCCCTATGCTGATTACTTTGATTTCTCAAGCAATAACATCCATGGAGACCTTTCTCATACAATAAAGAATCCCATCAATGTCTTATCCATTGATTTAAGCTCAAACCACTTGAGCGGTCCTCCTCCTTACATATCACCCGATGTGAGTCGCATGGACCTCTCAAATAATTCCTTTTCTGGGTCCTTAGACTCCTTCCTGTGTCAAGGAAAAGTAAAACAAATGGAGTTAACATATCTCAATTTGGAGTCAAATAATTTGTCTGGTGAAATGCCAGATTGTTGGATAATGTGGCCCAATCTAATGTTCATCATGTTGGATAGTAATAATCTCAGTGGGAACTTACCCCAATCATTGGGATCCTTACTTGGTTTAAGGTTATTACAACTTCGCAATAATGCACTCTCTGGAAATTTTCCTATTTGTTTGAAGAACATTATTGGATTGGTTTTCCTGGATCTCAGTGAGAATCAATTTTCAGGAATAATTCCATTGTGGGTTGGACACAATCTACTGAATTTGAAGGTCCTTCTCCTCAGATCTAACAAATTCATCGGTGGCATTCCCAATCAAATATGTTGCTTGAATTCTCTACAAATGTTGGATCTTGCAGAGAACTACATGACAGGACAAATACCAAAATGCATCAACAACTTGACTGCTATGCTCATAATGAACACTAGTTTACCATCATATATTTTGGCCCCAGGGAATGGCCCTACATATGCCATGACTGACGTGCTCCTTGCTTTGAAAGGAAGGCTTGAGGATTACAATTTTCTAGGTCTCATCATGAGCATTGATCTTTCAGATAACAAATTATCTGGTGAGATACCATCCTAAATTACAAGTCTTGCGGGGTTACAATTTCTGAACTTTTCCAACAACTTGTTGCATGGTAAAATTCCTCAAAGCATCGGCAACATGGGATCATTACAGTCAATAGATTTCTCAGAAAATAAACTCTCTGGCAAAATCCCACCATCCATTTCCAAATTGAATTTCCTGAACAAGTTAAACTTGACTCACAACAATCTGACTGGAAAAATTCCAACAGGAACTCAATTGCAGAGCTTTGAAGCATCTAGCTTTGCGGGCAATCATCTATGTGGCCCTCCACTGCTGAACAATTGCAATGATTTGAAGGACGTCCCAAACCATGACCAAAATGCCAAAGAAGGTAAAGGAGGAATCAATTGGTTTTATGTGAGCATGTCTTTGGGATTTGTTTCTGGATTTTGGGCTGTAGTTGGTCCTTTGCTCTACAGTAGATCATGGAGGTACACTTATTTCTGGTACATAGATCGCATGTGGTACAGACTTCAATCCTTCTGGTGGTAAGAAAGAAAATAATAGCTGTGTTTTTGTAGTTCTTGTGCTTTGTAAAAGTTTTGTATGCCATGGCATCTTTTTAATCCGTAAAAGGTTTGGGTTTAATGAGGTCGGTTGAATTAGTTATAAGCTTTGAGTATGTATGTGGTTTGTCTTTTGTGTACTAAATGTATTGAATTTTGTCATTGAAGCTGCACTATTATTTAAATCGTCTTTAAACTTCCGGGGCAAAATCTCCTTTCGATGAAAACATAAGGCTCAAAAATGCCCCTTAACCCTATTTTTAATTACTAGATTTGAGCAACTCAATTAAATCTTAATTTACTAAGCTAAACGTCTCTCATGTTTGTATGAATGACATTCATGTATATGCATACACACAGACAGAAAATAAGAATGACTTGCGGGTAATTAATTGACAATTTTGAGTTTACAATAGATGTATGATATTAATCAAAATCAATTCCTATATATTGGTTTGGGAATTACTCTTTTTACCTCCATTCAGTAAAAATTAATTAAAAGTTTCAATTTGAGTTTTCTTAATCAATATTTTTTTGGTTTTGTTAAAGAGAATGTTTGGAATGATCACTCACTCACATACAAACGAAAAGAAAAACAAAGTAGTTGTTGATAGTTATATATATGTCATTTAACAAATAAAAGGGAAGACCTGAAAAAGGTGAAGAATTTGAAACGGACATGTGAAGACTTTGAAGTTTGAAATATGCAGAGTAGACGGGGAATTATCATACTAGTGACAAAAATAAAATTATTTTCTTTGAAGTAAACATCACGATAAGGAATTAATCTTGTACTTTATTATGTGGAAAAAAATTTGTTAGTAAATTGAAAAGGCATTTGGCAAAAGAGGGGAGGAGAAGAAAATTTCAATATAATTTACTTGACATTATATTCAAAAATTTCAATATATCTATATCGAATGCTATTTTGTTTTTATTTATAACAAATATCTCTGACGATAATAGTTGAGCATCTACAAAGTAAGATTTAAATACGTAAAAATATTTTTTTTGATGATATTTATTTATATATACTATTCACTTAAATCATTGTTGTTATTATTTTAAAAATATTTTAGACGAAAAAATTATATACATATTTTCAATTTTTTAGATATGAAGAAACTTTTACTTTTCTAACATGAAAAGAACCTTTGGAAATTAAGAGAGGATGGACCAAGAAACCTGCACACAAATTTCGTATGCTTCACTCATTTTTTCCAATTATGTTTCACGTCACTTGTGTTTTGGTCAATGAGTCTATCCTACGTGGAAAACTTTTGCCAATTTTGTCTCACTTTCTTGCATTTATAAGCATATACAGCAACATTCTGAAATATAAATAGTGATCTCACAAATTTATTAATTAAGGAAATTTGAATAATTGGTCGGTAGAAAATCCAATACGCCTATTGAGAAATTCTTTGAATCCAACGAACACGTTAAGAAAAATTGTGAAGGGAAGTCTTTTGTAGTTTTGATGGATGAAACCCTACAAAACTTTGCCTGAACTTTGAAATGGGAAGAGAAGATAAGAAATTATCCTAATAGTAAAAAAATATTATTTTATTTGCAGTAAAAATTACGATAAGGAATTTTGTACTTTTTATGATGTGGACAAAGTTTGAGTATGAATTGAAATGGAAATTTCAAGATTCTTGTTGTGTCTTAGTCAATTAGTCAATCATACAGTAGGTAGAAAATTAATTTTTTATTGGCTTGAGATTAGATGGACAGGGATTAAATCCTGATTATCCGCGATATCAATTTTTTATGACTTGCATCTTGATTAACACTCCTATATTCTGTTGTGTTTGGTATAAAGAGAATGAATATTGCAAGATTAAAAATAAAGTATGAAAATGACAAAAAACTAATATAATTTTACTCCGATTGAAAATATTTTTTTGGTGCATTTCTCATTTTCTTTTTGGAAAATATTTTTTCACATACCAAATTAAACTCTGCCTTTGGGTTCAATGAAGGTTTCAGGGAAAATTTGTCAAGGGAAATCATTCTTTTGCTCTTATGTGAAAATTTTGCAAAAATGTCAGACAGGATAGTTGGAAGCTAAATGATAATTAATTACTAGAGACTATATATATATATAAAAGAAGCTCTTAATTACTAGAGACAATATAATATATATAGAGAATATTTTTTATGATGAAAAATTGAATAATTTGTCTATAGAAAATCCTAAAAGGTCCAACCTGCGTCTAGGAAAAACAAAACTCTTTTATCCAACAAACACGTCAGGAAAGGTTAGTTAATGAGGATCGATTATAAAATACATTTAAACATTTTAATTACTCTAAAACATTTTTTTTAACCGAGCACATGCAAATATTTCTTCTATATATCTTTTAGGTGGCAGAAGGCTTGAAAACCTAACATTGTCATGCATACGTATGTATGATTAATTTGCTAGTTCATGACTACTTCATGTGGTAAGGATATGACAAGGTATGAGTAGAAGTTCAATCTTTAAATCCCTTAATGTGCAATAAAAAATGCATTTTCTACCTGAAAAATGTATAAAAATTTAAAAACGTGTATATGAAAAAATATATTTTTAGTGATGTTTAAATATTTTAATCATGCAGAAATTTCGCATAAAAGTTCAAGGGTCGAGCAGTTGAGTCCATAGAACAATATCTAAAGAAATATTTATATAATTATATTTTTAAAAAATTAATTACTTGATTTGAAGTAACACTACATGGTAAGGAATCTTTTACTTTTCTTATGTGGAAAAATTTGTTAATGAATTGAAAGGATGTTTGACAAGGGAGGCCGGATGAAGAAGGAACTGCCCCACAATTTAAGTTTGGGATTTTGTTAGTATGTCCATCAAAATTTCATGACTTCTATACGTTATGTCTTGATCAATAAGTTTATCATATAGAGATTGATGATGATGAAATTTTTTTTTTTTTAAATTTTTTGATTTGGTAAGGGTATAATTCCTTCGAGGCTTGCGCAAATGGTTTTATCCACTGTTCATGAACCGGTCCGGTTTGGGGTCCGATTCGGGTCACTGTTTTTTTTTTCTTTAGAATTTTATATTAATAAACCTAAAATCTTCAATTTCTCACCGGTTTGGCCCTTGTTTGGCTTTTATTTGACGCCGATCTAACCCACTGACCCTTAACCCAGTATCCTAGCCAGTTCAGTACCCGGTTTGGATTTTAATACCTTGGTTTTATCTCTTTTAACAAATATGTTTTGTAATATTCGAACTTAGATTTTTTTCCTTATGAGATGAGACAGTTCAATGCCAACAATTTGTTAAGTTTCTTCATCTCTCAAAATTTTCACCTCATAAAAATAAAACCTATAGATAATTTTTTTAAACTAGAATATTTTAAAAATAATAATAAGAACAAACTTTAAATGAATTGTATATTTAAATATCATGAAGAAATTTTTTTACATATATATAAACCTCCTCTCACTTGTAGATCCTTTATTTATTGTTATGTTAGAGATAACAATTATAACTAAACAGGTATATAGGAAATTTTATATATTAGAGAAATTATATGGGAACTTTCTTCTCTATTCACTATATGATTGACTAATTTGTCAAGGCAATAAGAGTCGTGGAATTGTCTTCTTCACCCTTCTTTTTCTTGCCAAATACATTTTCAATTCATTAGCAAAATTTTTCGACATAATAAAAGTTGAAGACTCCTTATCGTAATGTTTACTTCAAATTAAACAAAATAATTTCTTCTATCACTATTATGATAACTCCTAGTCTTTTTTGTCCATTCCAAAGTTTTCACCTTTTGCAAGTCTTCTATTTTATTTGTCATATTACATATGAAAATCAACACCTATTTTTTCTTTCCTTTTCGTCTGAATACATGTGCGTGAGCGAGGGTTCCAAAAATCAACACTTATTTTTTGGAAAATGTTACATAAATAAAAAAAATAGAGTTAATAAGCTACTGAAAAAGCAAAACGGAAAACATTTCACAAATCATGTTGCTTGAGAGAAACCATAAGAGCACTATTCACAAGCCAACTGCCTTTTTTTTTTTTCCTACAAGCAAAGGCCTCTAAATGTTAAGAATATAATGTTACTCTTGCTTTAAGCATGATCAAATTTAATAAATCATAAGAGTAAAATATTTTAACCACCCTTACATTTTATCTTAGTTATACAGACCTCTCCTCTATTTTCAAAATTTACACCTAAGTTTAAACTGTTAACCCTGTCAAGAACATTTTAAAAAGATTATAAAAATATATTTTTTAATTAAAATTTAGATTATAATAATTTTTATTTACTAATTTATCCTTTATTATCTCAAATCCCTAATTTATTTTTTACAGTTTGAGAGCTTAAGGAAAAAACCAACAGGCGCGATGATGGAGAAAAGTTCAGTGATATATGTTTTCAGCGCAAGTTTATTGATTTGAGTAATGTTTTCGGAATAGATTTGAGTAATTCAGTCAACGTACAAATTAAAAATTTAATTATTTTTTTTAATAAATATATACTTAACTAAATGTGTTTATAAATGTTTGTGGCAAAAATGTGTTTATGAATCTTAAATTATTTATGTAATATATCAAACTTATATCATTTATACTATGTGATAAAAAACATGTGTTTGAAATAGATTTTTATCCACCAATAAATATGTTGAAAAATTAAAATTATAAACTTTAATATACCAAAAAAATTATACAATGTTATAATATAATCAAAATTAATAAGTTTTATAATAGATTATAAATTTTGAAAAAATATATTAGAATTATTTCTTGGTTGTATAATGTTTTTTTAGTAAATATAAATTTTCAAATAATTCTTAGGTTAAATAAGGGCATTTTAGTGAAAAAAAAGTGTTTATATGTCAAATTTAACAGTCGACTAATGGTTTAATTTGATGGATGAAAATGAAATATTCAAATTATAAGGGAGATTTGTGTAACACATATTTTAGTTTTAAAGAAGGTTTATATGAGTTTTGAAAATAGAAGGGAGATTTATATAATTAAGATAAAATATAAGGATAGTTAGAGTATTTTACTTAATTATAGGGTAGAATTAGATGGCATCTGCTAGCATATCCATCATGGTAACATTCCCTTGGGCCTTCCTAATACAACAACAGCTAAAAAATAATCACTTCTTAAAAAATAATTATAGTGGATATTTCCATAATGTGTGCGTGCGTAATTTAACATTGTCATATGAATAGCCCTACCTGAATTTATTAAATTTCTTCAAATAAAATTACTTGAGTTTAAAGTGAGCTTTCAAAATAAACATTATATTGATATGCGGAATCTTTTACTTTTCTTCTCTGGAAAAGTTTGCCTATAAATTGAGAGCTGACTGACAAAGAAATTAGAAAGTGACACTGAGGCTATCGATATTTTAGTGGCTCTAGTATCATGTTGAATGGGTCAATCAAATAAAGTTGAATATTATGTGACATTCATTCAAAAATTGAACAAATTATTTCTTTCATGGAAGACTTGGCTTACTTCATATTTTATCAACTTTCGTTGGATTGTGTCTCATATATATAGATATATATCGAAATAAAATTAGTTAGGATCAAAGACAGCCTTTCAAAGCGAAGCTTGTGAGATGAGGAATCTTTTTACTCTTCTTGTGCGGAAAAGTTTGCCTATGAATTGAGGGCGATGGACAAAGAAACTACTGCGCTAAAAGACTAGTTAAAATCCGATAAGAACTGCCAAACACGTATGTATAGGATTGATATCAGGAAAATTAATAAATTTTTATTTTATTTGGAGTAAACATTACGCTAATGAAACTATTGAAAACGGTTTTTGGCAAGAGAGGGATGGTGGAGAAAATTCCATGATTCTTTTTTGTGTCTTAATCAATTAGTACTAATACTATCATATCGTAATTAAAGAAGAAACTTTTACTTATCTAAAACAATGTAACACCCTAAATTTTATATTCACAAAAAATATATTGTAATTAATTGAGAAATTCAATAAAATGGTAAATATTCATGAATTTGGATCTTGTGAATTTGAAATATCCATATTCATAAGGAAATGGGAAAATTAATTTCAGAAAGGAATTAAATTACAAAGGTGATAGCAAAATCATAATTTTACCAAGTTTGCCCAAGATTAATTATTTTCCAATTAATTGGAGTTAATTTCAATTAATCAAGGAAAATAAGGGAAAATGTATAATTGGATTATTCTTCATGGAATAAATCAAGAATTGTGAAATTAGAGGGAATTATACATAATTCATTTATAGGAATTATGGAATTGTTGAAATCATTTTTCCCTTTCCTTCCCTCTTGAAATTTCGGCCAACACATAAAAAATGAGGGGAATAATTAAATTTCATGAGCACATGTCCAAAATGCTATAAGAAAAAAAATAATGATGATAATAGTAAGGTGGGTATGACATGAAGTATGGACATGATGATCATGGTAGGGTGATGGTAAGGGAGCAAGTAAGTCAAACTATGAGGAAGTATGGCATAAAGTGAAGAGATATGGTGGAAACATGGAGAGAGGCATAGTGGAAGACATGTGTTACCATGTCAACCCTTGATAAGATCAATTGCCAAGAAGCAAGAAGACATAAATTAATAAAACACAACCTCTCCCTTTCCATATGCAACATTTCGGCCAACATAGAGAACGAGAGGAAGAGAGAGAGAGAGCTTGAAAAAACTTTAAAGATTTAGAGAGAAGGAGGAAGAGAAAGATCAAGGTAGGTTTGTGATTTCTTAAGATTTCCTTCTAAACTAGCATAAGCTTCTTCCGTAATCTCTGTTTCTCTATGACATCCATGGTTTAGCAAGCTTATCTTGAGCCCAAGGAAAGAGGGATGAGGACGTTTAGAGAGTAAGAGGAAAGGAACTCAAGAGGTAATTTCACAAATCTTAAAACTATGCTAGTATGTGATTGTTATTGAGTAAAATATTTTAACCATCCTTACGTTTTATCTTAGTTATACGGACCTCTCATCTATTTTCAAAATTTACACTTAAGTTTAAACTGTTAACCCCGTCAAGAACATTTTAAAAAGATTATAAAAATATATTTTTTAATTAAAATTTATATTATAATAATTTTTATTTACTAATTTATCCTTTATTATCTCAAATCCCTAATTTATTTTTTACAGTTTGAGAGCTTAAGGAAAAAAACAACAGGCGCAACAATGGAGAAAAGTACAGCGATGATTTCAGCACAAATTTATTTATTTGAGTAATGTTTTCAGCGTAGATTTGAGTAATTCAGTCAACGTACAAAAAAAAAACTTGATTAAAAATTCAATAAATTTTTTTAATAACTATATACTTAACTAAATGTGTTTATAAATGTTTGTGGCAAAAATGTGTTTATGAAGCTTAAATTATTTATGTAATATATCAAACTTATATCATTTATACTATGTGATAACAAACATGTGTTTGAAATATAAATGTTTTTTTTATAATGTTTTTTGGTTGTATAATGGTTTTTTTAGTAAATATAAATGTTTAAATAATTCTTAGGTTAAATAGGGGTATTTTGTTGAAAAAAGTGTTTATATGTCAGATTTAATTTTCGCCTAATAGTTTTTTATGGATGAAAATGGAATCTTCAAATTACATGGGAGATTTGTGTAACATATATTTTAATTTTAAAGAAGGCTTATATGAGTTTTGAAAATAGAAGGGAGATATGTGCAATTAAGACAAAATATAAGGATAGTCAAAATATTTTTCTTAATTATAGTGTAGAATTAGATGGCATCTGCTAGCATATCCACCATGGTAACATTTATTTGGGCCTTCCTAACACAACAAGAGCTAAAAAATAATTACTTCATAAAAAATAATTATAGTGTATATTTGCTTTTGTTTCTTTCAACTATATTTCGTCTCCCTTCCGGAATGTGTGTGTAATTTAACATTGTCATATAAATAGCCCTACCTGAATTTATTAAATTTCTTGAATTGTATAATATATTTTCAAATAAAATTATTTGAGTTTAAAGTGATCTTTCAAAATAAAAATTATATTAATATGCTGAATCTTTTACTTTTCTTCTGTGGAAAAGTTTGCCTATAAATTGAGAGCTGATGGACAAAGAAATTAGAAAGTGACACCGAGGCTATCGATATTTTTGTGGCTCTAGTATCATGTTGAATGGGTCAATCAAATAAAGTTGAATATTATGTGACATTCATTCAAAAATTTCCTTGAATTGTGCATATATATATATATATATAGAACTAAAATTAGTTAGATCAAAGACAACCTTTCAAAGCGAAAATGGTGAGATGGGAATCTTTTTACTCTTTGTAACACCCCAAAATTTAGGATTTGAGGCTTGAGAATAAGCCTAAATTAAGTGGACTGCTAAGCCCCAATTTAGCAGAAACCCAAATTTATCCCCTAATGATTCTAATATCTTTGGGGTATTAAGAAAGTAAAATGATGAATTTTGGAGAAAGTAATTATATTTTTGGTGAAATCGCCTATGAGGTAGTAAGCTTATCATATGATTTTGAATGCCCAAATGATGAGAAAAAATTATGATATTTTACAGGAAGAAAGTAGACATCCTAAGCTTTAATTTGATAGGTCATATAAATCAATTAGAGCTATACACAAAAAGATATGAATTTTTGAAGTAAGCACAGAAAAACTGTGAAATTTCTGTAACAATATGCAAAGATTGAAATTCTGGGAATTTTGTGATTCTATTCAGAAAAATTCTATATTTTTCCTTAAAACTAGACTCAATAAGGGTTCTATAGGCTTTGGAATCACCTCATTTCTATATTTCTAGAATTAGTTATAATTTTTCAAAGTTTGGGCAGAAATCTACCAAAATTTTGTAAAATCCGAAATTTTTGGAAAATTAGTAAATGAATAGAATAGAATATATAATATGATATAAGCATATTCCTTCTTCTTCCTTCAGCTTAAACTGACGCAAATAGCAGCTGAACATAGAGAGAGTTTAGAGAGACAAGGATAAGAGAAACTTCTACGGTAGGCTGATTTCTTCGGTAAATCTCTACCTAACGTGTATAACTCTGCTCCTCAGCTATTCTTCTATGTGGATTAAGGTCTTGAAGCTCAAAATTCACTCTTGAAAGCTTAGGGTTTTCATCCAAGAAGAGGAAAAGATAGTGGGAGCTTGAGGTAACTTCCAAATTTTTGTATATTGACTATTCTAGCTGATGTAAACAATTTAATCGATGAAATTTCGCCGGATTGTCTTTGGTTCTAAAAATGGAAAATGGGTTTGTGGGGCTGTTATGCTGCCCAAATTGATACTAAATGGTAGTTGTAACCTAATGGAATAGTCAATAAAGTGGTTAGGAGTAGAAAGGAACGTGTTTACGGAGCCAAAACCGAAAAACCCCAATTTTTCTTGGAAAACCCATATATTTCGGTCAGGGCTATAAATGAGTCTTAGAGTTGGATTTTCAATGATTTGATGATTCCATTGAGTTCAGGATCAAAAATTAGGTGGGATTACAGTTGGGCACTTTTTCAGAAAAGGCCGAGAAAGCATAATTACGAAAATGCCCCTAAAACACTAAAATTAGGGCTGCCAAGGGCAATTCCGTCTTTTGGCAGTGAATTTGGTAATTTCGAGTCCGTAAATGGATTTCTTGGGCAAAAATATGTTAGGATAGCCCATGTTAGAATTTCGAGAAAAGTACAGCCGGACCGGGTACGATGGGCTGGGTCCCTGGGGGTATTTTAGTAATTTTTCAAGATAGACTCATATAACCACCAGAAACACTATGGAAGTGTCTAAATAGTACATTTGACATTGTAAGATCGAATATGGAGTCCCGAGCTGTTTGCACGTAGATCGAGGCACGTATTTCGAGGTAGAAAAGGGTTAAGGTAGGGGACTTACCTCACCTGCATGTATTTGATATCTTTGCTTGTGTAGTGATGTATGTGATTGCTTTACTTGATTGTGTAGAGCATATTTGAATAAATGAAGCTCTGTTTCTGTTTTGCTGTGGCCATAGTTTTGTTACATGAAACATTGAGCATGCAGAAATGTCATTATGAGACATACATCTAGATAAAGCTAGCATGTCATACACATAGCATCTATCATATCTGTTTCCTACTGAGATTCTTTCGAATCTCACCCTCCCCTACCAACAATATAGACAGGACACGATAGAAGATATGTAAACAACAATGCAGAGTACCGTACGAGGGGATTACAGTAGTGGAATGAAGACGAGAAGAAGTCTCCGTTTCACTGGGATGAGTTTAGACACCCTAGTAGCCTTGTGCGGCTACCTTAATCGTAAGTATCATGTACAAATCCCTAAGGGGAATTTATGTAATCATGCACATATTATCAGTATAGTTATGCTATTCCTGTGTTGCCTACCAAACCGCATGTCGTTTTCCACGAATACTCTAGTAAAGGTGAAATTAAAATAAGGGCGTGACACTCTTCTTGTGTGGAAAAGTTTACCTATAAACCACTACGCAAGGAGACTAGTTAAAATCAAAAAACACTTCCAAACACGTATGTATATGATAGAGATAAGGAAACTTTATAAATTTTTATTTTATTAGAAGTAAACATTACGTTAATGAAACTTTTACTTATGTAGAAAAATCTTCTAATAAATTGGAAAGGCATTTGGCTAGAGGGATGGAGAAGAGAATTCCATGACTCTTTGTGTCTTAATCAATTACCACTAATACAATCATATAGTGATATTAAAGAAGAAATTTTTACTTATGTAGAAACATCTTCTAATAACTGAACCATTTATGAGAGACTATATACATCAAAGTATTTTTCCTGATGATATTTAAATGTATTATACTACTATTCATTTAGATTAGAGTAAAATACATTAGGAAAGATTTTGAAAGGAAGCCATTTGCAGTTATTATTGAGGGCTCACTAGAAATCTTAGTGCAATTCACTTTTCCATTAAAATTTAAAATGAGACTATTATAAGAAAGAATAAGATTTAATTTGTTTTTTTAAAGGGGATCAATTATAAGATACATTTAAATATTTTAATTGATATTAATTGCATATATCGCCTTACAAAGGCTATAAATACCAATTGTGCTATCAAGAGTCACATATTCACAAAATTCAATTCTACCAGCACTAAAGAAAACTGTCATGGGTTTCGGCAACAATACTATTTTATTTGTTTTGCTTTTTATGCTCAACACCTCATTGATGAATCATATATGCATATGCAAAGCATCTGATGAAGATCTTTGCATCTCAAGTGAGCGGCAAGCCCTTCTAAATTTCAAACACCATCTTTTCGATCCTTTAAATATCCTCGCCTCTTGGTCAAAGAACACCAATTGCTGCAACTGGACTTCAGTTGTTTGCAATAATGTATCTGGTCATATTCTTCAGCTTCATCTCAGAACTTCGCCTTCTGATGATTATGCTGAATATGAAACTTCGGAGAGGTCACAATTCGGTGGTGAAATAGATCCTTCGATACTTGGTTTGAATCATTTGAGTTACTTGGACTTAAGCGGCAATGACTTTAGAGGTACGCAAATTCCAAGCTTCCTTGGATCAATGAAGAGTTTGACATATCTAAACCTCTCTTATGCGGGATTCAGTGGAAGCATTCCTCACCAGATAGGAAATCTCTCCAATTTGCTCCATCTTGACCTTGGAGGTAATGATTTTACTGGAAAAATTCCTCATCAGATTGGGAATTTATCAAATCTGCTATATCTTTGTCTCTTTGGTGGTTATCGATATGATGACATGGATAGGATATCATTGTATATAGAAAATCTTCAATGGATGTCATCTCTTTCCTCACTCCGACATCTTGAGTTGGGTACTGTTAATCTATCCAATTCATTTGAGTGGTTTCATGTTTTGCAGTCACTTCCCTCATTGACAGAGTTACATTTGGCATCGTGTGCTCTTTCTCATCATTTTCCTCCTGTCATTTCCATTAACTTTTCATCTTTGGCTGTCCTTGACCTTTCTGATACTTCTTATGATTATGGTTCTTATTTCATTCCAAAGTGGATTTCTCAACTAACAAACTTGGTTTCTCTTCAGTTAAGTGATAATTATCAACAAGGTTCCATCCCAAATGGTATTCAAAACCTCACTCTCCTTGAAGATCTTGATTTATCTCATAATTTGTTTAATTCTTCTATCCCTGATTGGTTATATACTTTGACTCATCTCAAATCTCTTAGTCTCCGTGGAAACAATTTGCAAGGACCAATTTCACATGCAATTGGAAACTTGACTTCTATGGTTACTCTTGATTTATCAAGTAATCATCAGTTGGAAGGGCCAATTCCAAGCTCTTTAAGTAGTCTTTGCAGCTTAAGAAGAGTTGATTTCTCATATATCAAATTGAACCAACAAGTTTCTGAAATAATAGAAATAATATCAAATTGTGCTTCACACACACTACAAACTTTGTTTATTTCAAGTGCACAACTATTTGGTAATTTGACACCTCGAATAGGGATTTTCAAAAATCTTGTGTCACTTTATCTTGAGTATAATTCCATTCATGGTGCAATTCCTATATCTTTAGGAAATCTTTCCTCTTTAAATAATCTTGTTCTCTTTGGCAATCAATTCAATGGGAATCCTTTTGATGCTATTCAATCCCTTTCTGCATTACAATCACTTCACATCAGTGATAATCTTTTTGAAGGAGAGGTGACAAAAGATCACCTTGCTAATTTCACAAAGCTATATTCATTTGATGCATCAAGAAACAAACTCATTTTGACAGTGGGTCTCAATTGGAATCCTCCTTTTCAAAAGTTGGAATTCTCGGACATGGCCTCGTGGAATTTAGGCCCCCACTTTCCATCATGGATGAAATCACTCAAGCGTCTTCAAGAGTTGTCCATACCCAACACCAACATCTCTGATTCTCTCCCCACGTGGGTTTGGGATGCATTTCCCTATGCTTATTACTTTGATTTCTCAAACAATAACATCCATGGAGACCTTTCTCATATGATAAAGAATCCCATCAATGTCTTATCCATTGATTTAAGCTCAAACCACTTGAGCGGTCCTCTTCCTTACATATCACCCAATGTGTTTTCCTTGGACCTCTCAAATAATTCGTTTTCTGGGTCCCTGGACTCCTTCCTATGTCAAGGAAAAGTACAACAAATGGGGTTAATAGATCTCAATTTGGAATCAAATAATTTGTCTGGTGAAATACCAGATTGTTGGATAATGTGGCCCGCTCTAGTGTTCATCAAGTTTGGTAGCAATAATCTCAGTGGGAACTTGCCCCAATCATTGGGATCCTTGCCTTGGTTAGGTTCATTGCAACTTCGCAATAATGCACTGTCTGGAAATTTTCCTATTTGTCTGAAGAACATTACGGGATTGGTGTTCTTGGATCTCAGTGAGAATCAATTTTCAGGAATTATTCCATTGTGGGTTGGATACAATCTACTGAATTTGAAGGTCTTTCTCCTCAGATCAAACAAATTCATCGGTAGCATTCCCAATCAAATATGTTGTTTGAATTCTGTACAAATGCTGGATCTTGCAGAGAACAACTTGACAGGACAAATACCAAAATGCATCAACAACTTGACTGCTATGCTCATAATGAACACTAGTTTACAATCATATATTTTGGCCCAAGGGAATCACACTGGATATTCCATAACTGACGTGCTCCTTGCTTTGAAAGGAAGGCTTGATGATTATCATTTTCTAGGTCTCATCATGAGTATTGATCTTTCAGATAACAAATTATGTGGTGAGATACCATCCCAAATTACAAGTCTTGCAGGGTTACAATTTCTGAACTTGTCCTTCAACTTGTTGCACGGTAAAATTCCTCAAAGCATCGGCAACATGGGATCATTACAGTCAATAGATTTTTTAGAAAATAAACTCTCTGGCGAAATCCCACCATCCATTTCCAAATTGAATTTCCTGAACAAGTTAAACTTGTCTCACAATAATCTGACAGGAAAAATTCCAACAGGAACTCAATTGCAAAGCTTTGAAGCATCTAGCTTTGTGGCCAATCATCTATGTGGTCCTCCACTGCTAAACAATTGCAATGATTTGGAGTACGTCCCAAACCATGACCAAAATGCCAAAGAAGGTAAAGGAGGAATCAATTGGTTTTATGTGAGTATGTCATTGGGATTTGTTTCAGGATTTTGGGCAGTAGTTGGTCCTTTGCTCTACAGTAGATCATGGAGGAACACTTATTTCTGGTACATAGATTGCATGTGGTACAGGCTTCAATCTTTCTGGTGGTAAGAAAGAAAATAATAGCTGCGTTTTTGTAGTTCATGTGCTTTGTAAACGATTTGTATGTCATGGCTTCTTTTTTATCCGTAAAAGGTTTGGGTTTAATGAGGTCTGTTGAATTAATTATAAGCTTTGAGTATGTATGCGGTTTGTCTTTTGTGTACTAAATGTACTGAATTGTGTTAAGGAAGCTACACTATTATTTAAATCGTCTCCAGATTTATGCCTTCGATGTATAAAAGTCTACTATTTATTTATTTTTTAATTACGAGACATGGGCAGCTCAATCAAGCCTTGATTGCTTCATTTTTAAATATAAAAAAGAGTCGATTTTTTAAAATATATTAAGAAAATTAATTAAATTATTTTAAAATATTTATATTCGTCATTTTTTCTTCAAACTATTTTACTTAACTTATAAACTCATATATAATCTAAAGATACACAACATATGATATGATTAAGTAACTTATTTAGCTTTTTTAATCTTTTTTAAAAAAGTTAATTCTGTTTTATATTTAGGACTAAAGGGAGTAAAAATTTTCAAATTGAGTTTTCTTAATTGAAAAAATATGCTAAAAACAAAAGTTAGTTAAATATGAATAAGTATAATAACTAGCAAAAAGTTTACGTACATAACAAAAACAATGTAATGGTATGCTAATTAACCATGAAGGAAAATATGAAGGCAAAAAAAAAGACAACGAAGGAAACTAAAACAGCGATGGAAAGAGAATGTTTGGAATCCTCCCTCACTCACATACAAAGAGAAAAACAAAAAAGTTATTGATACTTGAACGACACTGAACGACATGTGTGAAGACTTTGAATAGGCAGAATAGAGGAGGAATATATAATTATCATAGTTGTAATAAAAAATATTTTAATTTCTTTGAAGTAAACATCCCGATATGGAATATTGCACTGTATTATTATATATGTGGGAAAAATTTGTTAATAAATTGAAAAGACATCTGGATAAAGAGGGGAAGAGAAGAAAATTTCGATATAATTTGCTTGAACATTCAAAATTTTCTATATATCTATATTTTAATACTTTTTTTTTTGTTATGTTAAATATCTCTGACATAATACCATAGTTGAAGCATCTACAAAGTAAGAGATTATATACGTAAAAGTATTTTTCTGACGATATTTGTATAAACTATTCGTTTAAATTATTATTATTGTTATTGTTATTTTTAAAATATTTTAGATGAAAAAAAGTTACGTACATGCTTTCGATTTTATTGGGGACGATGCAGAAAATTTCACTTTTCTAACATGAAAATAACTTCTAGAAATTAAGAGAGGACAGACCAAGAAACCTCTATTCAATTTTTTTGATGAAAGGTCAATATCATTCAGTAAAATGTGATTGGTATACTAGAAAATCTTGCCATCACATATCCGCATGGACAATATAGCAAGAAACTAAAAAAGATCTTAAATGTTGGTCAACACAAATTTTGTATATTTCACTCTTTTTTTTTTTTTGGGAAGTAAGAATATGTCTATAAAAGTATGCTATAACGTCACTTGTGTTGTGGTCAATGAGTCTCTCTTATGTGGAAAAGTTTGCCAATCATATCTCTAGTTTCTTGAATTTATAAACATATAACATTCCCAAATAGAGATTTAAATATTTGCATCAAAAATTTATTAATTAAGTAAATCTATTTATGAAAATTTAAAGGGAAAATTGCCGATAAAGACCTTATTAGAAATTTATTTGCTAAATGAGACTTGAAAGAATTTAAGGGAAGATCTTTTGCTTACCGGGAAGATTGTTTGTACATAAGGGAAGATCTTTTGCACATAGGGAATATTGTTTGAACCCAAGGGAAGATATATTGAACACAGGGAGGATTGTTTGCACACAAGGGAAGTTCTTTTGCACACGGGGAAGATTGTTTGCACATAAGGTTCCATTTGACAAATAAATTTCCAATGAAGTATTTATGGACAATTTTTCCACATTTGAATAGTTTGTCGGTAGAAAATCCTAAAATGTGATCCAACATGTGTGTCGAGAAATTCTTCAAACCCAACAAACACGATTAGAAAAATTGTGAAGGAAACCAACAAGTTGTTGTTGAGATTGTAAGCGATCTCAACTCCGTAAGAAGGAAAATACAAGTTCGAATTTTGAAAGTACATTTGTTGGGAAGGCTTTAACCTTAATGCTCTCACTACAAAAAAAAATGGTATTCTGTAGCGGTGGCATTGTAGCGGTTTGATATAACCGCTACAAATTATAGTATTTGTAGCGGTTTAGATCTAAACTGCTATAAATCTGTAGCGGCAAGCTACACGCCAAGTGGCGCGACAGATTAGCAGCGTTTTTTGTAGCGGTTAGGTAGAAAAAATTGTTACAAATTTGACGCGAAATTCCTGCCAAAACTTGTAGCTGTTCAGTTATAGCGGTTAATAAACAAAAACCGCTACAATATTCTCGCCATTTGGCGCGACCAAGACCCGCCAACAGTGTAGTGGTTATTTGTAGCAGTTATAGCAACAAAACCGCTACAAAATCTCAAACGTCAAGTATTTGTAGCGGTTATAGGGATATAACCGCTACAAAATTTCAGGAGTCTCCAAGTTTGTAGCGGCTCTGGACCATAACCGCTACAGAATTTCAAAGGTTCTTGTACTTTGTAGTGGTTATTAGAAAACCGCTACAAATTTAAGTCGCCCTTAGTGATTTGTAGCGGTTAACATAGCGGTTATTGGGATAACCGCTACAAATTGCTGGCCAATTTAAGGCCCGCCTCCCTCCTTTTTTCTGTTTGCTCATTTTGTTTCCTGAAGTTTCTCTGAGTGTTTTCTTTTGATATGAGCGTTCAGACGTCTGTGAAGGAGTTTTTACTGCAGTATTTCTCAGTATTTGCACTTGAGATACGTAGATAAAACGTATTTTATTTGTATTTGTATTTTTATTAGATTTTTGCATAATAATGTGACTATTTTTTTTTTTGTTTGAATTTTTACAGTTGATATGGCTTCTAGAGAGGATAGGGGGAAGGCCCCTAGGTCCCCAGACCGATTTTGCGGGGTGGCAACAGTCGAGCAGGGGGTAGAGGGAGGGGGTAGCGTGGAGGCAGGGCGACCGCGACATTTCAGCCCATCCCCCCACAGGAGTCAACCCTACCACAAGCACCGCAGACGATCCCACAGGAGACGATTGCACCAGAGGTGCCTAAGTTTGGGGGGCAGATATCAGCGTCGAGGACTATGACGAGGAGGACTTCGAGATCCCGATTGGGCTTAGGGAGATGGAGCAGTTCCTCGATGAGGAGGAGGCTCGGGAGCAGAACAACCCACGAGGGTCATCTTCGCGGTCCATTGGGTTTGAGGTGTAGGTCTAAGGTAAATAAATTTTTTAATTTAATAAATTATTTATTTAAATTCAAAATGTTAAATTTGAATTACAATTTATCAAAGTGCAGTAAACTATGCAGATGAGCAGGGGAATGTGTCGACAAGGAGGCTGGACGTGGCCGGTCTGAATAGCATGGACCGGACCCTGTGAGTTATAGTGCCGTGGAATGAGGGTATTGACAAGCCCATCGACAATGGGGGTCACCTGTTCAACCGCTTCCTGAATGACCTGGGCGCGAATTGGATGCGGTTCCCCCTTTACTTCAAGACGTGGAGGCACGTTCTAAAGGGACCGAAGGACCAGGCTTGGGAGGAGGTGGTTTAGGTAATTAATAGTATTTAATTAATATATTTTGTAATTAATTCTATTTAATTAATATTTTTTAATAGGATTTTTGTAATTATTGATATTTAAATAATTTTTTTGCAGCTGCAGTTTACCGTCCGGGCTAACCGGAAGAGGTACACCCTCATGAAGATGGGTGACGGCTGGAGGAACAAAAGGAACCGTCTCTTCCGCAGGGTGGATAAGGATGGGACGATGCCTCTAGAGCAGCTGATCAAGAGCATCCCGAACGGCGTGCCGTTGAACGATTGGGTGAGTTTCGTCCAGTTCAGGAGGAGTCCTGAGGGGCAGGTAATGTATTTATTAGATTCTTTATATATAATTTTGTAATTGTTAATTATTAAATTATAATTTCAATTTAATTATTTTTAATTTGAACTTTATTAATCTTAAATGTTTTTTATTGTTTTAATACATTTAATATTGTTTTTTTTCCAGGAGCTTTCTCAGAGGAACACCAGGATCAGTACGCAGCAGACGATCTACCACACAGCAGGATCGAAGACCTTTGCTGTCACCTATAGCGAGCTGGTAAGTTTTCAAAATATCACTGACTTTTAGCTGG
Source organism: Inga laurina (assembly GCA_963855925.1). NCBI lineage: Eukaryota > Viridiplantae > Streptophyta > Magnoliopsida > Fabales > Fabaceae > Inga > Inga laurina. The sequence goes on along the minus strand of OY979702.1, from coordinate 64,017,807 downwards.
TTATTTCATAATACTAATTGAATTTTGTAATTGTTTTAGGAAAAGAAGGCACAGCAGGAGAACCGTTAGACGGACTATGGGGAGTTGTACGCCATCATACACAGACACCGTGGCGGGACTGCGACCTCTCAGTAGGTAGAGGCGGCCATTGTAAGTAATTTTATTTTTATAATTTTTATAAAACCAACTTAATAATGAAGAATGCTAATTGGTAATTGTTTCATAAAATGGCAGGAGCGGATGTAGCAGTCACAGGCTGAGCTGCGACAGATGGGGATAGGCGCCAGACCTAGCATGGTTTGGGTCAGGCTGGGCACCCCGGACGCGTGCGGGGGATGGGGATAGGCGCCAGACCTAGCATGGTCTACGGCAAGAGCGCCACCTCTGAGGCTGGCAGCTCTAGAGGGGTCAGACGTCCGAGGGAAGAGTCTATTGGCCAGCTGCGGTCAGATTTGGAGCAGTAGATGGCACAGCAGCAGCAGCAGATGCACCAGCTGCATCTGCAGCAGATGCAGCTGCAGGCTGATTTGATCTACGCTCAGCAGACACAATGGCGTGATATCGGGAACAACATGCTCGAGCATTCATGGAGTCACCTGTTCCCGGACGAGCAACATCCACAGGTTCCCCCTGTCCCTCAGTACATCGTCCAGCCTACTCTTCCTCCTGCTCCTGCTCCTGTTGATGATGATGGTGCGGTTCACTCTACCCAGCGGCCTGATCCAGCAACACTTGAGGGAGCCCTACCTGAGGGAGCACCAGATGATCAGTCCCCAGCTACTTAGTTTAGAACATCTTTTTTTTATTTGTTGTTGAAACATTTGTAAATAAATATATATAATTTTGTATTTCAGAACTTAAATTCTTATTCCATAATTATATTTATATTATTAGACCGCGTTGTTGAATTTGTGAATTACTTGCAACAATATTATTTATATTTCTAAAATAAAAAAAATAAAGCATATATGTATTTGTAGCGGTTTTATAATAAAAACCGCTACAAATATATATGGTTGTAGCGGTTTTACAATAAAAACCGCTACAAACATATACGGTTGTAGCGGTTTTACAATAAAAACCACTACAAATATACATAATATTTGTAGCGGTTCTACAATAAGAACTGCTACAAATATACAAAATATTTGTAGCAGTTTAATAATACAAATCGCTACAAATATCAACATTTGAATTTTAGAATTTGCCGCCTTTGTGCACATTTGTAGCGGTTATTTTATGTATAACTGCTACAAATTAAAAATAATTTTTCCATTTGATGTCCAACGGTTTTAATATTAGTAGCGGTTATATATATAGAATCGCTACTAATAATCAACTTTTAAATTTTGAATTTCCCACCACTGTGTGCAAAATTCCAACGGCTTGAAAATTAGTAGCGGTTTTATACATATAACCGCTACTAATTTTTTAGAATTGTAGCGGTTAGTGTAGCGGTTTTTGAACCGCCACAAAATTTTAAATGTTGGAATTTGAGAATATAAGGTTCTTGGCATTCGTCATTCTCTATTCACTCATATTCTTCTTTATACTTTCTTTCTCACTAGTAGCTATGGATAAATCATGGATCAGGTTGCCGCGCAATTCTCTGGAATATTTGTACGGATTAAACAATTTCTTGGATTTCGCATTCACTCATGCCAGCTGTACCGGCAAGATCGTCTGTCCGTGTCGGAGATGCAAGTTCAAGAAGTGGCATACACGAAATGTTGTGAAGGAACATTTGCTTTTGAAGCCTTTCCCTAAGGACCATACGTTCTAGGCAGTTCATGGAGAGAAGGCCGACATTAGATATGATGATGCTCTTCCTCAAAGTTCTCAAGTAGGCGTTCAAGTAGATGAAGATGATCCTGTGAATGATGCTGTGCGTGATGCGTTTGGATTTCAAGGCGATAACTTCAATGAAGAAGTGCACGGTTCTGAGCTGGTTTTTATGAGGAATGAAGCAGCTCGGGATTTTTTCAGCTTGATGGATGAAGCAGATCGTCCTTTATATCAAGGTTGTCGCAAATATTCTAAATTATCTTTCTTGATCAAATTGTATCATATCAAGTGCTTGTGTGAAATCACAAATAAGGGAATGTCGATGTTGCTCGAATTATTACAAGATACATTCCCCGACGCTAAGATTCCCACAACGTTCTACGAGGCCAAGAAGATTATCAACAGGTTGGGGTTGAACTATCAAAAGATTGATGCATGCCCAAATGATTGTATGCTGTATTGGGGAGACGATTCCAGCAGGGATACTTGTAAGAGATGTCACACATCAAGGTATAAGACAATTCGGAAGGGGAAAAAGCAGAAGAAGAAACCTGCAAAGATTCTCAGGTACTTCCCTTTGAAACCTCACCTACAAAGATTATTTATGTCGTCTAAAACTGCAAAGCACATGAGGTGGCATGCCGTTGATAACAATGAAGACGGTAAATTAAGACATCCGCGGGATGCAGATGCTTGGAAAACGTTTGACAACGACTTTCCAAATTTCACGATTGACGCCAAAAATATTCGGCTTGCTTTGACTACCGACGGTTTCAATCCTTTCAGAAATCTTAGCACAAGTTACAGTATTTGGTCGGTAGTCTTAGTTCCCTACAACTTATCCCCCTGGATGTGTATGAAACAAAGCTCTTTCATTATTTCTATGATCATTCCAGGCAAAAAGGCACCGGGCAATGACATCGATGTGTATCTCCAATTGCTTATTGCGGAATTGTTTGACCTGTGGAATGTCAGCTTGGAGACGTACGACGCTTACGGTAAGACTTTGTTCAACTTGCGTGCAGCCTTGATGTGGACGATTAGTGACTTTCCTAACTTTGAAACATTATCTGATTGGAATGTGCATACTGGGTCGCCGTGTCCAGCTTGCAATTTTGACTCTGACACAGTGCGCCTTCCCCACAGCCTAAAGTGGTGCTTTATGGGGCATCGAGGGTTTCTCGATGGAAGGCATAAGTTCATATTGCAATGGAATCGCTTCAATGGGAAACCAGAAAGAAGAGGACCACCTCAGACTTTGTCCGGTACAGACATCTTACAGCAGCTTGAGCATGTTGACTTCGAGTTTGGAAAAAGCGACGATTCAGCACAAACTCGCCAAAAGACGCACAGGACTTCGGCGCCTCAGCAGTGGAAGAAGATAAGTATTTTATTCACTTTTTCATATTGGAGATCTAATTTACTTCGCCACAGTCTTGATGTAATGCACATTGAAAAGAATGTTTGCGACAATGTGCTGTATACGTTGCTTAACGAACCCGGCAAGACAAAAGATCACCTTCAAGCGAGGAAAGATTTACACGACATGGGAGTTCGTGAAGACGCTTGGCCAGATGAGCATGATAAATTTCAGTTGGCAAAGTTTACCCTCACAAAATCGAACAAGGAAGTCTTCCTCGCGACGTTGAAGAAATTAAAAATTCCTGATGGGTATTCAAGCAACATTTCTCGATGTGTTGACTTGCAGGCTCGAAAGGTTGCTGGCCTGAAGAGTTATGACTCACATGTTCTTATGCAGCAGTTACTCCCTCTGGCTATAAAGAATACACTTCCTCCTGATGTTTCCATCGTTTTGATGAAACTTTGTTATTTCTTTCGAAAGTTGTGTTATAAGGTTTTAATCATTGAGGAGCTCAATCAGCTGCAGTCCAAAATTATTCTTACGCTTTATCATTTGGAGATGATCTTTCCTTTGTCCTTTTTTACTGTGATGATTCACCTTACATTCCACCTTGTTCATGAAACAAAGCTCGCTGGACTAGTACAATATCGTTAGATGTATCCGATTGAGAGGTACTCATTCGCTTTATTCTCCGTATTTAATGTTTGCTAGTCGTCCTTTTCAGCATTTTATATCAATTTTCTCTTCTGTACTTTGTAGGTTCCTTGGGAAATTAAAATCTTACGTAAGGAATAAGGCGTAGCCAGAAGGTTTTATAGCTGAAGGCTATATAGGGGATGAGGTGCTCTATTTTTGCTCAAGGTACTTTGATGATCTTGAGACGGCTTTCAACCGCCCACCTCGTGTTGACGATTGTCCTGAACCTGCGCCGACATCAGGAGAATTTATCCCTCGTGTTGGTAAACCAGTTGGAGCAACTGAGAACTTCAAACTAATGGCAACTGAGAAGTTGCAAGCACATAAATATGTCTTGATTAATTGCACTCAAGTTGAACCTTTCATACGGTAAGAATTATACACCCACATGTTATTCGATTTATATCTTTCGTAACATTTCTCACTTTCATTTCATTATCGTCTTTCCATTATTAATTGCAGGGAATTCAGAAGTCATGTTAAGCATCAACTCAGGATCTGTACACAGACATCCTCGAAAGTTGATAGGAGGGTCCACAGAGAATTCCCAAGCTGATTTGCACGCAGAATACTAAATGACCACAACCCATACTCACCAGATTTCAGAGCTCTCACAATCGGCCCTCTTGATCATGCAAAAAGGTTTATAGCATACAATGTCAATGGTTTTAAGTTTTACACGATTTTACGGGATCAAGGATTGCAAACTCAGAATTCAGGTGTTTATGGCACATTTGGGACAAGGAGTTATGCGAGCAGCAGTGACGCCAACATGCAGTTCGGAGGCGTCCCTTACTATGGCAAGCTTTTTGATGTGGTCGAACTTAATTATCAAGGCCGTTTCACTGTGACGCTGTTCAAGTGTTTGTGGGCAAATACCACTACTTCTCGGGGACTGACAATTGACGACTTAGGGATCACATCAATCAATTTCTCACGGCCGATTCATACTGGTATTTCTCAAGATGATAAGTCGTATATTCTAGCTTCAGAGGCACATCAGGTTTATTATGTTGAGGACGAGAGGCACAAGGATTGGCACATGATCTTTTATTTAAAGCCACGAGACCTTTACGACATAGGTGAAGGCGATAACATCGCCTACGAGAGTGAGCCATTTCAGCAGCCGATTTTGAAAACTACTTCCCTGAAGATGATGACAATTTACCTCTACTGCGGTGAGTTTTTTTAAGTCCACGTCATTTAAATTAAATTTTTTAAATTTAATAATACATCCCTAACAATTCTTTTTCTACATAATTTCTGTAGGGATGGCGACGATGAGTGATCAAATTCAAATTATGCTTTTGTACTTAAAAAAAATGGAAAAAAAAATTTTAAAAAATATTTGTAGTGGTTATTAAACCGCTACAAAATTAAAAATAAACGCTACTAACTAAAAACTGCTATAAAATGGATACATTAACCACTACAAATAGTACGTGGATCCCTATAAATACCCTTACCACAACTCATTTCAAACATTCCCCAATTTCTTTTCACCTTACCTTTCTTTCATTTTCTCTCATTTACAACTTCTTTTGTATGAGTAGAGGAGCTGAATAATACGATCAAATATGGTAACAAGTTTTTTTATTTTTTTTACAATACTTCTTTCCTTTATATAAAATTTATTCTCACCATTTTTTTCCAGATATTTTAGAGCTGTATCTCATTTTCATCTATTTTTCATACACAATTACATTATATTAGACAACATAATAATTCCTTATTACCTATGTATCCTTAATAATATTATTAATATAATTTTTATACTAATCCAATTAGATTAAATTTTTCCTTTTAATTTATTAATAAGTTAAACTATTGAATAATAAACTAATTAAATTAGATAAACTAATAAAAAAATAAACTGTTTAATTTAATATTAAAAGAACAGAAACAAATGATCGTATATTTTTTAAAAAAATTTTAAATATTTGTAGCGGTTATTAAACCGCTACTAACAAATGCACCTTTTTAAACTCAAAATAAATTTTTTGGCGCTAAATTTGAATTTCATGAAACTAGTAGCAGTTTTATAACCGCTACAAATTTCATAAAAATTCAAAATTAGTAGCGTTTCTTAATAGCTACAAAATTGGAAAAAATGTCATTTTTCTTTTCCCGCCTTCAAAATTTCAATTTTTTTATATTTGTAGTGGTTATATAACCGCTACAAATATCTTTGAAAAAAATTTCGTTCATGGGAATGTTGTAGTGGTTTTTTGTAACCGCTACAAAGGATGTAGCGGTTATTTTCTATGAGTAGCAGTTTTATATAACCGCTACAAAACTGCTTGCAACATACGATTTAGTAACGGTTTTCCTAATCGCTACTACTGTTGTTTGTAGCGGTTAAAACCACTACTAATACCCATTTTTAACCGCTACTAAATCATATTTTTTTTGTAGTGTCTCCGCCCAACAGAGATTGGGCTCAAATCTAAAGTGACTTGAGAATACCCTAGGTTCATAGAAAAAACAAATTGTGAATGGATCATAAGTCATTTGTAGTAGGGGGAGCATGGTGCCCAGGGGCCTGGTATGCCCACTCAAACTCTGTCAAAGTTTGCCCTGCTCATCACAAAAAAAGTCACTAGAAAAAAATTTGGGCATCTTTGAGCTAGACGAACTATCAAGTAGAGGGTACCACCATGCCTATCTGGCCCTGCCCGAAAAATTATATACAATTTGTTTAATATATATATATATATATATATATATTTTATTTTATATAAAATAAATAGTATTCTATACGTATTATTTTATTTAATATATATGTATATATAATTTCATTTTTATGAAACATTTTATATTATTATTTAATATCCATCCACTATAGTTTACATATAACTCATTAGTTTTTGGATGGATGATACAAAGCATTAACAAATTAAGATCAAAGACAAAAATTTTAGTTTCTTTAGATTCTTTATCACATTTGCACCTAGTCATATCAATCAATATTCATACACAAACACATATTTTTTCATAGTTTGTCATGTAATTATTAAGACATATGTTTTTTTTTAATTTCAAGACTCAAGTTATAGATTTATTTTGAGATATCTCAAGGTGTGAAATTATGAAATGTATTTAAAATTTTTAATAGTTTTTATTAGGTATAATTGGAGTTTTTGTATATATGGCATTAGTTTGGGAGTTATCACTTGGGTACGTAGGAAAGCTCGCCCTGCCCAACCTATCCTTGCCTTGCCAAAAATGGTTAGAGCTTCTACCAAGCAAGGCCGGGCATTAGGCTACAAAATGCTGCTCTTTCATCCTTTGGGCTTGGCATCGGACATGGCTCTCGTGTCACCCCTAATTTGTAGTTTTGATTGAGGGGACACTACATAACTTTGTTTGTGTGTGTGTGTGTGTAGCATTTATGTTTAGGAATGACAACAAATAAGAATGACTTACCCATAATTAATTGACGTTTTTTAGTATAATTTTAAAATTTTGATAAAGTAGGAGAATCATTCTCAATGTAATTTAGAGGCCATTGCTGTTACAAAAAAAAAAAGGTAGTACTGTTGATAATCATGTCATTTGGCACGCAATTAAACCAAAGAGAAGACTTGCAGTAAAACATGACAATAAGGAATTTTGTAATTTTATTAAGTGGAAATTTTGCTTATCAATTGAAAAGGATATTTCAATATTCTTGTTTTGTCTTAATCAATTAGTCTATCATACAGTAGGGAGAAATTTTTTTTTTATACATTTTGCTTGAGATTAGAGGGACAGGCATTATATTCTGTAATGTTTGGTATGAAGAGAATGAATATTGTAAGATTAAAAATAAAGTATGAAAATGACAAAAAACTAATATAATTTTACTCCGATTGAAAATATTTTTTTGGTGCATTTCTCATTTTCTTTTGGAAAATATTTTGTCATATACCAAACTCTGCCTTTGGGTTCAATGAAGGTTTCAGGGAAAATTTGTCAAAGGAAATCATTCTTTTGCTCTTATGTGAAAATTTTGCAAAAATGTCAGACAGGATGGTTGGAAGCTAAATGATAATTAATTACTAGAGACTATAATATATATATATATATATATATATAAAAGAAGATCTTAATTACTAGAGGCAATATAATATATATAGAGAAATATTTTTTATGATGAAAAATTGAATAATTTGTGTATAGAAAATCCTAAAAGGTCCAACCTGCGTCTAGGAAAAACAAAACTCTTTTATCCAACAAACACGTCAGGAAAGGTTAGTTATAATTGAGGGGACACCTTAAAACTTCGTGCAATTCACGTTTCCATGAATATTGAAAATGAGACTATTATAATAAGGAAGAATAAGAATTCCTTTTAGTGAGGATCGATTATAAAATACATTTAAACATTTTAATTACTCTAAAACATTTTTTAAAGCCGAGCACATGCAAATATTTCTTCTATATATCTTTTAGGTGGCAGAAGGCTTGAAAACCTAACATTGTCATGCATAAGTATGTATGATTAATTTGCTAGTTCATGACTACTTCATGTGGTAAGGAAATGACAGGGTATAAGTAGAAGTTCAATCTTTAAATCCCTTAATGTGTAATAAAAAAATGTATTTTCTACCCGACAAATGTTTAAAAATTTAAAAATTTCTATATGAAAAAATATATTTTTAGTGATGTTTAAATATTATAATCATGCAGAAATTTCGCATAAAAGTTGAAGGGTCGAGCAGTTGAGTCCATAGAACAATATCTAAAGGGCCTGTTTGTTTCCATTTTTTTTTCAAAAAAGCTTTATAAAAAACAAGTTTTGAAAAAAAAAATTCAGAAAAAAATATGTTTTTAAGATGACGTAGCAGTGGCTGTCACTGACAATGACATGGCGGTGGCATCAAAATACAAGAGACACTGTCGTTTTATAATGAAAGAGCAGTGAGACAGATGGTGAAACTCAATTTCCGTAGGTTAATTGTGGAGTGTAGTTAAAATGAAGCATGTTGTGTATTACCATATAATGAACATTCCTTTTTTTTTTTTATTTTTTGCCTATAGCGTATCCCTCCCCTTAAAAAGAAGAAGGAAGGAAGCAAGGAGGAAGGAGGAACAAGGAAAACCAAAGGTCCCCAGTGGAGCTCTTCCGAACAAAAAATGAAATTATTTCTTTCCAGTTCTACAAATATGTAACATGCACAAGTTTTGAAGATAGAACCGGAAAACATAGCGTATATATGCCTATTGAAACATTGAGATTTGAGCATAAGTTTTGACATTATAAGTGCAGGCATCTGAGTAAAGCAAGCATTGAAAATGTGTCACATATGAACCTCATATGAAAAACTAATAGAAGAATTATTAGAAGCAGTATTCATGCTCTCTTATTTGAGATTGTAGGACTACAAAATAATGTTGGATAAGTGATTCAAAAAGAGGAATGTCATAGAAATATAGAGTGCCTGAGAATCATAAAAACACAGAAAAATAAAGTAAACATGCTACAAATAGTGAACTAGACACAAAAATTTCACAATAAATAATGAGTTTTTCTTGTCTTCAAAATTCAAATGATAAAGCACTAAAGAACCTAGAAATATCTCTCCCTTCTACTTGTTAGAATTTTCAATTGAAGTTACTCTGAAGTAGTACAACATTATTGTTAGTTTATTACCCCCACCCCGCACTTTTTCAAGCGCTGGTTAGCATCATTAAAGCTCCATTTTCTCTAACATTTTATTCCCTTACCTTTCATCTTCGGCAATTGTGCTTCAGATACACAGAGTAAAGGATTGTTTTGATCCAAACAGGAAAATGATTCCATGATCATGAGTCTAAAGTATTAAAGAGTTTTCTCCTTGTCAACCTTTAAGCAAGGCAGGGCATGATGGCAGGTCCAACCAACTAAATGAAATACTATAGCCGCCCCAACCCACCATACTATTATATTGTTAGACATGAAAACTTCCCAAAGGAAAAATTCTATATAATAATTGCTCACATAATCGGAATATTAATTAAATGGCTCAGAATGTAAAGCGCACAACTAAACAAGTAAGTCATAACTGAAAAGTCATGTCTAAATTAAAATGCAAGTATTAAAAGACTAAAGATTACCATTCAAACATCGAACAGAGGAATAATAGAATATTTGGGGGGGAAAATCAGAAAACAAAATATGGCATTTAACATCAACCCCAATAAAACATTTATTCATCTTCCTCATCAACGACTTCCTAAACATATTTTAGACTCGGACTTGAGAATAATAAAGTTCAAACTTAAGACAACAAACAAGCAAAAGCAACCTTATTACTTCATTGCTATTCAGGAAAGGCAATCCACAACCACGATCAAGTCCAGAATCCATACTGAATTCAGATCACGAACAACAAAATCATTAAGAACGATCAATTACCTGGGTAATGGAGCAGAAGACAAGCGATTCCGAAGTTGATCGCTTTGCCTTCAACAGTACGTCTCCGGTGAGCTCGGAGAGGCAACGGTTTTGAATTTGACGGTGAAAATGAAGCGGCCGGCGGTGGCGGTTGTCCGACTCGTCTCAGCCTCACTGGTTGAGTGAGTGACAGTGACACGGTGGGTATTACGAATTCAGTCACCAAATGCCGAAATCGATGTTCCTATAATTTGGGCCGTTCATTGTTGAACAAAGCTATAGGATTGGAAATGAAACCAAATTGGGCCTTAATGACAAAAAAACATGTTAAGCCCAATATTGGGATAGGTTGGTATGGGGCTTGCAAAGCTTATTACTGTTTCCACAAAAAAACAAAGGTGAAAAGTCCTTATTTCAAATTTTATTGGGCAGATCTTTTGTAAAAAAAAAAACTATTGGGCAGAGGAACTAGGGTACTTTTCATATATAAAAATATATAAGATCATTTTGGACAATAAAATTTTTAAATAAGAATTTTTTACCAATTTTCATTTTGAAAAAAGAATGAGGCTTCTGAATTGTGATTGAAGTACAACCAATCTATCAATTTTGATATTCATAATCACATTCGGTGGAAAAATTAATCATATTTTTATTTTTATATAACTATATAGTAACTATACAATTAGTTATCACCCAAAATTTATGGATGATTTGACCTTATTAGATGTCTCTTAATTTTTTTTATAGCATTTTTTTTAAATATAATACGAAACCATAGGCTAACAAACAATTAGATATTAGTTTAAGGTTGTTGACTGTGACACTATTTTATTGCTCAAATAGAATATAAGTCTTGTAGAAGATGAAAATTTTTAAATGGAAAGAATAGATGAAGAAATATCCTTATAAATATCTTCAAAAAATTAATTACTACCTCCGGTCTTAAATATAGGACAAAGTTTACAGTGCAATTTGCATTGTAAACTTTGTCCTATATTAATTGCACTGTAAACTTTGTCCTATATTTAGGACCGGAGGGAGTACTTGATTTGAAGTAACATTACATGGTAAGGAATCTTTTACTTTTCTTATTGGAAAATTTTGTTACTAGATTGAAAGGATGTTTGACAAGAGAGAGTGAAGAAAGAACTACGATACAAATTATTTATTTATTTATTTATTTTGAGCAAACGATGGGATTATCTTAGTATTTTCCTGGAAATTACTATTTGTCTATCAAAATTTCATGACTTTTATATGTTATGTATTGAACAATAAGTCCGTCATATAGTGATTGATGATGATGAAATGTTCTATTTTATTTTTTTGATTTGGTTAAGAGTATAATTTCTTTTGAGGTTTAGAGTGCAAATCCGTTTTGAAAAATTTGAATTTGTATTTTCTTCTTTATGGGGTAAGGCCGTTTAGTACCTTAATTAATAGTCTGTTAAGCTTCTTCATCTCTCAATATTTTCACCTCATATAAAAATAAAAGCCTACATATAATTTTTTTTCAACCAAAAAATTTTAAAAATAACAATAAAAAAACCTTAACTATGAATTGTATATTTAAATATCATCAGGAATTTTTTTTAACATATATATAATCCTCCCACTTGTAGATGCTTTATTTATTGCTATGAAAGAGATAACAATTATAACTAAACACAGATAGATATATAGGATATTTTATATATTAGAGAAATTATATGGGAACTTTCTTCTCTCCTAACTATGTTTTACAACATATTGAATTATGTAATTGAAACTACACTATTATTTAAATCGTCTCTAAATTTTCAGGAAAAAATTACCTCTTGATGAAAACATCCAGAATAAAAATGCCCCTTAACTCTATTTTTAATTACTAGACTTAGGCAGCTCAATTAAATCTTAATTGACTAACGTCTCTCATGTTTGTATGAATGGCATCCTTGTGCATACAAACACACAACAGGTAACAGAAGTCATATGTAGTTGTCATTGAGAGGACACTTGAAAGCTTCATGCAATTCACATTTGCATGAAAATTGAAAATGAGACTGTTATAATATTTATTTGGTTTTGTTAAAGAGAATGTTTGGAATGATCACTCACTCACATACAAACGACAAGAAAGACAAAGAAGTTGTTGATAGTTATATACTAAGGACTAGTTTGGTATGAAGGGAGGGGAGGGAAAGTGGGCAGAGGAAAAAAATTTTTGAGTTGGATCTAAAAAAATGAGAGAAGTGGGGTATAAATTTTTTAATTAAGTTTTCTTACTCTTTTATTTTACATATTCTTTATATTAAAATTTTATAACCCTATTTTTTCTATTTTTTTAAATACAACTTATAAAATTTTCCCTCCCCTCCAAATCCCTCATACCAAACAGACCCTAAAAGAGAAGACCCGCAAAAGGGGAAGAATTTGAAACGAACATGTGAAGACTTTGAAGTTTGAAATATTCAGAGTAGACGGCGAATTATCATACTAGTAACAAAATAAAATTATTTTCTTTGAAGTAAACATCACGATAAGCAATTAATCCTGTACTTTATTATGTGGAAAAAATTTGTTAGTAAATTGAAAAGGCATTTGGCAAAAGAGGGGAGGAGAAGAAAATTTCCATATAATTTACTTGACATTATATATATTCAAAATTTTCAATATATCTATATCGAATGCTATTTTGTTTTTATTTATAACAAATATCTCTGACATTATAATAGTTGAGCATCTACAAAGTAAGATATTAAATATGTAAAAATATTTTTTTTGATGATATTTATTTATACATACAATTCACTTAAATTATTGTTGTTATTATTTTAAAAATATTTTAGACGAAAAAATTATATACATATTTTCAATTGTTTAGATATGAAGAAACTTTTACTTTTCTAACATGAAAAGAAACTTTGGAAATTAAGACCAAGAAACCTCCACACAAATTTCGTATGTTTCACGTCACTTGTGTTTTGGTCAATGAATCTATCCTACGTGGAAATATAAATAGTTGTCTCACAAATTTATTAATTAAGGAAATTTGAATAATTGGTCGGTAGAAAATCCAAGACGCCTATTGAGAAATTCTTTGAATCCAACGAACACGTTAAGAAGAATTGTGAAGGGAAGTCTTTTGTAGTTTTGATGGACGAGACCCTACAAAACCTTGCCTGAACTTTTTTTTTTTTTTTTTTTTTTTTTTTTTTTTTTTTTTGATGAATGCAATGGACCATCTAAGCCTTCGGTGCACCCAACATCCAGGTATCCGGCGTTAACCTGAAGGCCAACACCGGATTTACCAGCATGGGCCCCCGACAACCGACTAGTCCTGGCGCCCCCAATCGAATAGGCCCGACAGGTCACGCCACCTTTGGTGGTGCCCCAGGGGAAAGAGCTACCGACGAGGGTTTTTTAAATCCGCCGTTCCAGGGATCGAACCCAGGAACGGCGAGATTTGGCGCAGATGCCTACCCATCTGCGCCAACCCCCGTTGGTACCTTGCCTGAACTTTGAAATGGGAAGAGAAGACAAGAAATTATCCTAACAGTAAAAAAATATTATTTTATTTGCAGTAAACATTACGATAAGGAATTTTGTGCTTTTTATGATGTGGACAAAGTTTGAGTATGAATTGAAAAGGAAATTTCAAGATTCTTGTTGTGTCTTAGTCAATTAGTATATCATAATACAGTAGGTAGAAAATTAATTTTTTATATAATTGGCTTGAGATTAGAGGGACGGGCATTATATGCTGATTATCCGCGATATCAATTTTTTATGACTTGCATCTTGATTAACACTCATCTATTTTGTAGTGTTTGGTATAAAGAGAATGAATATTGCAAGATTAAAAATAAAGTATGAAAATAAAAAAAAAACAATTATAATTTTATTACGATTGAAGATATTTTTTGGGGGCATTTCTCATTTTCTTTTTAGAATGATTTTTTTGGAAAATCACATTATGGTCCCAAAGAACAGAAAAAATATTAAAAAAGTTTCAGTATATGATTTACCATCTAAAAACTTCCAAGAGACTTCAGTGATATAAATTTGAATTGTGAACTTGCATTTGTACTCCCATTGTTAATATAGCACATAAACTTGACAACGATAATATTATAACCTGTTAATATGGCACACATATTGATCAATGGTAACAGTATGACTTGTCAATATTAGGCATACACTTGTTAATAGTAATCATTGACTTTTCAATATGGCACATACACTTATAAACAGATAGATTTGTCAATGATAATACTATGACTTGTCAATAGAGGCAAACAAGTAAATTCATAATTTGAATTTATGTCACTGAAATAGTTTGGGAGTTTTTATATGGTAAATTATATGCTGGGACTTTTTTAATATTTTCTCTGTTCTTTGAGACCATTCTGCGATTGTCCCTATATTTTTTCACATACTAGACTCTGCTTTTGGGTTCAATGAAGGCTTCAGTGAAAATTTGTCAAGGGAAGACATTCTTTTGCTCTAATGTGAAAATTTTGCATAAAAGCCTGCAGGATAGTTGGAAATTAACATATATTAATTACTAGAGACTGTGTGCATATATATATATATAAACGAAGCAATTAATCACTCGAGACTATATAATCTATATAGAAAAATACTTTTTACTGATGAAAAATTGAATAATTTGCCTATAGAAAATCCGAAAAAGTCCAACATGCCTATAGAAAAAAAAAAACTCTTCGATCAAACAAACACGTCAGCAAAGACTGGGAACAAAAGTCATATGTAGTTGTCATTGAGAGGACACTTGAAAGCTTCTTGCAATTCACATTTGCATGAAAATTGAAAATGAGACTATTATAATAAGGAAGAATAAGAGTTCTTTTTAATGAGGATCAATCATAAAATACATTTAAACATTTTAATTATCCTAAAACTTTTTCTTAACCGAGCACATGAAAATATTTCTTCTATATATCTCTTAGGTAGCAGAAGGCTTGAAAACCTAACATTCTCATGCATACGTATGTTCTCTCCAGTGGAGCTCTTCTGAACCAAAAATGAAATTATGAAATTATTTCATTCCAGTTTTATTGAAACATTGAGATTTGAGCACAAGTTTTGACTTTAAGTGCAGGCATGTGAGTAAAGCAAAAACTTGAACGACATAAATCAATAGGTATATTAAACATAGAATAGATGTAGGTTTTTACCATTTAAAATGCATTGCAATATAATATTTCAGAAAACTGTGTTGCTACTCCTGTTAAATCAAGGTTTAAATCCGTTATAAGAGATTTGTCCAAATTTAGTAAAAACAAGAATTTTGTTATCTCAAATAAGAGGACACTTGTGTCTATAAAAAAAATTAGTGAAAACTGAAAAGTCCTTATTTAATATTTTATATTTGTTGAAACGACTAGTACTTTCTATATATAAAAATATATTAGATTATTTTGACCAATAAAATCTTTAGATAGGAATTTTTATTGATTTTCAAAAAAAAAAAAAAAACGAGGCTTGTGATTGAAGTGCAAGCAATCTATCTATATATGTTGATATTCATAAGCATATATTCATTCTTTTTAATATAACTATATGGTATATGATACGATTAGATGTATCTTGATGTGTTTTATATAGCATTTAAAAAAAATAAATAATACGAAGTCATAGGCTAGCAAACAATTAGATATTAGTTTGAAGTTGTTGATAGACACACTATTTTTTTTTTTTGGTAAAGATAATAGACACACTATTTTATTGGTTAAATAGAGTAGAAGTCTTGTAAAAGTTGAGAATTTTAAAATGGAGGGATAATAGATGAAGAAATATCCTTGTATTATATTTAAAAAAAATTAATTACTTGAATTGAAGTAATTATTATTTTTTAAGGAATCTTTTCTTATGTGGAAAAAAATGTTAATAGATTGAGAGGATATATGCTTGATAAGAGAGGGATGAAGAAAGAACTACCACAAAGTTTGAGATTATGTTAGTATTTTCGAGAAATGACTGTATGGCCGTCTAAATTTCATATGTTATGTCTTGATGAACAAGTCTATCATATAGTGATTGATGATGAAGAAATGTTTTAATTATTTTTTTGATTTGGTTAAAGGTATAATTTTTTTAAACTTAGAGTGTCAGCCATCAAGATTTTCATCTCTTTTAATAAACACACTTTCTAATAAATGAATTTGTGTTTTCCTCGTTAGTGGGATGAAATCATTTGCTACACCAACTAACAATTTATTGGTAGTTTAAGTTTTTCCATATCTCAATCACTTCATAAAAATAACAACCTATATATAATTTTTTGCAATTAAAATATTTTTAAAATAATAATAACAAACTTTAAATGAATTGTATATTCAAATATCATCAGGATTTTTTATTACATATATATAAACCTCTCACTTGTAGATGATTTATTTATTGTCATGTCAGATATAACAATTATAGCTAATAAGCACATTTAGATCTATAAGAAATTTTATATATTAGAGAAATTATACGGGAACTTTCTTCTCTATTTACTAAATGAATTCATCAAGACAATAAGAATCATGGAATTGTCTTCTTCACCCTTCTCTCTTTCTTGCCAAATGCATTTTCAATTCATTAGCAAATATTTCCATATAATAAAAGTACAAGATTGGCAAAAAAAAAAAAAAAACGGGGGGGGGGGGTACAAGATAATTTCTTTTTTCACTGTTATGATAACTCGTCTTTTTCGGCCATTCCAAAGTCTTCACCTTTAGCAAGTCATCTCTGTTACTTGTCTTCTGTGGAAAAAGTTTGCCTATAAAAGGAGAGGGAGGGACAAAGAAATTTAAAGGAACACTGAGTCTATTGAATTTGTGTGGCTCTAGTATATCATGTTGAATGGGGCAATCAAATAAAGTTAAATATTATGTGACATTCATTCAAAAATTGAAAAATATATTTCTTTCATGGAGGACTTGCTTCATAGTTTTATCAAATTTCGTTGAATTGTATATCATATATATATTCAAAACAAAATTATTTAGGCTCAAAGACCACATTTCAAAAGGAATCTTTTTATTCGTCTTGTGTGGAAAAATTTGCCTATAAATTGAGAGTGATGGACAAAGAAACCAATACGCAAAAAGACTAGTCAAAATCGAAAAAAAAAAAAAAAAAACTTCCAAACACGCATGTATAGGATTGAGATAAGGAAACTTTATAAATTTTTATTTTATTTGAAGTAAACATTACGTTAATGAAACTTTTACCTATGCCGAAAAATCTTCTAATAAATTGGAAAGGTATTTGGCAAGAGAGGGTCCAGTACACAAGACTCCTATCAGACTGTTTTCAGGAATTTGACCCGTGACCTCCAAATCACATAATAGCAATCTTGTCACTGCGCTAATGTCACATGGCAAGGATAGAGAAGAAAATTTCATGATTCTTTGTGTGTCCTAATCAATTATACTATCATACAGTAATTGAGGAAGAGGCTTTTAATTTACTTACGTAGAAAAAAATCTTCTAATAAATTAAGTATTTATGCAAGGAACAAAAAACCGGACTGGGCAATGAACCGGTCACGGCATAGGCTCAAGAGTCAATGGGTCAATCGGGGTCTAACCGGTGGTTATGCCGGCCATATTAAAATACTATAATTTATTAGTGGCAATATATATATTAAAATATTTTTAAACTTCTATAGATAAAAATGAAGATCTTTAGAAAAAAAATGCTTAAAATCTATTAGTATTAATTATGATGCTTATACTTATGTAATGACACCTCCTTTCCTATAATTATTATATCCTTTTAAATAATTTTTTTATCATTTTCTTTTTTTTTTAGATTTATTCTTTTTTAACCTAATTTTCTCTTCATCTTAGTCTTCAACCTTTCATTTTCCTCTAAAAAATAGCATGAGATAATAGTTAGAAGAATTAAAAAAAAAAAAAAGGAAACAATCCAATTAGTAAACCACAGGTTTTCCCGATTCTAACCGGTTCAACTCAATTATAGCTAATAAGCACATTTAGATATATAAGAAATTTTATATATTAGAGAAATTATATGGGAACTTTCTTCTCTATTTACTAAATGAATTCATCAAGACAATAAGAATCATGGAATTGTCTTCTTCACCCTTTTCTCTTTCTTGCCAAATGCATTTTCAATTCATTATCGAGGTAAGTCTTTTTCGGTTTGCTCTTATGTGAAAATTTTGCATGAAAGCTTGCGAGATATAGTCAGCAATTAAATGATATTAATCGCATAGACCACCTTACTAACATTATAAATACCAGTAGTGCAAACACGAGTCACGTATATTCACAAAAATCTACCAACTCAAAAGAAAATTGCCATGGGTGTTTCCAATAGTACCATTTTATTTGTTTTGCTGTGTTTGTTCACCTTACTGATAAGTCATATATGCAAATGCAAAGCATCTGATCAAGATCTTTGCATCCCAAGTGAGCGGCAAGCCCTTCTAAATTTCAAACACCATCTTCTCGATCCTTCAAATAGGCTCGTCTCTTGGTTAGAGAACACCAATTGTTGCAACTGGACCTCAGTTGTTTGCAATAATGTATCTGGTCATGTTCTTCAACTTCATCTCAGAACTTCACTTTCTGATTATGTTGAATATGAAACTTTTGAGAGGCCACAGTTTGGTGGTGAAATAGATCCTTCAATACTTGCTTTGAGTTATCTGAGTTACTTGGACTTAAGCAACAACGACTTTGGGGATATGCAAATTCCAAGTTTCCTTGGATCAGTGAAGAGCTTGACATATCTAAACCTCTCTTATGCGGGATTCAGTGGAAGCATTCCTCACCAGATAGGAAATCTCTCCAATTTGCTCCATCTTGACCTTGGAGGTAATCATTTTACTGGAAAAATTCCTCATCAGATTGGGAATTTATCGAATCTGCTATATCTTTGTCTCTATGGTGGTTATCGATATGATGACATGGATAGGATACCATTGTACGTAGAAAATCTTCAATGGATGTCATCTCTTTCCTCACTCCAATTTCTTGAGTTGGGTACTGTTAATCTGTCCAATTCATTTGAGTGGTTTCATGTTTTGCAGTCGCTTCCCTCATTGACAGAGTTACATTTGCCATGGTGTGCTCTTCCTCATCATTTTCCTTCTGCCATTTCCATTAACTTTTCATCTTTGGCTGTCCTTTCTCTTTCTGATAATTCTTATGATTATAGTTCTTATTTCATTCCAAAGTGGATTTCTCAATTAAAAAACTTGGTTTCTCTTCAGTTAAATTCTAATGATCTGCAAGGTTCCATTCCAAATGGTTTTCAAAACCTCACTCTCATTGAAAATCTTGATTTATCTGATAATTTGTTTAATTCTTCTATCCCTGGTTGGATATATACTTTGACTCATCTCAAATCTCTTAGTCTCTCTAACAACAATTTGCAAGGACCAATTTCACATGCAATTGGAAACTTGACTTCTGTGGTTACTCTTGATTTGTCGGGTAATTATCAGTTGGAAGGGCCAATTCCAAGGTCTTTAAGTAGTCTGTACAACTTAGAAAGGGTTGATTTCTCAAATATCAAATTGAACCAGCAAGTTTCTGAAATAATAGAAATAATGTCGAATTGTGCTTCACACACATTACAGGCTTTATTTATTTCAAATGCACAACTATCTGGTCATTTGACACCCATAATGGGAATTTTCAAAAATCTTGTGTCACTTGATCTTGATCATAATTCCATTCATGGTGCAATTCCTATATCTTTAGGAAATCTTTCCTCTTTGAATTATCTTGATCTGTCTTCGAATTCCATTGATGGTGCAATTCCTATATCTTTAGGAAATCTTTCCTCTTTGAATTATCTTGATCTTTCTTCGAATTCGATTGATGGTGCAATTCCTATATCTTTAGGAAATCTTTCCTCTTTGAATTATCTTGATCTTTCTTCGAATTCCATTGATGGTGCAATTCCTATATCTTTAGGAGATCTTTCCTCTTTGAATCATCTTGATCTCTCTCACAATCAATTCAACGGGAATCCATTTGATGCTATTCAATCACTTTTTGCATTACAATCACTTGAAATCCTTGATAATCTTTTTCAAGGAGAGGTGACAGAAGATCACCTTGCTAATTTCACAAAGCTATATTCATTTGAAGTATCAAGAAACAAACTCATTTTGAAAGTGGGTCCTAATTGGAATCCTCCTTTTCAAAAGTTGGAATTCTTGGACATGGGCTCGTGGAATTTAGGCCCCCACTTTCCATCATGGATGAAATCACTCAAGCGTCTTCAAGAGTTGTCCATACCCAACACCAACATCTCTGATTCTCTCCCCAAGTGGGTTTGGGATGCATTTCCCTATGCTTATATCTTTGATTTCTCAAAAAATAACATCCATGGAGACCTTTCTCATACAATAAAGAATCCCATCAATGTCTTATTCATTGATTTAAGCTCAAACCACTTGAGCGGTTCTCCTCCTTACATATCACCTAATGTGATTTGCATGGACTTCTCAAATAATTCCTTTTCTGGGTCCCTAGACTCCTTCCTGTGTCAAGGAAAAGTAAAACAAATGGAGTTAACATATCTCAATTTGGAGTCAAATAATTTGTCTGGTGAAATGCCAGATTGTTGGATAATGTGGCCCAATCTAGTGTTCATCATGTTGGATAGCAATAATCTCAGTGGGAACTTACCCCAATCATTGGGATCCTTACCTGGGTTAAGTTTGTTACAACTTTGCAATAATGCACTCTCTGGAAATTTTCCTATTTGTTTGAAGAACATTATTGGATTGGTTTTCCTGGATCTCAGTGAGAATCAATTTTCAGGAATAATTCCATTGTGGGTTGGACACAATCTACTGAATTTGAAGGTCCTTCTCCTCAGATCAAACAAATTCATTGGTGGCATTCCCAATCAAATATGTTGCTTGAATTCTCTACAAATGTTGGATCTTGCAGAGAACAACATGACAGGACAAATACCAAAATGCATCAACAACTTGACTGCTATGCTCATAATGAACACTAGTTTACAATCATATGTTTTGGCCCAAGGGAATGGCCCTGCATATGCCATGACTGACGTCCTCCTTGCTTTGAAAGGAAGGGTTGAGGATTATAATTTTCTAGGTCTCATCATGAGCATTGATCTTTCAGATAACAAATTATCTGGTGAGATACCATCCCAAATTACAAGTCTTGCGGGGTTACAATTTCTGAACTTTTCCAACAACTTGTTGCATGGTAAAATTCCTCAAAGCATAGGCAACATGGGATCATTACAGTCAATAGATTTCTCAGAAAATAGACTCTCTGGCAAAATCCCACCATCCATTTCCAAATTGAATTTCCTGAACAAGTTAAACTTGTCTCTCAATACTCTGACAGGAAAAATTCCAACAGGAACTCAATTGCAGAGCTTTGAAGTATCTAGCTTTGTGGGCAATCATCTATGTGGTCCTCCACTGCTGAACAATTGCAATGATTTCAAGAATGTCCCAAAGCACGACCAAAATGCCAAAGAAGGTAAAGGAGGAATCAATTGGTTTTATGTGAGCATGTCATTGGGATTTGTTTCTGGATTTTGGGCAGTAGTTGGTCCTCTGCTCTACAGTAGATCATGGAGGTACACTTATTTCTGTTACCTAGATCTCATGTGGTACAGACTTCAATCTTTCTGGTGGTAAGAAAGAAAATAATAGCTGCGTTTTTGTTGTTCATGTGCTTTGTAAATGTTTTGTATGTCATGGCTTCTTTTTTATCCGTAAAAGGTTTGAGTTTAATGAGATTGGTTGAATAAGTTGTAAGCTTTGAGTATGTATGTGGTTTGTCTTTTGTGTACTAAATGTATTGAATTGTGTTATGGAAGTTACACTTTTATTTAAATCGTCTCCAGATTTATGCCTTGGATGTATAAAAGTCTACTATTTATTTATTTTTTAATTATCAGACTTGGGCAGCTCAATTAAGCCTTAATTGTTCCGGTTTTAAATATAAGATAAAGTTGACTTTTTTGGAGATATTATGAAAGCTAATTAAATTGCTTTAAAATATTTATATTCATCATTTTTTTTCAAACTATTTTGCTTAACTTATAAAAGATATACAATATATGATATAATTAAGTAACTTATTTAGCTTCATTAATCTCTCCAAAAAATGTTAACTCTATCTTATATTTAGGATGAGAGGGAGTAAAAATCAATTTGAGTTTTCATAATTTTAAAAATATGCTAAAAACAAAAGTTAGTTAAATATGAATAAGTATAATAACTAGCAAAAAGTTTACGTACATAACAAAAACAATGTAATGGTATGTTAATTAACAATGAAGGGGGAAAAAGACAATGAAGGAAACTAAAACAGCGATGGAAAGAGAATGTTTGGAATCCTCCCTCACTCACATACAAAGAGAAAAACAAAAAAGTTATTGATGGTCTTATATATGTCATTTTTTTTTATTTGGCTTACAACGGCACAGGTCAAACCCGTAAAGGAGGAGGGGTGGCCGGGTGGGGCACTAAAGCCTAAACAAATAAAAGAGAAGACTAGTAAAAGCTGAAGAGATTGAAAGACGTGACGAACTTGAATAGGCTGAGCAGAGGAGGAATGTATAATTCCTTTAAAGCATGTTTGGGCATCACTTAATTTTTTTTTGTTAATAAATCCTTATTACATAAATTGAAATAAAACTCTTCTTATATACTTACCTCGTATACTGTAAATCACGATTTATAAGCACTTATAAGTCAAACGAGCACTTTCTCTGGTCCTATTTATAAACAACTTTCTCTCTCATAACTGAACCCTTTTATAAGCAATTTTCACTTTTTGTTTGAAAATGTAAGTATCTTTTTCCTATTTTATTCTTATTAAAATGCTTATTATCTCTCATATTTTATACTCATTATTTCTCATTCTTTTTATCTATTCTCTCTCCTATACTCTTTTCATAAATAAGGGCATATATGAAAAAAAATATGGCATTTTTGACACACTTATTACTTTTAATTATCAGTTCGTTTTACACAATTAAAGAGAAAGTTATTTATAAATATGACCGAATGAAGTATCATAGTTGTAATAAAAAAAATTTTAATTTCTTTGAAGTAAACATCCCGATATGGAATATCGCACTGTATTATTATATATGTGGGAAAAATTTGTTAGTAAATTGAAAATACATCTGGATAAAGAGGGAAGGAGAAGAAAATTTCCATATAATTTGCTTGACATTCAAAATTTTCTTTATATCTATATTTTAATACTATATTTTTGTTTTTTGTTATGATAAATATCTCTGACATAATACTATAGTTGAAGCATCTACAACTACAAAGTAAGAGATTATATACGTAAAAGTATTTTCCTGATGATATATGTATAAACTATTCGTTTAAATTATTGTTATTGTTGTTGTTATTTTTAAAATATTTTAGATGAAAAAAAGTTACATACTTGCTTTCGATTTTATTAGAGATGATGCAGAAAATTTCACTTCTATAACATGAAAATAACATCTAGAAATTAAGAGAGGACAGACCAAGAAACCTCTACACAATTTTTTTTTGATGAAAGGTCAATATTATTCAGAAAAATGAGATTGGTATACTAGAAAATCTTGCCATCACATATCCGCATGGACAATATAGCGAGAAACTAAAAAAGATCTTAAATATTGGTCAACACAAATTTTGTATATTTCACTCTTTTTTTTTTTTTTTTTTGGGAAGTAACAATATGTCTATAAAAGTATGCCATAACGTCACTTGTGTTTTGGTCAATGAGTCTCTCTTATATGGAAAAGTTTGCCAATCATACCTCTACTTTCTTGAATTTATAAACATATAACATTCTCAAATATAAATTTAAAATATTTGTATAAAAATTTTATTAATTAAGTAAATCAATTTATGAAAATTTGAAGGGAAAATTGCCCATAAAAACTTTATTAGAAATTTATTTGCTAAATGAGACCTGAAAGCATTTAAGGGAAGATATTTTGCTTACAGGGAAGATTGTTTGCACATAAGGGAAGATCTTTTGCACATAGGAAAGATTGTTTGAACACAAGGGAAGATCACATAAAGAAAATATATTGAACACAAGGAGGATTGTTTGCACATAAGGGAAGTTCTTTTACACACGGGGAAGATTGTTTGCACACAAGGTTCCATTTGATAAATAAATTTTCAGTAAGGTATTTATAGACAATTTTTCCAAATTTGAATAGTTTGTCGGTAGAAAATCCTAAAATGTGATCCAAAATGCATGTCGAGAAATTCTTCAAATCCAACAAACACAATTAGAAAAATTGTGAAGGAAACCAACAAGCTATTGTTGAGATTGCAAGCGGTCTCAACCCCGTAAGAAGGAAAATACAAATTTAAATTTTGAAAGTATATATGTTAAGAAGCAAAGCCCACCTTTACCTTGCCCAAAATAGTTAAGGCTTCTATCAAGAAAGGATGAGCATCAAGCTACAAAATACCGTCATTTCATCTTTTGGGCTTGACATTGGGCAGGGTTCTCGTCCTCCCCATGCACACCCCTAATTTATAGTTTTGATTGAGGGGACACTACATAACTTTGTATGTGTGTGTAGCATTTATGTTTAACTTAAGATTATGGATGGAATGGTTCAATTCCCGAAGCTTCAACTGACAAGATGCGTATGCCCTCACTCGGCTCGCATCAATTCTCATCTCGATCTATACTTGCTTGCATCTAGGGATTCAATTTCCTTCCCAATCCATGCCATCTGGCATCAGTGAAGACAACAAAGGGTCACTATGGATCTGGGATTATCAATGTTGGTACTTTAATAAATTTTCATCATCAGCTCTCCGAAACTTCTCTCACAATCATCATCACATGCATAATGCTGAGTTCTGAAAAATTTCGATATAAACATCTCATCCCTTTTTTTATTATTGTCACACCCGTAGCCCTTCTTAGTCTCGTGCCTGAGTCCCTTAGGACATGACTAGTAGCCTCGTCGGGTAGGGTGCCTTTTTATTCACACCATATGACCCTCCTTAGTAACCCACAATCATCTATAGAAAAATGTGATAGATAAATATGTGATGCACCATATAGTGTAAAATGAAAATCACATCAATCCGTGTGTGTACACAAAGTTCAGGGCCAAACACCCAGTTAAAACAATAATCCATGTGTGTACACAAAGTTCAGAGCCAACCATCCAGTTGAAACCCTTACGTGTACCTCAGTCGAGTCACCGACTACAGCTAGGTAAATCATGTATCATAGCTGGGTCCTTACTAGGCCGAATGGTACATATACACTTTCCATCGGACGTACATATACACTTCCCGCACCACAGCTAGATAATATTCGTGTCCTTGGCTGGGCACCCAACCACAACCAGGTAATGTTCGTGTATCTCAGCTGAGTCCCAGACTACAGCTAAGTAATGTGCCCTAGGTACGAGTTCATATCACAGAATACAAAACATACAACATATTAACTATCACATAGTGTATGAGAGATTATAGTTACTACATTAGCCTTTCTTATATAATCTTCCTGATGATTATTGATCATTTTGTTAGAACAAGCGTTTCACCCAAGAGGGGGGGTGAATTGGGTGATACTAAAATTTCGTCGGAAATATAAACTTTAGCAGAGGAATTAAAAACAGTAATGAGAAAGGAGAAATATCACCGAAGTGTGCACCGGGAGTTATACTGGTTCGGTCACAACCACTTTGACCTACGTCCAGTCCTCAGATCTTCTCTGAGAGTTTCACTATAACTTCCAAGATTCAGTGGGTTCTTGGCACCTCAGTACAAGCAAGTTCCTATTCCTGGACACTCGCTCCCCCTTACAAGTTGCAATTCAATCCCAACTCAAGGTTCCACAACCTTAAGTTATCTCAATAACAAATATTGAGTTTGAATGAAATATCTCTCTTACAGAGTGAATGAGGATCACTGAAGCATAGAAATACAATTCTAATGTGAAAACAGAGCAATAAACTTGATAATACGTTTGTGTGTGTGCTTGTTGTTATTTCTCTGTTTGAAGGTTCCCATATATATAGATATGTTGGTGATGACCGTTGGAACATTTTCTTTCGTCCGTTGGAGAGTGCGCAGCCACTGTTGACTTTTCAAGTTTTTGAAAAATATCCGTTGGCGGTGGTTGGCATTTGAACGTTTCTTTTGACTTCAATCTCTTGAAGTGTTTTCTTCATTGTTTATCTGTAAATAGACTAACAATACTAATACAATGAAAGGTTAATCATATAGGAAACAAATCTATGAACGTTTGAATGATTTCAGAATTTCTGGGTAAGCTTACTCGAGTACCTCCTCGAGTATTGCTTGAATGTTACTCGAGTACCTACTCGAGTAACCTCGAAAAATCTTTGATCAATTGCAGGTTAATGAATAAACATAAGTTTACTCGGGTAGTGCCTGGAATAACCAATTTTCAAACCTTTGGAAATACATGTTTACTCGGGTACCTACTCGAGTAATGCATTGTCAACTTTATATATTACTCGGGTACCTACTCGAGTAATTCACTCACAACTTTATGAGTTACTCGGGTACCTACTCGAGTAATGTTGCAGAATTTCAAAGCCGAGAGCACTTACCATGTTATTCGAGTACTTACTTGAGTAATTGATTCATTTTTGCATGGGTTACTCGGGTATCACCTCGAGTAACTGTACTTTCTGAACATGGCTTACCCGGGTAGTGACTTGAGGTTTACCTTCCAAATAACTTATCATACTCGGGTACCAACTTCAAGTTTTTCACTTACCTTAGTGAGTTACTCGAGTACATACTCGAGTAAATTGTTGCAGTGGTACAAAGTGCCGAGAGCTTCATCTTTTCAGAAACAGAGTTACTCGAGTAGCGCCTCGAGTATCGTTGGTAACCTGAAGGCAACTGGAAGTTTTCCACATGATTACTCGAGTAGCTCCTCGAGTAATGTTGCAGTAGTACTAAATGCCGAGAGCTGCACATTTTTGGAAACAGGGTTACTCGAGTAGCTCCTCGAGTATCAATGGCATCCTGAAAACTTTTACACTGTTACTCGAGTAGCTCCTCGAGTAAAGTTGCCTGGTTACTGGAAGTTGTCTCTGGTTACTTCAAGTTTTGTCTCATTACTCGAGTACATACTCGAGTAATGCTTTAGGAAACTTGAAGTTAATCAAGTTTCTCAGCATTTCTTCCTGTCCTTTCTTCATTACTTCCAAGCTTACTTCAAGTGATGCTTATTCCTGTAATTGCTTAGATCAAACTTGTTTAATAATTATTTCCTTTTCAAACCATTCTTTTGTTATCATCAAAACATGAGATCTAACACATTTAATACCACTTGTTATCAATCTGAATCAGAATAACATATGCAGTTCAGTGTACCTGTAGGTATCATACTGGGTCATACTCAGTGTACCCATAGGATCTGATACCAAAATGTCACGTCCTTATCTCAATTTCAACATTTTTCATAGTATTTACGGAAAACGATATGTGGTTCGGTAGGCAACACAGGAATAACATAACTATACTGATAATATGTGCATGATTACATAAATTCCCCATACGAGTTTGTATATGATACTTACGATTAAGGTAGCCACACAAGGCTACTAGGATGTCTAAACTCATCCCAGTGAAATGGAGACTTCTTTCCGTCTTCGTTCCACTATTGTAATCCCCTTGTACGGTACTCTACATTGTTGTTTGCATATCTTCTGTCATCTCCTGTCTAAATTGTTGGTAGGGGAGGGTAAAATTCGAGAGAATCTCAGTAGGAGACAGATACCATAATGCATGCATGATAGATGTTATGTATATGACATGTTAGCTTTAACTAGATGTATGCCCATAATGACATTTCTGCATGCTCAATGTTTCATACAACAAGATTATGGCCACAGCGAAAACAGAAACAGAGCTTCATTTATTCAAATATGCTCTGCACAATCAAGTAAAGCAATCACATACATCATTACACAAGCAAAGATATCAAATACATGTAAGTAAGGTAAGTCTCATACCTTTAGCTTTTCTCCTCGATTTGCGTGCCAGCAACTCAGGCTCTCAGCTCGGTCCTACAATTCCAAATATACCATTTAGACACTTACATAGTGTTTTCTAGGGGTTATATGAGTCTATCTTAAAAAATTACTAAAATACCCCCAGGGACCTGGCCCAACCCCGCTGTACCCGGTCCAGCTGTACTTTTCCCGAAATTTTGACATGGGCTATTCTTACATATTTTCACCTAAAGAATAATTTCTGGACTCGGAATTATCAAATTCAATGTAAAATTATGAAATTGCCCTTGGTAGCCCTACTTTTAGGGTTTTATGGGCGTTTCCATAATTACGCTTTCTCGGTCTTTTTCGAAAAAGTGCCCAACTATAACCCTACCTAATTTTCCCTTCTGAATCCAATGGAACCATCAAATCATTGAAAATCTAAATCTAAGGCCCTCAAACATCCCTGGCCGAAATATATGGGTTTTCCAAGGAAAATTAGGGTTTTTCGGTTTCGGCTTTGCAAACACGTTCCTTTCTACTCCTAACCACTTTATTGAATATTCCATTAGGTTACAACTACCATTTAGTATCAATTTGGGCAGCATAACAGTCCTCACAACCCATTTTCCATTTTTACACACAAAGACAATCTGACGAAATTTCACCGATTAAATTGTCGATAACAGCCAGAATAGTCAATATGCAAGAGTTTGGAAGTTACCTCAAGCTCCCACTAGCTTTTTCTTCTTGTGGCTGAAAACCCTAACTTCAAAACATCAAGATTTGAGCTTTAAATACCTTACATCACATAGAAGAGAGGCTTAGGAGAAGGATTATACACGTTAGGTACGAATTCACCGGAGAAATCAACCTATCTCGTGAGTTTACTCCTCTCCTTTTCTCTCTAAAACTCTCAAATTTCTCTCTCTCCTTGGCTGCTATTTCACAACAGAAAATGGAAGAAGATGAAGCCAAAAGTGCTTTTATCATATATTACAATTTCCTTTATTTATTCTCCCATTTTCGGATTTTTCACAAATTCTGGCAGATTTCTGCCTAAACTTTGAAAAATCATAACTAATTCTAGAAAAATAGAATTAGAGTGATTCCAAAGCCTATAGAAACCTTATTGACTCTAGTTTCAAGGAAAAATATAGACTTCTGCTAAATGGAATCACAAAATTCCCAGAATTTCAATTTTTGCATATTGTTCCAAAAATTTCACAGTTTTTCTTTTTGCTGACTTACAAAATTCATATCTTTTTGTGTGTAGCTCTAATTGAGTCATATGACCTATCAAATTAAAGCTTAGGATGTCTACTTTCATCTTGTAAAATTTCATAATTTTGGATCATCATTTGATCATTCAAAATCACATGACAAGCTTACTACCTCATAGGTGATTTCACCGAAACCATAATTATATTCTCCAAAATTCACCATTTTACTTTTTTAATACCCCAAAGATATATGAACCATTAGGGAATAGATTTGGGACATCTACTAACCCGGGGCTTAGCAGTGCACTTAATTTAGGCTTATTCCTAAGCCTCCAATCCCAAAATTCGGGGTATTACAAAGAGAATGAATATTGTAAGATTAAAAACAAAGTATGAAAATGAAAAATAAAACTAATATAATTTTATTCCGATTGAAAATATTTTTTTGGTGCATTTCTCATTTTCTTTTTGGAAAATATTATTTCACATACCAAACTCTGCCTTTGGGTTCAATGAAGGTTTCAGGGAAAATTTGTCAAGGGAAATCATTCTTTTGCTTTTATGTGAAAATTCTGCAAAAACGTCGACAGGATAGTTGGAAACTAAATTATATTAATTACTAGAGACTATAATATTTATATATATATATATATATATAAACGAAGCTCTTAATTACTAGAGAAAATATAATATATATAGATAAATATTTTTTACGATGAAAAATTGAATAATTTGTCTATAGAAACTCCTAAAAGGTCCAACCTGCGTCTAGGAAAAAAAAAATTCTTTTATCCAACAAACACGTCAGGAAAGGTTAGTTATAATTGAGGGGACAACTCAAAACTTCCTGCAATCCACGTTTCCATGAATATTGAAAATCAGACTATTATAATAAGGAAGAATAAGAATTCCTTTTCATGAGGATCGATTATAAAATACATTTAAACATTTTAATTACTCTAAAACATTTTTTTTAAACCGAGCACATGCAAATATTTCTTCTATATATCTTTTAGGTGGCAGAAGGCTTGAAAACCTAACATTGTCATGCATACGTATGGATGATTAATTTGCTAGTTCATGACTACTTCATGTGGTAAGGATATGAGAGGGTATAAGTAGAAGTTCAATCTTTAAATCCCTTAATGTGTAATAAAAAAAATGTATTTTCTACCCGACAAATGTTTAAAAATTTAAAAATGTCTATATGAAAAAATATATTTTTAGTTATGTTTAAATATTATAATCATGCAGAAATTTCGCATAAAATTTGAAGGGTCGAGCAGTTGAGTCCATAGAACAATATCTAAAGGGCCTGTTTATTTCTATTTTTGTTTTCAAAAAATTTTTATAAAAAACAAGTTTTGAAAAAAAAAACAAGAAAAAAAATATGATTTTAAGGTGACGTAGCAGTAGCTGTCACTCACTGACAATGACATAGAGGTGGTCAGCAAAATACAAGAGAAAACAAAGGAGGTCCCATTTACTTTGATATTATAAGCCGGTACCATTTATGACACTGTCGTTTTATAATGAAAGAGCAGTGAGACAGATGGTGAAACTCAATTTCCATGGGTTAATTGTGGAGTGCAGTCAAAATGAAGCATGTTGTGTATTACCATATAATGAACATTCCTTTTTTTTTTTTTTTTTGCCTATAGTGTATCCCTCCCTTTAAAAAGAAGAAGGAGGGAAGCAAGGAAAAAGGAGGAACAAGGAAAACCAAAGGTCCCCAGTGGAGCTCTTCCGAACAAAAAATGAAATTATTTCTTTCCTGTTCTACAAATATGTAACATGCACAAGTTTTGAAGATAGAACCGGAAACCACAGCTTATATATGCCTCTTGAAACATTAAGATTTGAGCATAAGTTTTGACATTATAAGTGCAGGCATATGAGTAAAGCAAGCATTGAAAATGTGTCACATATGAACCTCATATGAAAAACTAATAGAAGAATTAATAGAAGCAGTATTCATGCTCTCTTATTTGAGTTCGTAGGACTACAAAATAATGTTAGATAAGTGATTCAAAAAGAGGAATGTCATAGAAATACAGTGTGCCTGAGAATCATAAAAACACAGATAAATCAAGTAAACAAGCTACAAATAATGAACTTGACACAAAAATTTCAACTGTCGAGATGAAAATTGAAGCAGAGTGACCGGGACTCCTTTATTAGGGTCATTTAACAAGTTTTAGGGTTGTCAATTCAAGGTGTAAAGGTGGTCTTGCTTCAAAAGTAGCAACATTGGTCAATACAATTTTTTTTTTGATAGTACATGAAATACTACAATAACCTTAGGAATTATCCTCCTGAGTCAACAAACAGTCTAAAACTATTATTATCAGTAAATAACAAGTTCATAATAGTTGTAGGGGGCGAATCGGTGATATGGAGATCCATCGCCATATTCCAAGCTTCCTTTGCCATAGCATCAGCAACTGTGTTAACATCTCGATTACAATGAAGCATCTCCACTTCCCAATCTCTGTCCATCAACGTGCGAACTTCCATGATAAGGTGAAAATCTAGATGTTCCTGAGACACCATGGCTTGAATCAGTTCCATGATTTCACTACAATCACACTCAATAAGAATTTTTCTGTATCCTCTATCCCATGCAAGCTTAAGTCCCCACAATACACCCCAAGCTTCAGCGGAGACCACCGTCCCATGGCCAATCCGATACATAAATCCTAGCAAAAAATCACCATTGTGATCCCGCAACACACCTCCACAAGTACACTTCCCTAAGTTTTCACTCCTGGATCCATCAGTATTAATCTTCACCCATCCCTTAGGTGATGGCTTCCAATAAAGACGACCTCCTTCCTCATTATATTTTCGAAGCAGGCTTATATTTCCCCATGCTAAACAGGCACGAGCATGGGCTAAAATGGCCGTACTACTCCAAGAGATATTGTTAAAGCAACGTTCATTACGAGCCAACCAGATATATCGGCATAGGACCGTAAACCAAAGGCGAAACTCAAATCCCTGAAATATGTCCTTTCTCCCCATACACGATGCAAGCCAATCATTCGTATCCAACATGCCAAAAAACAGCTCATGCCAACTCAGCGGTAAAAAACCATACCAGAACTCAGAAGCGACTAGGCAATCCCGAAGAACGTGAAGAATTGACTCGCGTGAATTATGGCAAATTTCACAATTACCCGTGGGATGACAACCACGCTGGAACCGTACCATGTTTGTCATTAAATGCCCGTAAAAACACAGCCACAAAAAAGTATGATACCTTTGAGGGACCTTCATTTTCCAAACACATCTCCACCGGTATTTAGCATGAGGCTGCGGGGTACCCATTAGATATTTATAAGCAGAGCTTATGGAAAATATTCCATCAGAAGACCATCTCCATACTGGGAAATCTTGCCTATTTAACTTACAGATATTGACACGTCTGATTTTTAAATAAGAATTTTTTACCTATGTTCTTTTTGAAAAAAGAATGAGGCTTGTGAATTGTGATTGAAGTACATTCAATCTATCAATTTTGATATTCATAATCACAGTCGGTTGAAAAATTAATCATATTTTTATTTTTATATAACTATATAGTAACTATACAATTAGTTATCACCCAAAATTTATGGATGATTTGACTTTATTAGATGTATCTTAATTTGTTTTTTATAGCATTTTGTTAAAATATAATACGAAACCGTCACTACAAAAAAACAACAGATTACCCATGAACATTACTCACATAATTCCATCTCTGAAATTAAATTATTGACAGATTAGGGACGGAAAAGAAATTATCGATGGAATTTTTTCCATTTCTAAAAAGTACAGGGCAAATTGATTTACCTATAGAATTTTTATTCCGTCAGAAATTACAGACGGATTATGCACGGAAAAAATTCCATCGGTGATTGTCGATGGAATTTTTTCATGGGTAATCTGTCGATAATTTAATATTTTTTTTTTTAAAAAAAAATCCATGTGGCAATCTTAAAAGAGGTTACTTGGACATCACCGAAAGCCCTCCCACAGCCCTCCCCCGAGCAAGGGTCACGTGTCCCTCTAACCTTGCGCCACGTGTCTTTGTGAGATAATTGTTGCATTTTGTAATAAAGATGGGATTCGAACCTTGGAGTCTTGGACCTTTAGTATATGTTCTGATGCCTTTGCCAGTTGAGCTACTTTAACATTGTGTTATTTATTCACATGATAATATATATAATGTAATAATTAAAAAACAAATATAATATTAAGATAAATATATATATATAATTAAATATATATTTATATATAATTATATATTTCTTTTTTTTTATAATATAAAATATAAAATTTTTTAATTTCTATTTTTTTAAATATTTAATATTAATATAAATATATATAATATTACATATGTATTTATATATAATTATATATTTCTTTTTTATAATATAAATTTAAAATTTTTTAATTTCTTATTTCATTTAAATATTTAATATTAATATAAATATATATTTATATATAATTATATATTTTGTTTTTATGATATTAAGTTTAAATTTTTTATTTTTTATTTCATTTAAAATTGTTATTAATAATATTATATATATTTAATATATTATATTAAATATTAATTTTATGATATTTAAATTTTTATTTGTTATAGATTATTT
This sequence comes from Inga laurina, assembly GCA_963855925.1. Taxonomy (NCBI): domain Eukaryota; kingdom Viridiplantae; phylum Streptophyta; class Magnoliopsida; order Fabales; family Fabaceae; genus Inga; species Inga laurina. The sequence goes on along the minus strand of OY979702.1, from coordinate 63,983,739 downwards.
TTATTTTTATTATTTTATATAAATTATTAAAAGATAATAAAAAATTATTAATTTTACCTACAGATTACCCACGGAATTCCGTCGGTAATTTCTCGTTAAAAATACCTACGAAATTCGTCTGTATTTACCGACAAAAATTTTTCCATGGGTAATGTGTCGGTAATTAGACATGCATTACACACGGAATTCCGTCAGTAATTTCTCATTTAAATTACCCACGGAATTTCATGGGTAAGGTGTCGGTAATTACTGACCGAAAAAATTCCATGGGTAATCGGTCAGTATTTACTGACAGATTTTTTTCCGTCGGTAATTAGAGACAGAATTTTTTTCCATTCGTAATTTTTCCGACTGAAAATCTGTCAGTAAGGCATCTAAAATTACCAACGGAAATAATTCCGTGGGTAATTCTGTTGGTAATAGCATATTTTTTTTTGTAGTGCATAGGCTAACAAGCAATTAGATATTAGTTTAAGGTTGTTGACTGTCACATTATTTTATTGCTCAAATAGAATATAAGTCTTGTAGAAGATGAAAATTTTTAAATGGAAAGAATAGATGAAGGAATATCCTTATAATTATATTCAAAAAATTAATTACTTGATTTGAAGTAACATTACATGGTAAGGAATCTTTTACTTTTCTTATTGGAAAATTTTGTTACTAGATTGAAAGGATGTTTGACAAACACTACTGGAAAAAACCCTTTTTAGAATACAACATTTAGACAGGTTTTGGCGGATAAGGTCTTAAAAATTTGCGCGGTGGCAGTTTTGTAATTATATTGAACTTCTAAGACCGGTTCTTAAAAAAACCGGTCTTAAAAAATTTATTTAGATTGGTTATAAATAAAACCGATCTTAAAATGTTAAAATTTTTATGAATTTAAAATGTTTTAATATTTAAGACTGGTTTACATATAAACCGATCTTAAAAGTAAAATATTTAAGACTGGTTTTATATTAAAACCGGTTTTAAATCTTTAACATTTAAGACCGGTTTATATGTAAACCGGTTTTAAATGTTAAAACATTTAAATTCAAAAAATTTTAACATTTTAAGATTGGTTTGTACAAAAACCGGTCTTAAATGTAAATGTAAACATTTAAGACCTGTTTTTGTACAAACCGGTCTTAAAGGTAAGATTTTTTGCTCTTATTTTTACTCCAGCGCCTAGATCGCCCGCTCTATGAACCCTTTCTTCTCTTTTTGCCATTTCTCTGTGAGCTCTGTCCGTGCTTGTTCTGAACTCGTCCATGGCATCCCGTCCCTCATTTGCTCAACTCTCCTTCGTCATTACCGCTGCCATTACTATGTTTGTCGTCGCTGTTCTTTGATTATCGTCAGTCTTCTCCGCCGCCACCTCTAATCTCCGTAGTGACCATTCTCCTCTGACTTGACTTCCCTTTGTCAGTGCCGTGAATTTGAGGACTTCATTTTAACCTCAGTCGACGCCACTGTGATTTTAGGTTGAAGCTCACCCCTTGGTCTTCAATCAGGTTAGTGTTTGATCTATTATTTAATTGTACGTTTTTCTATAATTAATCGTCATTGTTCTATGAAAGCTTGAACATCCGGCTGATTCTTCTCAATGGAAGAAAATCAATCAATTATTTCCTGCCTTTGGTGAAGAGCCTAGGAACCTTAGGCTTGGGCTTAGGACGGATGGCATAAATTCTTTTGGTAATCTGAGCAGTATACATAGTTTATGGCCTGTTTTGTTGGTAATTTACAACTTATCTCCTCTGTTATACATAAAACGAAAGTATATCATATTATCTATGTTGATTTCAGGACCAAAACAACCTGGAAATGATATAGATGTTTACCTGGAGCCCTTAATCGAAGACTTGAAAGAGTTGTGGGACGAAGGTATTGATGTTTTTGACGCGAACAAGAAGGATGTTTTTAAAATGTGAGCCATGATATTTTGTACTATAAATGACTTCCCTGCATATGGAAACTTGTCAGGCTATAGTGTTAAAGGCCATAAAGCATGTCCGATTTGTGAAGAAAAAACATGCTACCATCAATTTCAACATGGAAAAAAGACAGTTTATCTTGGCAATAGGAGATTTCTCGAAGCTAGGCCAGCTAGTGATCATCATCCTGAGAAGAGTGTGTATAAAGTATTTTGGTCATAATGAATAACAGCATTGTCATTAATGTAATTTAATCTTTGATGTATGTAAATAAAAAGATAAGGAACTTGGTCAAAACAACATTATCATGGTTGTATGATTTCCTTACATTATGATTCTGTCTATGATTGTGAGTTTATTATTCATGGTTGTTTTCCTTGCTTCTGTTTTGGCTAGCACTGTTTAAGCACAAGGGAGTTGAGTTTTAATATGTTCCAATGAGTTTTGAGTATCTCACATGTCAGTAAGATGTTAGTTATATAATCTGTAAGAGAAGATTTATTTGAATGTCGTTGAACTTGCTACTGCTTGCTGAGTGAAATGTTTTAACAGGGGAAATGACTTGCTGGGTATATCTTTGAAACAAAAATTTTTTTAAAAAAATCAACTTTTAAGACCGGTTCTCTCCAAAACCGGTCTGAAAAGTACATTTAAGACCGGTTTTGGAGAGAACCAGTCTAAAAAGTTGAATTTTAGACCAGTTTTCTGCAAAATCGGTCTAAAAAGTAATATTTTTAAGTCCGGTTTTATAGAAAATTGGACTTAATATTTCAAATTTTTAGACCGGTTCCTCTGATAACCAGTCTAAAAATATTTATTTTTAGACCGGTTTTATAATAACCGGTTTTAAAATTTTTTTTTAAGACCGGTTCCATAATCGGTCTAAAAAGTAGCAGACTTTTTAGACCGGCTGTATTAAGACTGAATCCAGAACCGGTCTAAAATGTCTTTTTTAACCGGTCTTAAAAGTGATTTTTCCAATAATGAAGAGAGGGTGAAGAAAAAACTACGATACAATTTTTTTTTTTTTGAGCAAACGAACTACCACACAATTTAAGTTTGGGATTATCTTAGTATTTTCCTGGAAATTACTATTTGTCTATCAAAATTTCAGGACTTTTATATGTGTATTGAACAATAAGTCATAGTGATTGATGATGATGAAATGTTCTATTTTATTTTTTTGATTTGGTTAAGAGTATTATCCCTTCTGAAGCTTGGAGTACAAACCCGTTTTAAAAGATTTAAATTTGTGTTTTCTTCTTTACGGGTAAGGCCGTTTAGTACCTTAATTAAAGTTTGCTAAGCTTCCTCATCTCTCAATATTTTCACCTCATATAAAAATAAAAAGCTACATATAATTTTTTTTTCAACCAAAAAATTTTAAAAATAACAATATGTCAGGAATTTTTTTTTAACATATATATAATCCTCCCACTTGTAGATGCTTTATTTATTGCTATGAAAGAGATAACAGTTATAACTAAACACAGATAGATCTATAGGATATTGTATATATTAGAGATATTATATGGGAACTTTCTTCTCTACTAACTATATGATTGACTAATTCGTCAAGGCAATAAGATTCGTGGAATTGTCTTTTTCACCCTTCTTTTTCTTTCTTTCTTTGTTTTTTTTTTGGTAAACTAAGGCAGATATGGCCTTTGGCCCCCAAACCCGTGTCTCCCCCTGGTATCCGGCGCTTTTCCTGAGCCCTTGGCCTTCTACAATGGATAAAGTAACCTGAGCAACCGACTAATCCGGAGTTGAAGGATTTTTTTAAAGCACGCTCATGTAAGGTGCTTTGCATCAAGGACGGATTCCTCTTCCCTCCAAGCGTGTCTCTAGGTTCGAACTCACATCCGCCTAGGAAAGTGACAACTGCCTTTACTGCTGCACTCCAACGCTTGTTGGTTTCACCCTTCTCTTTCTTGCCAACTATATTTTCAATTCATTAGAAAATTTTTCCGCATAATGAAACTACAAGATTCCTTATCGGAATGTTTACTTCAAATTAAATAAAATAATTTATTCTACAATTATTATGATAACTTCTAGTCTTTTTGTCCATTCCAAAGTCTTCACCTTTTGCAAGTCTTCTCTTTTATTTGCCATGTTATATTATGGGAAATCTTTTACTTTTCTTCTGTGGAAAAAGTTTGCCCATAAATTGTGAGGGATGAACAAAGAAACTAATCAGAAAGTGACACTAGGTCTATCGAATTTTTGTGGCTCTAGTATCATATTGAATTGGTTTATCAAATAAAGTTGAATATTACGAGACAATTAATAAATAATTGAGCAATATATATTTCTTTCATGGAAGACTTACTTCATATTTTACAAATTTCATTGAATTGTATATCAGATACATACATATATATATATATATATATATATATATATATATATATATATATATATATATATATATATATATATATTCTTTTTTTAAAAAAAAACAAAATTATTGAGGATCAAAGACAACTTTTCAAAGCGAAGGCTGTCAGATGAGGAATCTTTTTACTCTTCTTGTGTGGAAAAGTTTGCCTATAAACTGAGGGCGATATATAAAGAAACCACTGCGCTAAAAGACTAGTTAAAATAAAAAAAATAAAAAAACTTCTAAACACCTATTTATAGGATTGAGATAAGGAGACTTAATAAATTTTTATTTTATTTGAAGTAAACAATACGTCAATGAAACTTTTAGTTATGTAAAAATCTTTGAATAAATCGAAAAAGGTGTTTGGCAAGAGAGGGATGGATAATACTATCGTATAGTGATTTAAGAAGAAACTTTTACTTATGTAGAAAAATCTTCTATTAAATGAAGCACTTATGAGAGGCTTTATACATCAAAATATTTTTTCCGATGATATTCAAAAATACTATTCAGAGGAAAGACTGTGACAGGAAGTTATCTGTAGTTATTATTGAAGGCCTCACTAGAAATATTTGTGCAACTCACTTTTTCCATTAAAATTTAAAATGAGACTATTATAAGAAAGAATAAGATTTTCTTAATGAGGACCAATTATAAAATACATTTAAATATTTTAACTATTAATTGCATAGATGGCCTGATAAAGGCTATAAATACCCATAATGCTATGAAGAGTCACATAATTCATGTGCTTTGTAAACTTTTTTTGTACGTCATGGCTTCTTTTTCATGCATAAAAGGTTTGGGTTTAATGAGGTCTGTTGAATTAGTTATAAGCTTTGAGTATGTATGTTGTTTGTCTTTTGTTTACTAAATATATTGAATTGTGTAATTGAAGTGACACTATTATTTAAATCATCTCTAAATTTTCAGGGAAAAATTACCTCTCAGTGAAAACTTTAACTCTTTTTTTAATTACTATACTTAGGCAGCTCAATTAAGCCTTAATTGACTAACGTCTCTCATGTTTGTATGAATGGCATCCTTGCATGTGCATACACACACACAACAGGTAAGAATGACTTACAGGTAATTAATTGACATTTTTTAGTAGACAATATATGAATGCCATTATTTAAAGTAGTAATAAAAATCAATTGCTATATATTGGTTCGAGAATTACTCTTTTTTTACCTCTATTCAGTAAAAAATAATTAAAAGTTTCAATTTGAGTTTTCTTAATCAATATTTATTTGGTTTTGTTAAAGAGAATGTTTGGAATGATCATTCACTCACATGCAAACGACAAGAAAGACAAAGTAGTTGTTGATAGTTATATATATGTCATTTGACAAATACTAAAAGAGAAGACCTGCAAAAGGGGAAGACTTTGAAACGAACATGTGAAAACTTTGAAGTTTGAAATATGCAGAGCAGACGGCGAATTATCATACTAGTGACAAAAATAAAATTATTTTCTTTGAAGTAAACATCACGATAAGGAATTCATCTTGTACTTTATTATGTGGAAGAAATTTGTTAGTAAATTGAAAAGGCATTTGGCAAAAGAGGGGAGGAGAAGAAAATTTCCATATAATTTACTTGACATTATATTCAAAAATTTCAATATATCTATATCGAATGCTTTTTTTTTTTTATTTATAACAAATATCTCTGACATGATAATGGTTGAACATCTACAATGTAAGATATAAATATGTAAAAATATTTTTTTGATGATATTTATTTATATATACTATTCATTTAAATCATTGTTGTTATTATTATTTTAAAAATATTTTAGACGAAAAAATTATATACATATTTTCAATTTTTTAGATATGAAGAAACTTTTACTTTTCTAACATGAAAATAAACCTTTGGAAATTAAGAGAGGATGGACCAAGAAACCTCCACACAAATTTCGTATGCTTCACTCATTTTTTCCAATCATGTTTAAAGTCACTTGTGTTTTGGTCAATGAGTCTATCCTACGTGGAAAACTTTTGCCAATTTTGTCTCACTTTCTTGCATTTATAAGCATATACAGAAACATTCAGAAATATAAATAGTTGTCTCACAAATTTATTAATTAAGGAAATTTGAATAATTCGTCGGTAGAAAATCCAATACGCCTATTGAGAAATTCTTTGAATCCAACGAAGACGTTAAGAAAAATTGTGACGGAAAGTCTTTTGTAGTTTTGATGGATGAGACCCTACAAAACTTTGCCTGAACTTTGAAATGGGAAGAGAAGACAAGAAATTATCCTAAAAGTAAAAAAATATTATTTTATTTGCAGTAAACATTACGGTAAGGAATTTTGTACTTTTTATGATGTGGACAAAGTTTGAGTATGAATTGAAAAGGAAATTTCAAGATTCTTGTTGTGTCTTAGTCAATTAGTCTATCATACAGTAAGTAGAAAATTAATTTTTTATATAATTGGCTTGAGATTAGAGGGACGGGCATTATATCCTGATTATCCGCGATATCAATTTTTTATGACTTGCATCTTGATTAAAACTCATCTATTTTGTAGTGTTTGGTATAAAGAGAATGAATATTGCAAGATTAAAAATAAAGTATGAAAATAAAAAAAAACAATTATAATTTTATTACGATTGAAGATATTTTTTGGGGGCATTTCTCATTTTGTTTTTAGAATGATTTTTTCGGAAAATCACATTACGGTCCCAAAGAACAGAAAAAATATTAACAAAGTCTCAGTATATGATTTACCATCTAAAAACTTCCAAGAGACTTCAGTGATATAAATTTGAATTGTGAACTTGCATTTGTACTCCCATTGTTAATATAGCACATAAACTTGACAACGATAATATTATAACTTGTTAATATGGCACACATATTCATCAATGGTAACAGTATGACTTGTCAATACACTTGTTAATAGTAATCATTGACTTTTCAATATGGCACATACACTTATAAACAGATAGATTGGTCAATGATAATACTATGACTTGTCAATAGAGGCAAACAAGTAAATTCATAATTTGAATTTATGTCACTGAAATAGTTTGGGAGTTTTTATATGGTAAATTATATGCTGGGACTTTTTTAATATTTTCTCTGTTCTTTGAGACCATTCTGCGATTGTCCCTATATTTTTTCACATACTAGACTCTGCTTTTGGGTTCAATGAAGGCTTCAGTGAAAATTTGTCAAGGGAAGACATTCTTTTGCTCTAATGTGAAAATTTTGCATAAAAGCCAGCAGGATAGTTGGAAATTAACATATATTAATTCTAGAGACTGTGTGCATATATATATATATATATATAAACGAAGCAATTAATCACTCGAGACTATATAATCTATATAGAAAAATACTTTTTCCTGATGAAAATTTGAATAATTTGCCTATAGAAAATCCGAAAATGTCCAACATACCTATAGAAAAAAAAAACGCTTCGATCAAACAAACACGTCAGGAAAGACTGGGAACAGAAGTCACATGTAGTTGTCATTGAGAGGACACTTGGAAGCTTCGTGCAATTCGCATTTGCATGAAAATTGAAAATGACACTATTATAATAAGGAAGAATAAGAGTTCTTTTTAATGAGGATCAATCATAAAATACATTTAAACATTTTAATTATCCTAAAACTTTTTCTTAACCGAGCACATGAAAATATTTCTTCTATATATCTCTTAGGTAGCAGAAGGCTTGAAAACCTAACATTCTCAAGCAAAAACTTGAACGACATAAATCAATAGGTATATTAAACATACAAAGATAGAATAGATGTAGGTTTTTACCATTTAAAATGCATTGCAATATAATATTTCAGAAAACTGTGTTGCTACTCCTGCTAAATCAAGGTTTAAATCCGTTATAAGAGATTTGTCCAAATTTAGTAATATCAAGAATTTTGTTATCTCAAATAAGAGGACACTTGTGTCTATAAAAAAAATTAGTGAAAACTGAAAAGTCCTTATTTAATATTTTATATTTGTTGAAACGACTAGTATTTTCTATATATAAAAATATATTAGATTATTTTGACCAATAAAATCTTTAGATAGGAATTTTTATTGATTTTCAAAAAAAAAAAAAAACGAGGCTTGTGATTGAAGTGCAAGCAATCTATCTATGTTGATATTCATAAGCATATTCATTCTTTTTAATATAACTATATGGTATATGATACGATTAGATGTATCTTGATGTGTTTTATATAGTGTTGGGAATTGGGCTTAGTCCACCTTTGGTGGATTAGGCCCAAACCCATTAAGCTTTGAGTTTTGGGGCAAAATAAAATACCCAGACAAATGTGGGGTATTTATTTGTAATTTTTCTCAAAGGATTCAAAAATTAAAAACCTGGAGGGAACAGTTATTAGAGAAAAACAAAAACGTGTTTGTGTATGGATAAGTATACAGAACATACACCAGAAAAAACACAGAGACAAAAAATATTCTCTGAGAACTCTCTACTCTTCTTGTGCTTTTGTTGTGTATTATAGTCGAAATCCTGGTGATTCGACTCGCGTGGGTACCGGAAGAACTCGAAACGACACTTCAGGTACGCCCGAAATCTGACATTGGTATCAGAGCATGGTTTTTCAATCTGTCCGAATGTTGCTTCTGCCATACTGTGCGTTCATGAACAGAAAATATGCTTTGCGTCTGCGTTTTTTTTTATCAAGAATGCATATATAAAATTTCTTTTTTCCGTCTGTTTATTTCGTTTGAAGTTCATGAATATATCTCTTTCTGTATGAGAATTCCAGTTCATGTGTTTAAACGAAAATATGAAATTGAATTTGAGATTCATTCTGCGTTTTTCAGTTTTTTTTTGGGTGCTCTACTGTGCATTCTGCTTTGTCTGTAAAGTTCAGTTGTATGATAATGTATTGGTTCTATGAGCATTAGAATATTGAAAAGCATCATAAAACATATCCTAAGCCTATAGAACAAGAGTACCGATAGGTTGTGCGAAATCCAAAAAAAGAAGCATAACACCGAAAAGAGAATTGAATTGGGTCACCATAAAACGAGGTTTTTAGGGTTTAAAAATAATCCCATTGCGTAGAACTCAAAAAAACGATGAAGATGGACACCAAGAACGCGCAAAATGGAAGCCAGACGGTGAAGTTACGGAGGAGAGAAGGTACCGGGTCGACGGACCAGACCCGCGGATGCAATCGGGTCCGGGTCGACCCGGCTGGAGGTTGAAGACAACCTCCAGTGATTCAAAACGGCGTCGTTTTGCGCCTTCTCAAAAAAAAACCAGATCGGGTCAACGGCCCAACCTGATCCGGTACAGAGAAGTAAAAAAAAAAGAGTTTTTTATTGGGCCATCCGTGGCCCAGAACCCAAATATTTAAAAAAAAAGGGGGATCGGGTCGATGGGTAAAGGCCCAACCCGATCCGTCAACCAAAAAAAAAAAGGAAAAGGGAGCAGAAATGCCACGTGGCGAGTGTGGCCACATGGCAGACCCGATTGACACGTGGCGGACATAGGCCGACTGCTGGCGGCGCGTGGAGTCCATCCAGATGGCGCATGTCACGATCAGAGGGCAGCAAGGTGGCGCGTGCACGTCACGCGCCTTCAGTGAGAGTGGGTTTTTATCCATTTTTCATTTTTTGAGGATTTTTCTTTCTCGGGGCGCGTGTGGGCTCGTGGGAGCTCCGTTTGAGACCCGATTTGTTCCTAAAAATCCCTAAATTCGAGGTCTTCATGTTGATATGCTATTTGCCTATCTTTAGAGCAATTCTGGATCTGTTTGTGAGGTTTTAGTGCTTATTTAAATGTTTTTTATACATTTAAAATCATGATAATGACTTACATTTGTTTATGTATGTCAAATATGAAGCAAGAGGCTTCTAACAGCACTGAAACACTTGAGTATGGGTCATTGAGCATTGAGTATGTGGACGATCAAGCTCATATGGATGACCCTGAAGAGGATCCCGAAGAGGAAGATCCTGAAGAATTTTTTGAGGAAGATGCTGAAGAAGGTTTTTTGGAGCCTGTTCCAGTGGAGCCTTAAGTGGTCAACTCTGACTCTGGACCTAAGTCTGTGCCCTCCTGTCCTGATGAACCTCAAAATTTGGAAGAAGAGGTCGATCAACCATATTCTGCTGCTATGGCTGATAAAATAGCTGAACTTGACGCGGACAAAACAGCTAGAATAAATGATATAAAAATCATATACTCAATCATTGCGAATTATGTGGAAAGCATAAAAGACAAAAAGAGTGCAGAGTTCTATGTGAGCGTAATGATGAAGTATCGCGCAGCTGTAAGGGCAAGGGGCACATTTTCAATGACTGTTGGTTAGGTTGATGCTGTGACGAAAACAACAAAATTCATGAAGAAAAAGAAAAGATTCTTTAGGAAATTAAGGAAAGCCATAATTGATTATTGTTGTTCTGACATTTAATGGTGTATTATATTACTATTTGCATTTATGTTGTTTGTATTGAGAATATGACTCTAAATGTTATTGTTTGTATGTTTTATGTATGGACATGGTATTATTTTCATGAAATGAATTATGGTAATGGATTATGTTTGTCATACAATGCTAATTTTTAATTATGCATTATGATACCATGTATCCCTGATGAGTGGGAGCTATTAGAAGGTGAAACTTCTAAAAGTTAATGATTTATTTATAGTACTTATATGAATTTTTTTTGGAAAATAATAAGTTGCTAGTATTTGTATGATGGGAGGTACAAACGTATTCTCCTGATTATGGATCTAGTAATGAACTTATTTTCTGGTCAAGAATGATATAAGTACAAACATTGTATATCGTGCTATGCTACATAATCGTTTTGGTTACGTTCTCTTAAAGAGAACAACGTTTCTAAATGTGAAAAACGTCACTTCAGAATTGACAAAAATGGCCACGAAAGGGATCATTGCTGAACTGAATAAGGGGGAGAAACTGAATGGCGACAACTGGGACATCTGGCATCGTAAGGTGCAGTACATTTTGGAGGAACAGGAGGCTGTTGAACCACTAACCACTATTTTAGTGGAACCTAAAGCTGGTACTACTATTCAGCATAGGAGAAACTTGGAAGTTTAACAAGCGTGGAAGAAGAAGAACAGCATTGCAAGAGTCACCTTATTGAGCACAATGGAGAATGACCTGATGTGCCAATATGAGAAATACCAAACTGCTCAGGCTATATGGGCTGTACTCAAGGATAGGTTTGGTGGCACATCAACCACTAAGCTTAGAAGGTTGACAATCAAGTTTGATACCTACAAGCTTAGAGCAAATACTCCTATGAAGCAGCATCTGAGAGAGATGTCCAACATGATCAGAGAACTTCAGGAAGCTGGACACACCTTGACTGATGAACAACAAGTTCAGGCTGTAATCAGGTCGCTTCCTTCTAGCTGGGAGCACATGAAAGTGAACTTAACTCATAATGACAACATCGTCACTTTTGATGATGTAGTCAAACATCTTGAGCTTGAGAATGAACACCTTGCGGCGTATAAGGCTTCTGGTCAAGCCTACTACACTGAAAATGCTGGTCCTTCTATTGCAAAGCCCGATTCCAAAAAGGGCAAGAAACCACAAAAGAAAGGTAAGAAGGATGGCTCTAATTTTAAAAAGGGCAGAAAGCAATTCAAGAAGAAAGGAAAGAAGGGCGGGAAGAAGAAAGTTGACCTGAATAAGGTCAAGTGTTACGCCTGCCAGAAAATGGGTCACTTCGCACGGGACTGTACCGAGCGAAACGACCGTGAAAAGGTACTAGTGGATTATGTGAATTCACACATTTCTTTTGTTTTAAGTACTTCTTTTCTAACAGAACCTGTTTGTTCTTCTTGGATTTTGGATTCAGGCTCAACAGACCATGTGACGAGGGATCGGGGATCCTTCGTGGAATACCGTCGGTTGCCGTATCTAAGCAAATGGCTTTACGTGGGCAACAATGCAAAGATCGAAGTCAAAGGAATTGACACCTGCAAGTTACCTTTGCTGGTGGGAAGACTTTAATCCTACATGATGTTCTTCATGCACCTGACATCCGACGGAATTTAGTTTCAGTACTTTGTTTATTGGATTATGGGTTTGATGTAAACTTTCATGGCAAAGTTGCAGACATTTTTAGCAACAAGACCTTTTTTGGTTTAGCTTTCCTTTTTAGAAAGTTCTTTGTTATGGATATTGTTGGTAATTTTAATGTGCATGACTCTTTCGTTATTTCCTCCAATATTACTGTTGATATGAATATCTGGCACTCTAGACTAGGACACATTAATCAAAATAGAATGATTAAACTAGCTAGAGAAGGTTTGCTAGGTGAAATTTCGAATATGGAAATGTCCTTATGTGAGAATTGTCTAGCTGGTAAGGCAACTAGGAAACCTTTCGGTAAGGGAACTAGAGCTGAGATTCCATTGCAATTAATCCATTCTGATATATGCGGTCCAATGAGTGTAAGGGCGAGACACGGAGCTTGGTATTTCATTACCTTCATTGATGACTATTTGCGATATGGTCACATCTATTTGATCTCACACAAGTCTGAAGCTCTTGAATGCTTTAGACGGTACATGACCGAAGTAGAGAATCAAATGGATTGTAAAATTAAAGCTTTGCGCACTGATCGGGGTCGTGAATACTTATCTGATCAGTTTAAGGAGCTCTGTGAAGAAAAAGGGATAATTAGGCAACTAACAATCCCTGGCACTCCACAACAAAATGGAGTTGCTGAAAGAAGAAATAGAACTCTTCTAGACATGGTTAGGTCAATGATGGCTCAAGCACATCTGCTAATTTCATATTGGGGTGATGCTTGACTAACGGCTGCCTTCATTCTTAACCGTGTGCCCTCAAAATCTGTCGCATCTACGCCCTATGAGTTATGGACAAAACGCAAGCCAGATTTAAATATCCTTAGACCCTGGGGGTCTGCTGCGTATATTCATAATGATTCCCATAGGTATGGGAAATTGGGTCCTAGAGGAAAAAAGTGTATCTTTATAAGATACTCTGAGCAATCAAAAGGATATGTTTTCATAGGTGAAAACGAAGATGGAACTGTGACTGAAATTGAATCAAGAGATACCGTATTTCTAGAAAATGAATTTCCTAGCAGGGGAGATATTGATCGTACAGTATCTCTTTATGAAACACAAGAACAAGGCAGTACAGAACAAAATTAGACTAATGATCCTCAATCATCTCAATACATTGACTTGAGTGGGAGCTCAGAAAGGCCTTTACAAAGGCCTAGACAAGAGAAGCGAAAGAGACAAGAAGTTCCCACAAGAAGGAGTGACAGGGGAAATGTACTTAGGAGACGCTTCTCCATAGAAGGAGAGGCACTTATAGTTACTCCAGACGGAGATGATGAGCCTCGTTCTGTGCAAGTAGCCTTATCAGGCCCTGCTAAGGATGAATGGAAGAATGCAATGGAGGAAGAAATTGATTCAATGAAGAAGAATCAAGTTTGGGAACTAGTTGATCTACCAAAAGGGCAAAAAGCCATTGGGAACAAATGGGTTCTCAAAATTAAAAGAAAAGTTGATGGATCAATTGACAAATACAAGACTCGATTGGTTGCAAAGGGGTACACACAACAGGAAGGTATAGATTACGAGGATACCTTTTCACCTGTTGTACGTTTCAATTCTATAAGACTTATTCTGGCAATAGTAAATAGTTTAGATCTGGAACTGCATCAGATGGATGTAAAAACCGCATTTCTAAACGGTGATCTGGATGAAGAAATCTATATGGAACAACCATTAGGTTTCATTAAGAAAGGAATGGAGAGTAGAGTTTGTAAGCTCAAGAGGTCCATTTATGGACTGAAACAATCATCCAGACAGTGGTATTTGAGATTTCATAGGGCAATAACCTCTTATGACTTTCAAATGATTGAAGAGGACCACTGCGTCTACATTAAGCGGTTTGAGGGTAATTTTGTAATATTATCCTTATATGTAGATGACATACTATTAGCTGGAAATAGTCTAAAGTCGGTCTTAGCTATTAAAGAATGGTTATCATCGAATTTTGAGATGAAAGACATGGGTGAAGTAGAATATATACTTGGAGTTAAAATCCAAAGGGATCGCTCTAAAAGAATTCTCTCTCTTTCACAAGAGAATTACATCAAGAAAATTCTTGAGGGATTCAACATGAGAGACTGCAATCCCTTAGATACCCCAGTAGCTTCAGGTGTAACCTTAAGTCTTGATATGTGTCCCAAAACTGAGTCAGCAAAGAAGAAAATGGAAAGGGTTCCCTATGCTAGTGCCGTTGGAAGTTTGATGTACACAATATTGTGTACAAGGCCAGATATTTGTTTCACAGTTGGACTGGTTAGCAAATTCCAGTCAAATCCTGGTGAGCAACATTGGAAAGCAGTGAAAAGGATTTTGAGATACTTGAAGAGCACGTCAGATTATGCACTATGCTATCAAGGAAGCGATCTGCGCTTAGTTGGATATTCTGACGCTGATTTGGGTGGAGATGAAGTTGAACGAAGATCGACTTCAGGATACACCTTCTTGCTGAACAATGGCGCCATATGTTGGAGCAGCAAGAAGCAGACGTGCATTGCCCTACATCCTATGGAAGCTGAATTCGTGGCGTGCACTTCAGCAGTGCCAGAGGCTATATGGCTGAAGAGATTCATTGAACATCTTGGATTTGGAAATGAAAGCACAAATCTGGTGTTAGTGTATTGTGATAATACCGCTGCCATAGCCTATATGAAAGATCCCAAATACCATAGCAAGACTAAACATATAGATATAAAGTATAATTTTGTGAGAGATTATGTAGCACAGAAAGTTGTTACTGTACAACACATTTCGACCAAGAGTATGGTCGCAGACCCCCTAACCAAACCCATAGCCAAGGAAATGTATGACAAACATGTGAAGGCTATTGGGATGCATAAAATGTAAACTTGTAGACACTATGTAACATGTTTATGATTAATGAAAATGTTTCTTCATAAAATTTTATGTGTCTATATAAAGGTATACAATGTCTAGTATGTCGTACAGGCAGGTAAGGTTGGCTCTCTCACACGAGCAACCGCCTTTGATACTCAAGAAGAGTATGCAAAGATAAGATAGTTGTGTTCACCAGTAAAGCAGCAGGAATGTTGATATGGTAGAGAAGAAACACAAATTATGTCACCTCGATAAGAGTGTAGTATATCGAGATGAGATCTAATAAGACATAATATAAATGTGGATCGAATCATGGATACCCACTTTCATGATGCCTGTTGCCAGATAACAAATTCTTCAACATTGACGTCATAATAGATAAACGGAGTAGAAGAATTTGGGTTTAGATACTGGGAGTATCTAAACTCATGTCTGTACGGTGTTAATGATGAGTTTCAAAACGACGTACGCTCTTATAGTGCAGAGTAACACCGTAGCATGTGATTCATACCACATGTGCGAAAGAACCGCAAATAGGAAGCAAGTGAATGGATCCCTGCTTCATTGCTGTGTGAGTCCCAAGAAGGTTAAACACTTCTGTGATGTCCTTTGACTTTGACATTGTCATGGAGGTATACTTCAGCGACTGCTACCTTAGCATTCGTCCTATGATTACGACTGATACAATCCATGGTATTATGTTAGGAAAGCGGTTGACATATATCAAAATGATAAATGAGCGAAAGGAAGGTTACCTGAAATATACACACCTATGTTGGTGTCTGAGACATGTCCCTTATGATATTAATATTTGGTAATTTCATAAGTATGGACACTAAGCATATGAAAAGGCAATCTAAGTTTTATCTTGACTTGAGAGGGATTAGATCTGCCATGTGGAAGTGTATATTGGTATATCTAGGACATATGAGGTATAATATTAAAATTCAAGCTACACAAAGAAAGGTTGTCTTGTGCTAGTCCTATGAGAGGGATTTCTAGTACAAATACCTAGGAGACGTCATGCCCATGCGGTCACGGCAAAGCACCTAGTATGAAAGAAGAAAGAGAGAGAGACAATTCTTATGACATCCAATCCATCAAGTGTGAGTAGGAGATGTTGGGAATTGGGCTTAGTCCACCCTTGGTGGATTAGGCCCAAACCCATTAAGCTTTGAGTTTTGGGGCAAAATAAAATACCCAGACAAATGTGGGGTATTTATTTGTAATTTTCCCCAAAGGATTCAAAAATTAGAAATCTGGAGAAAGCAGTTCCCCGTATAATTTGGAGGGAACAGTTATTAGAGAAAAACAAAAACGTGTTTGTGTGTGGATAAGTATACAGAACATACACCAGAAAAAACACACAAAGACAAAAAATATTCTTTGAGAACTCTCTACTCTTCTTGTGCTTTTGTTGTGTATTATAGTCGAAATCCTGGTGATTCGACTCGCGTGGGTACCGGAAGAACTCGAAACGACACTTCAGGTACGCCCGAAATCCGACATTGGTATCAGAGCATGGTTTTTCAATCTGTCCAAATGTTGCTTCTGCCATACTGTGCGTTCATGAACAGAAAATATGCTTTGCGTCTGCGTTTTTTTTATATCAAGAATGCATATATAAAATTTCTTTTTTCTATCTTTGCAACTTAAGAAGGGTTGATTTCTCAAATATCAAATTGAACCAGCAAGTTTATGAAATAATAGAAATAATGTCGAATTGTGCTTCACACACACTACAGGCTTTATTTATTTCAAATGCAAAACTATCTGGTCATTTGACACCCAGAATGGGAATTTTCAAAAATCTTGTGTCACTTCATCTTGATCATAATTCCATTCATGGTGCAATTCCTATATCTTTAGGAAATCTTTCCTCTTTGAATTATCTTGATCTTTCTTTGAATTCGATTGATGGTGCAATTCCTATATCTTTAGGAAATCTTTCCTCTTTGAATTATCTTGATCTTTCTTCGAATTCGATTGATGGTGCAATTCCTATATCTTTAGGAAATCTTTCCTCTTTGAATTATCTTGATCTTTCTTCGAATTCCATTGATGGTGCAATTCCTATATCTTTAGGAGATCTTTCCTCTTTGAATCATCTTGATCTCTCTCAGAATCAATTCAACAGGAATCCATTTGATGCTATTCAATCACTTTCTACATTACAATCACTTCTTATAGGTGATAATCTTTTTCAAGGAGAGGTTATAGAAGATCACCTTGCTAATTTCACAAATCTACATTCATTTGAAGCATCAAGAAACAAACTCATTTTGAAAGTGGGTCCCAATTAGAATCCTCCTTTTCAAAAGTTGGAATTCTTGGACATGGCCTCGTGGAATTTAGGCCCCCACTTTCCATCATGGATGAAATCACTCAAGCGTCTTCAAGAGTTGTCTATACCCAACACCAAGATCTCTGATTCTCTCCCCAAGTGGGTTTGTGATGCATTTCCCTATGCTAAATACTTTGATTTCTCAAGCAATAACATCCACGAAGACCTTTCTCATACAATAAAGAATCCCATCAATGTCTTATCCATTGATTTAAGCTCAAACCACTTGAGCGGTCCTCCTCCTTACATATCACCCGATGTGAGTCGCATGGACCTCTCAAATAATTCCTTTTCTGGATCCTTAGACTCCTTCCTGTGTCAAGGAAAAGTAAAACAAATGGAGTTAACATATCTTAATTTGGAGTCAAATAATTTGTCTGGTGAAATGCCAGATTGTTGGATAATGTGGCCCAATCTAATGTTCATCATGTTGGATAGTAATAATCTCAGTGGGAACTTACCCCAATCATTGGGATCCTTACCTGGGTTAAGGTTGTTACAACTTCACAATAATGCACTCTCTGGAAATTTTCCTATTTGTTTGAAGAACATTATTGGATTGGTTTTCCTGGATCTCAGTGAGAATCAATTTTCAGGAATAATTCCATTGTGGGTTGGACACAATCTACTGAATTTGAAGGTCCTTCTCCTCAGATCTAACAAATTCATCGGTGGCATTCCCAATCAAATATGTTGCTTGAATTCTCTACAAATGTTGGATCTTGCAGAGAACAACATGACAGGACAAATACCAAAATGCATCAACAACTTGACTGCTATGCTCATAATGAACACTAGTTTACCATCATATATTTTGGCCCCAGGGAATGGCCCTACATATGCCATGACTGACGTGCTCCTTGCTTTGAAAGGAAGGCTTGAGGATTACAATTTTCTAGGTCTCATCATGAGCATTGATCTTTCAGATAACAAATTATCTGGTGAGATACCATCCCAAATTACAAGTCTTGCGGGGTTACAATTTCTGAACTTTTCCAACAACTTGTTGCATGGTAAAATTCCTCAAAGCATCGGCAACATATGATCATTACAGTCAATAGATTTCTCAAAAAATAAACTCTTTGGCGAAATCCCACCATCCATTTCCAAATTGAATTTCCTGAACAAGTTAAACTTGACTCACAACAATCTGACAGGAAAAATTCCAACAGGAACTCAATTGCAGAGCTTTGAAGCATTTAGCTTTGCGGGCAATCATCTATGTGGCCCTCCACTGCTGAACAATTGCAATGATTTGAAGGACGCCCCAAACCATGACCAAAATGCCAAAGAAGGTAAAGGAGGAATCAATTGGTTTTATGTGAGCATGTCATTGGGATTTGTTTCTGGATTTTGGGCTGTAGTTGGTCCTTTGCTCTACAGTAGATCATGGAGGTACACTTATTTCTGGTACATAGATCGCATGTGGTACAGACTTCAATCCTTCTGGTGGTAAGAAAGAAAATAATAGCTGTGGTTTTGTAGTTCTTGTGCTTTGTAAAAGTTTTGTATGCCATGGCATCTTTTTAATCCGTAAAAGGTTTGGGTTTAATGAGGTCGGTTGAATTAGTTATAAGCTTTGAGTATGTATGTGGTTTGTCTTTTGTGTACTAAATGTATTGAATTTTGTCATTGAAGCTGCACTATTATTTAAATCGTCTTTAAACTTCCAGGGCAAAATCTCCTTTCGATGAAAACATAAGGCTCAAAAATGCCCCTTAACCCTATTTTTAATTACTAGATTTGAGCAACTCAATTAAATCTTAATTTACTAAACATCTCTCATGTTTGTATGAATGACATTCATGTATATGCATACACACAGACAGAAAATAAGAATGACTTGCGGGTAATTAATTGACAATTTTGAGTTTACAATAGATGTATGATATTAATCAAAATCAATTCCTATATATTGGTTTGGGAATTACTCTTTTTACCTCCATTCAGTAAAAATTAATTAAAAGTTTCAATTTGAGTTTTCTTAATCAATATTTTTTTGGTTTTGTTAAAGAGAATGTTTGGAATGATCACTCACTCACATACAAACGAAAAGAAAAACAAAGTAGTTGTTGATAGTTATATATGTCATTTATCAAATAAAAGAGAAGACCTGAAAAAGGTGAAGAATTTGAAACGGACATGTGAAGACTTTGAAGTTTGAAATATGCAGAGTAGACGGGGAATTATCATACTAGTGACAAAAATAAAATTATTTTCTTTGAAGTAAACATCACGATAAGGAATTAATCTTGTACTTTATTATGTGGAAAAAAATTTGTTAGTAAATTGAAAAGGCATTTGGCAAAAGAGGGGAGGAGAAGAAAATTTCCATATAATTTACTTGACATTATATTCAAAATTTTCAATATATCTTTATCGAATGCTTTTTTTTTTTTTTTTTATAACAAATATCTCTGACATGATAATAGTTGAGCATCTACAAAGTAAGATATTAAATACGTAAAAATATTTTTTTTATGATATTTATTTATATATACTATTCATTTAAATCATTGTTGTTATTATTTTAAAAATATTTTAGACGAAAAAATTATATACATATTTTCAATTTTTTAGATATGAAGAAACTTTTACTTTTCTAACATGAAAAGAACCTTTGGAAATTAAGAGGGGATGGACCAAGAAACCTCCACACAAATTTCGTATGCTTCACTCATTCTTTCCAATTATGTTTAACGTCACTTGTGTTTTGGTCAATGAGTCTATCCTACGTGGAAAACTTAATTTTGCCTCACTTTCTTGCATTTATAAGCATATACAGCAACATTCTGAAATATAAATAGTTGTCTCACAAATTTATTAATTAAGGAAATTTGAATAATTCGTCGGTAGAAAATCCAATACGCCTATTGAGAAATTCTTTGAATCCAACGAACACGTTAAGAAAAATTGTGTAGGGAAGTCTTTTGTAGTTTTGATGGATGAGACCCTACAAAACTTCGCCTGAACTTTGAAATGGAAAGAGGAGACAAGAAATTATCCTAATGGTAATAAAATATTATTTTATTTGCGGTAAACATTACGATAAGGAATTTTGTACTTTTTACGATGTGGACAAAGTTTGAGTATGAATTGAAAAGGAAATTTCAAGATTCTATTTTTTTTTTTTTTTTTGATAATAGAAACAGACACCTCAACTCACACCGATGGGTCCTCTGCACCCAATACAATCCTTTTCCAGTAACTCAACAAGTTCCTTAGATGGCTGATGTACAGTATGCATTCCTGGCTCAAAATCCAACCCAGATTTTGCTAGATAATCGGCGACCATATTGCATCTTCTAGGTGTGTACGACACCTTCGTTTCCCACTGCAAGTTCAGTAAAAGCTTAATCTCCCGTATCACTGGCGCATCACAATGATTCTCTCCATGCTCGTGTATGATCAGATCAAGGCACTCAGTGGAGTCCATTTCAATCCAGAGCTTTCGAACTCCCAAAGCCCAAGCTGTTTTTAGTCCAAGAAGGCAAGCCCAGATTTCTGCAGACAACTCATCTCCTTCCTCATTCCGATGTATAAATCCCTGAACAAAAATACCTTTTGAATCCCGAAATACTCCACCACAGGCACTGGACTTCTTACATCGTGCGTAGGCTCCGTCCACGTTAAGTTTCAGCCATCCCTCTTCCGGCAAGCTCCAATGAGCCTCTCCCGAAACAAGGCTTGCTCCTGAAATGTTCGCTCCTGCCAATCTGTTTTTTGCCAACTTTATACTGTCAACCATTGCTTTGGAACTTGCTAATATCACATCATTCGTTACGAATTTTTCCTCGAATACAAACTGATTTCTTCTCCTCCATAACCACCAACATATAACTGTAAATAATGACTCCCATCCCTCCTCTTTCAGTCTATGTGCTTTCACATTCCACCACAGCCAGTCAGCGAAATTCATGGAACAGAAAGTACGCCATCTAGATGCGGGTATGGGCTTTCGCCACAAAGGTCTTACCTGATCGCAGTCCCGAAGAGCATGGACCATATCCTCAGAGTTTGCTCCACACAGCGGGCAAGATGAATCCAGAGTTATCCCACGCTTGAATCTATTGGCATTTGTCAAAAGACATTTACGTGCTACCAAACAGAGAAATGTTTTACATCTATGGGGAGCTCTAATCTTCCATAGCCTCTCCCACTCTTTCCCATAATTCTCAGAAGTTTTAGCGATGCTTGCATACGCAGATTTCACTGTGAAGGACCCATTTCTTTCCCATTTCCATTTAACTTCTGAAGCATCGTTATTAACTTCAAGCCCATCCTGGACTTTATTCCATTTTCTCTTGATGCCTACCCACGGATTTGACCCCTGTCAATTCCTATCAATGGTTAGTAAAAGGTCATTCCCACATCTATATTTGTCTCTAACTACCTTTACCCATAAAGCGCCTCGATTAGTTACCATCTTCCATCCTAACTTCATGAGGAGAGATTGATTTTGGTACTTTGCATGTCTCAACCCCAGCCCTCCCCTCTTTTTCTCTTTACAAACCTCATCCCAGGCTACTAGTGGAACCCGTCGTTGCTCCTCTGTACTTCCCCATAAGAAGGAGCGGTTCTATTTATCGAGTGCCTCACACACATTGTTGGGAAAGTGGGAAGCTTACATGGTGTAAGTAGGTACCGCAGAAGTGACAGAGGCAATTAGTGTGGACCGACCAGCTAACAAGAAAGAGGGGCTCTTCTATTTGTCAAGTCTAGACTTCACTTTATCAATAACCTCATGAAACGTTTCTTTCCCCACTCACTTGTGATGTAGTTTAACACCAAGGTATTTACCAAGATCCGCCGTTATGGAGAAACCCAGTGATGTACTAATCTCCTTACATATGTTATGATTAATGTTCTTGGAGAAAAATGCACGGGTCTTATTTGTATTTACCTATAACCTCGAAGAGGCATAAAAGTGATCTGAGCACTCACGTATTAATTTTGCTTGTTGCATAGATGCCTTAGCAAAAAGCACAATATCATCTGCAAAAAAGAGGTGAGAAATTGAGGGGCCCTTTCTTGTAAGCCGAATAGGTCTCCAATCTCCCGATGCCGTTCTTTCCTGTATCATGTGTGCTAATTTTTCTATACATATCACAAACAAGTAAGGCGATAATGGGTCACCTTGTCTAATCCCTCTTGAGGATTGAAAAACATCAGCTTTATTCCCATTCCATAGAAGTTGTAGGCTTGTTGTGCTTATACATTGTTCCACCATCTGGATAAGATTCACTGGCAGATTCAATTCATGTAGACAGCTTATTAGGAATCTCCAATTGACTCTGTCATATGCCTTTTCCAGGTCAATCTTGATAGCCATGTATCCTCGCTTCCCTCCCATCGTGCGCATAGAATGTATCACCTCCTGAGCCACAATTATATTATCCGAGCTATGTCGACCTGGTACAAAACTACATTGATTCGGTGAGATAACAGAAGGCATAAAACATTTCATCTTGTTACAGATAATTTTTGTAATCAGTTTATAAATCACATTGCATAAGCTAATAGGACGGAGATCCTTCAGAGATTCAGGATTGTCTTTCTTTGGAATCAAAACAATCAATGTGTCATTAATCTCACGAATTCTATCTGGGTTGTGAAACACCTGTTTGACAAATTCGATAATGGAGCTCCCAATAGTCATCCATTGGCTTTGATAGAAAAGAGCATTAAACCATCTGGCCCATGTGACTTTAGTGCTCCCATATCAAACAGGGCTTCTCTGATCTCTACATCCTCCACTTCCTTCATAGATATGCGTAAGTGAAGATCTGACAGCTTTGGATATGTTGTTGTGCATTTTAAAACCTCTCGTTCTATGACGTCTTCCTTGAAAAGATTGGAGAAATATTGCGTAGCATGGGATTTAATTACGTCTTCCTCAAAGCACCAATTCTCGTCATCAAGTTTGATAGCATCAACCTTATTAACCTTTCTTCGGTGATTTGCATAAGCATGAAAGAAGCGCGTGTTTCTATCCCCATCAATACTCCATTTTATTCTAGCTTTCTGCGCCCAGAGAAGCGCTTCTTGAGTAATGACTTCATCTAGTTCCTTCCATAAATTCATTTGGAGTTGCTCTAGATTATATGAATTACCACCCCGTGCCGATTCTCGATTAACACCGTCAAGTCTCTGGAGTAGTTTCTTCTTTCGCCCTTCTATGTACCCGAATACCTTCCTGTTCCAGTTACAGCACATGTTGGCAAAGTGATTAATATTTGAGACCCACCCCTCCGATAGACTCTATTCCCTCTTTACAAGCTCCTCAAAATTTTCATGCAAGACCCATGAAGCAATAAAGCGAAAAGGACGTTGAGTAGGATTCCGAGCAGTGCAACATGATAACTTCAAAAGAATCGGTCGGTGATCTGACTTATAGAAGGGTAGATGAAAATTTTTTGCATCAGGGAACATCGAACACCAAGCTTCGTTTGCTAGATACCGATCCAAACGTGCTTCAGTTTTGCCTCGCCTCCAGGTAAATGCAGGGCCATCAAAGCCGAGATCAAGAACTTGCATGTCGTCATACCAACGGCAAAATTCGCGATCTGACAATAATTTAGAATTAGCATTTGAGACTCTCTCGCTTTCAAGAAGGGTGGCATTGAAGTCCCCACCAATGAGCCAAGGTGCTTGAGTGGTTTCTCTAATTTGTAACAATTCATTCCATAAAGGACGCCTGTTGACACGATTTGGACTTGCATACACGACCGTTAGTAGCCATTTATTTGAATTCCCATTAGTAATGGCAAGGTGAAGAAACTGACGATGTTGCTGAACTGTTTCAATCGTAGTATTCTCTTCATTCCAAAGACACCAGATGCCACCGCTATATCCTTCAGCAGCGACAAAAGTATACTTATTAAATCCCAAACTCTTAATTTGCTTCTCTGATTTTCTATCATCAGCGCGTGTCTCCAGCAAAGCAAGAAATTCTAGCTTATGAAATTTTTTAAGCTCACGTACAAGGCTTGGAAATGACTTCGAGCCCGTACCTCACGAATTCCATATCATGAAATTCATTGGGAAACATTTTGGTTGGGGTGGGAGCCACTACCATGTCCCATTATGCACTGCTCTATCCCGTCACTAGCAGTGTCAGAAGTGCCACTCGCTTCCACAACCATATCCTCTGTCTTACGCGTACGGTCACAGGGGTCCTCCAAGCTAGAGAATGTCATATTTGAAACCTCCACAAGTTTAGTGCCAGCATCAGCATCCTTCATATGCATGGAACTAGACATTTCCGGCCCCTGTAGAGATTGGAACGCATTTGTTACTTTCACGGGCCCACTTACCTTTATCATAGGCTCTTCTTTCTTCAGTTTGGGTTGTCCTGAAGTTGCATTTTCCTTCCCATAAATCTTAGTCTTCAACTCCTTTTTTCTTTTGGACCCCACAACTATCCATTCAGTTCTTTTATTTGAAATATCATTACCAAACGCTTTTGACTTTGCCAACTCCTTCTCCACTTTATCCTTTACATTACATCCTACTTTATTTATTCCTAACTCCTTTCTTGCCCGCAAATTCTCCTTCCCAAAATTCTTAACTCCAGCTTTCCTTCCTTCACTCCGTGGACCCTGGCGAAAATCACGGCAAAGTAGCATTTGTGGGCCTAGATGTTCACAACCACGCCCATAGTCCCCTCCAGTGACCGAAAGTTCAGAGGAGAAAGCTGCTCCATGCGTTTTAATGACAGTCGGAACTACTGTATCTATAATGGTGCTTTCCTTGCCTCCACTCACCGTAGTACCTCTGGGTTGGACATCCCCTGTGTGACCTCCCAACTCCCTCAAATGGCACTCATTCTTCTCATGTCCATAGATACCACAGTCAAAACAAACGAGATGTAACCCTTCATAAATCAACTGCTTGTCTTCCCCGAACGCCGTAAATGCCGGGAGTAAAGGTTGTTGAAGATCAATCTCCACACAAATACGATCAAAGCCTCCCTTATCATATATAGACGTTGACCGATCAATCTTAATAATATTGCCTATCATATTCCCAATGATACCCAACGATTCTACAATATAAAATTCCATTGGTAAATCCGGAATTCTAACCCAGGCTGCAATCTTCTTTTGGTGGTCCACTTTCCATGGGTTAAAGTTAGGCCTCCATCGTTGTACAAGGAGATAATGATCGTCAATCATCCATGGTCCCTCTTGATAAGCATAATCTCTATCCTCTTTACTGAAGAAAGAGACAATGTAATAATCATTACTCAGTGGAATCACCTTCATTGGTTGTTGTGGTTTCCACATTCGCCTCACCCTATTGATTAACACATGATTCGGAACCGCTAGTCCTAGAATTTTAATTATCAAGGAATTCATCCAGGGCCTACACCATGAGATATACTGTTCAGCCGTCACAGAGAGAACTGGGTACTTACCTTTCGGTCTGCTATCCATTGCTTCGTCCTCATCAGGCTCCTCCACCACTCCGTCCTTTTCAGCCTCTTCAGCGTTTTTCTTTGCAAAGTACCCTCTCCACCCATTGACTATATCCTCCTCCTCTTCATGCTGAACCATGAAACCTGCCCCACTTGGAGACAGCAAGCACTCCTTATATGAAAGTGAAACTGGCCTCCGATTAACCTTCGTTGGCTCCTGTGCTCTGTTTTTACTTCTACCCCCCTGTTCTCCTCCTCTTCCAAAAACAAATGTGTCTAACGGAGCATGGGTTTCAGTCTTTCGATTCCCTCCCCCTCCATCACCTGCCCCACCTTCATACGGTAGGTAGAAAATTAATTTTTTATATAACTGGCTTGAGATTAGAGGGACAGGCATTATATCCTGATTATCCGTGATATCAATTTTTTATGACTTGCATCTTGATTAACACTCCTATATTCTGTAGTGTTTGGTATAAAGAGAATGAATATTGCAAGATTAAAAATAAAGTATGAAAATAAAAAAAACTAATTATAATTTTATTACAATTGAAAATATTTTTTTGGGGCATTTCTCATTTTCTTTTTAGAAAGATGTTTTGGAAAAATCACATTATGGTCCCAAAGAACAGAAAAAATATTAAAAAAGTTTCACTATATGATTCACCATCTAAAAACTACTAAGAGCCTTCAGTGATATAGATTCGAATTGTGAAATTGCATTTTTGCCCCCATTGTCAATATACTCCCTCCGGTCCTAAATATAGGACATAATTTATAGTGCAATTTACACTATAAAATATGTCCTATATTTAGGACCGGAGGTAGTAACACATAAACTTGTCAACGATAATATTATGATTTGTCAATATGGTACATATACTAGTCAACGGTAACGTATGACTTGTCAATATTAGGCATATACTTGTTAACAGTAATCTATGACTTGTCAATTAAGCACATACACTTATCAACAGATGAACTTATCAATGATAACACTATGACTTATCAATAGGGGAAAACAAATAGTTTCATAATTTGAGTTTATATCACTAAAGTACATTGGGAGTTTTTAGATGGTGAATTACATACTGGGACTCTTATATATTTTCTCTGTTCCTTGGAACCATTCTGCGATTGTCCCTATATTTTTTGACATACTAGACTCTGCTTTTGGGTTCAATAAAGGCTTCAGTGAAAATTTGTCAAGGGAATACATTCTTTTGCTCTAAAGTGAAAATTTTGCATAAAAGCCTACAGGATAGTTGGAAATTAACTGATTAATTACTAGCGACTGTGTGTGCGTGTGTGTGTATATATAAACGAAGCAATTAATCACTCGAGACTATATAATCTATATAGAAAAATACTTTTTCCTGATGAAAAATTGAATAATTTGCCTATAGAAAATCCGAAATAGTCCAACATGCCTATAGAAAAAAAAGAAAAAACTCTTCGATCAAACAAACACGTCAGAAACTGGGAACAGAAGTCATATGTAGTTGTCATTGAGAGGACACTTGAAAGCTTCGTGCAATTCACATTTGCATGAAAATTGAAAATGAGACTATTATAATAAGGAAGAATAAGAGTTCTTTTTAATGAGGATCAATCATAAAATACATTTAAACATTTTAATTATCCTAAAACTTTTTCTTAACCGAGCACATGAAAATATTTCTTCTATATATCTCTTAGGTAGCAGAAGGCTTGAAAACCTAACATTCTCATGCATACGTATGTTCTCTCCAGTGGAGCTCTTCTGAACCAAAAATGAAATTATGAAATTATTTCATTCCAGTTTTATTGAAACATTGAGATTTGAGCACAAGTTTTGACTTTAAGTGCAGGCATGTGAGTAAAGCAAGCATTGAAAATGTGTCACACATGAACCTCATATGAAAAATTAATACAAGAATTAATAGAAGCAATTTTCATGTTCTCTTATTTGAGATTGTAGGACTACAAAATGATGTTGAATAAGCGATTCAAAAAGAGGAATGTAATAGAGATACAGTGTAACTGAGAACCATAGAAACACAAAAATCATGTACACAAGCTACAGATAGTAAACTAGACACAACAATTTCGGCTGCTGAGATGAAAATTGAAGCAGAGTGACTGGGGTTTTATTATTAGGGTCATCTACCAAGTTTTAGGGCTGGCAGTTCAAGGTGTAAACTATCAAGTGAACTTTGGAGTGATTACTTCAGTGTCGATTACTGATGAATGCTCTCTTTAGGTCCCACATCAAGATATTTCCTTCATCTACACATATGTGATCCTGTTTCTAGTGCAGATTTTTGAGCTTACATTAACTAACAAAATGTTGAAAAGTCATAAATAATGTTTGACATGTACACAATAACTTGAGTGATCAAATGGATACTGAGGCACACAATTGAAACCAACATTATCTATTTTGGAATAAAAAAGGGGACGTTAGGTTTAGAATTGCAGAAACTTGAACAGTATAAATTGACAGGTATATTAAACATACAAAGATAGAATAGATGTAGGTTTTTACCATTTAAAATGCATTGCAATATAATCTTTCAGAAATCTGTCTTTCTTTGATTCAAGCAACATACCATTAATACTATAGCCGCCCTAACCCACCATACTATTGTTGGACATGAAAACTTCACGAAGGAAAAATTAAATCATCATGATTACTCACATTATCGAAATATTAAATAAATGGCTCAGAATGTAAAACGCACAACTAAACAAACAAGTCATAACTGAAAAGTCCAGTCCAAATCAAAATGCAAGTATTAAAAGACTAAAGATTACCATTCAAACATAAAAAACAGAGGAATAATAGAATATTTGTTAAAAAAAATGTGAAAAGAAAAGCTGTTATTTAACATCAACCCCAATAAAACATTTATTCAACTTCCTCATCAACAAAATCCTAAACATGTTTTTGACGAAGACTTGAGAATAATAAAGTTCAAACTTAAGACAACAAACAAGCAAAAGCAACCTAATTACTTCACTGCTATTCAAGGAAAGCAATCCACAGCCACAATCAAGTCCAGAATCCATACTGAATTCAGATCACGAACAAAAAAATCATTAAGAACGATCAATTACCTGGGTGGAGAAGACAAGCGCTTCCGAAGTTGGCCGCTTTGCCTTCAACAGTACGTCTCCGGCGAGCTCAAAGAGGCAACGGTTTTGAATTTGACGGTGAAAAGGGATAGAGACTGAACTGGCCTACAGGAACACCGTCGAAGAAGCGGCCGGCGGTGGCGGATATCCGACGCGTCTCAGCCTCACTGGTTGAGTGAGTGCTACTGACACAGTGGGTATTACGAATACACTCACCATATGCCGAAACCGATGTTCCTATAATTTGGGCCGTTCATTGTTGGGCAAAGCTATAGGATTGGAAATTAAACCAAATTGGGCCTTAACCTCAAAAGAAACAGACAATGCTAAGCCCAAAATTGGGATAGGTTCCTAATGGGGCTTGCCAAGCTTATAATTATTTCCACAAAACAAAAACGTGAAAAGTCCTCATTTCAAATTTTATTGGGAAGATCTTTAGTAAAAAAAAAAAAAAATTATTGGGCAGAGGAACTAGTAGTTTCAATATATAAAAGACTTATACGACGTCATTTTAGTCCATAAAATTTTTAAATACGAATTTTTTTACCGATTTTCTTTTTGAAAATAGAATGAGGCTTGTGATTGAAGTACAAGCAATCTATCAATTTTGATATTCATAATCACAATCAGTGGAAAAAATTAATCATATTTTTATTTTTATATAACTATACAGTATACTATACAATTAGGTATTAGGTAAAATTTATGTATGATTGGACTTTATTAGATGAATCTTAATTTGTTTTTCATAGCATTTTTTTTTTAAATATAATACGACACCATAGGCTAACAAACAGTTAGATACTAGTTTAAAGTTGTTGACAGTCACACTGTTTTATTGCTCAAATCGAATATAAGTCTTGTAAAAGATGAAAATTTTTTAAATGGAAAGATTAGATGAAGAAATATCCTTATAATTATATTAAAGAAATTAATTACTTGATTTGAAGTCACAATACATGAGAAGGAATATTTTACTTTTCTTATGTGGAAACATTTGTTAGTAGATTGAAAGGCTGTTTGACAGGAGAGGGTGAAGAAAGAACCACCACACAATTTCAGTTTATGATTATGTTAGTATTTTCCTGGAAATTATTATTTGTCTATCAAAATTTTACGACCTTTGTATGTTAAGTCTTGAACAATAAGTCCATCGTATAGTGATTTTTGATGATGAAATGTTGTATTTTATTTTTTGATTTAGTTAAGGATATCATTCTTTTCAGGCATTTGTTTTATTCTTCTTAGATCTGCGCCAAACTGTCCTCACCCACTCATATTCTATTGCAACGATTTCATGAAAATTTAAAAATTTGAGTTATGTAATTTTGAGTTTGTTTTCCCTTTCGATTTCAGATTTATGATTGATTTCTGGTTTACCATCAATAGAAAGAGGATGAATCAAGAGAGGTTGAGAGGAATATTTTCTTATTTTGATTCTGATTTTGAAAATTTAAAAGTTTTGGGTTTGTTTATAGATTTATGATTTTGATTCGTTTTCTTGTACTAATATCATATTTTTTTTATTTACTTTTGAGCTGATCAGGTGGCTGCTAGAACTCGACAGTGGAATGATGAGGGGGACGAGCGGTTGAAAGGAAGAGTTTGTCTTCTCCAGTTGGGGTATTTTGGTCACTTTATATCATAGATACATTTATAAATTAAAATAATACAAGACTTCCATAATCATACTAAACACAATTTAAAACCCACTTTCATATCTACTTTCACCTCCACTTCTAATTCTATTTCCATAAAAAGCTTTTCCATCATACCAAATGTGGCATAATAGTTTGTTAAGCTTCTTCATCTCTCAATATTTTCACCTCATGTAAAAATAAAAAACTATATATAATTTTTTTTCAACCAAAATATTTTTAAAACAACAATAACTAACCTTAAATGAATTGTATATTTAAATATCATCAGGAATTTTTTTAACATATGTATAATCCTCCCACTTGTAGATGCTTTATTTATTGTTATGAGAGAGATAACAATTATAACTAAACACATATAGATATATAGGATATTTTATATATTATATGGGAACTTTCTTCTCTACTCACTATACAATTGACTAATTGATCAAGGTAATAAATCATGGAAATGTCTTCTTCACCCCTCTCTTTCTTGCCAAATGCATTTTCAAATCATTAGCAAATTTTTCCACATAATAAAAGTACAAGATTCCTTATCGTAATGTTTACTTCAAATTAAATAAAATAATTTCTTCTATAACTATTATGATAACTCCTAGTCTTTTTTGTCCATTCCAAAGTCTCCGCCTGGCCTTTTGCAAGTCTTCTCTTTTATTTGTCATATTACATATGAAAATCAATAACTACTTTGTCTATTCTTTTCGTTTGTATATATGTGAGTGAGCGAGGGTTCAAAATATTCTCTTCTTCCCATCTCTTAGGTAGATCATGGAGGTATACTTATTTCTGGTTCATAGATCGCATGTGCTACAGACTTCAATTGTTTTGGCGTAGCTGTACTTTTGTAGTTCATATACTTTGTAAACATTTTGTATGTCAGTGCTTCTTTTTTATCCGTAAAAGGTTTGGGCTTTTGCATAATGCGGTCTGTTGAATCAGTTCTAAGAGCTTTGAGTATGTATGTGGCTTGTCTTGTGTTTACTAAAAATGCATTGAATTATGTTATGGAAGCTACACTAGTATTTAAATTGTCTCCAAAAAAGCCTACTATTTATTTGTTTTTAAATATCAGACTTGACCAGCTCAATTAAGCCTTAATTGACAGAACGTCTCTCGTATTTGTATGAATGACATCATCCATGAATGTGTATATAAACATTGAGGAATGAATTCAAATGAGAATGACTTACCGGTAATTAATTGACAATTTTTAGTATACAATAGATAGATGAATGCCATTATTTAAAATTTTAATCAAAATCAATTTCTATACATTGGTTTTGGAATTACCCTTTTTACTTCTATTCAATAAAAATTTTCAACTTCAGTTTTCTTAATCAATGTTTATTTAATTTTTGTTAAACATATTAATAAGATTGTTCCAAAACTTACTCGTAAAAGATTAATGAAGCTTTAAGAATATATATCATTTTCCAAGTTATATTGTTGGACTTCACTATGCGTAAATATTGAATTAGTCATGTAAAGTTGGGCTAACAATAAAAACTAGTTTGTTGGCAACTAAACAATAACAACTAAAATTATTCCCCCCCCCCTGGCTCTCCCCCTCTATATATATATATATATATATTTCCTGGCCCGCACTGAAAGGATGATGTTGCCCAACTTTAGGGACTTAAGAAAAAATCACCAAAATTGAGAGCTTGGGCTGGTATAACTAAAACAATCAATAAAATGGTATAGATGCTAAAAACAGTTGAACTAAC
Source organism: Inga laurina (assembly GCA_963855925.1). Lineage (NCBI taxonomy): Eukaryota > Viridiplantae > Streptophyta > Magnoliopsida > Fabales > Fabaceae > Inga > Inga laurina. Next base: position 63,951,245 of record OY979702.1, on the reverse strand, counting down.
ATAGAAGCAGCAGCAGAAATCAATTAACAAAGAAAAGTTGTTTTTAGTAACCTAATAGGTGTATTTAAAAAATATGCTAACGCTAAAGTTAGGTTAATTAATATGAATAAGTATAACAAAAATTATGCAATGGTATGTTACTTAACAATGAAGGCAAACCAAGAGAACGACAAATAAAAGATGCGTGGAAACTTGCGAAAGTTGAAGGCTTTGAAACAGACATGGGTGAAGACTTTGAAATAGGAGTAGACGAGGGAATATCACAGTAGTAATAAAAAAAGTATGTTCTTTGATGTAAAGATCACGATAAGAGATCTTGCACTTTATTTTGTGGAAATATTTGTTAAAAAACTGAAAAGGCATTTGACAAAAGAGGGGTGGAGAAGAAAATTTCATGGTTCTTGTTGTCTTCATCACTTAGTCTATAATGCCATGAGTAAAAAATAAAATTCCCATATAATTTAATTTGCTTGACATTCAATTTTTTCTCTATATATATATATATATATTAAATAGTGTTTTGCTTTTAGTGTGTGTTTGGATTAGCTTTTGAGAATAACTTTTATGATTTACGAGGTAAGCATGTAAGATGAGTTTTGTCTCAACTTATAGAAAATAATTTCAGAAATCATAGGTTGGGTGTTTCTAAAAAAACTATAATAGCTATATCTGACATAATAATAGTTGAAGCATCTACAAGTAAGAGATCTCAGATCATATACGTAAAAATATTTTTCTGGTGATATAATTAGATATACTATTCACTTAAATTATTGTTATTATTATTCTTAAAATATTTCAGATTGAAAAAATTATATGCATGTTTTCAGTTTTATTGTGAGATGAAGAAACTTTTACTTTTCTAAGGTGAAAAGGACCTTTGGAAATTAAGAGTGGATGGACCAAAAAACCTCCACACAAATTTCGTATGCTTCAGTGCTTCACTCATTTTTTGGGAAGTAACAATGTCTCTATAAAAATTTAAAAAATAATACCACTTGTGGTTTGTGGTTTGGTCATTGAGTCTATCATACGTGGAAAAGTTTGCCAATCATGTCTCTACTTTCTTGAATTTATAAACACAACATTCTTAAATATAAATTTAAATATTTGTCTAAAACTTTATTAATTAAGTAAATTTATTTATGAAAATTTGAATAATTTGTCGGTAGAAATCCTAAAATGTGATCCAACACGCGTGTGGAGAAAATTCTTTGAATCCAACAAACACGATAAGAAAAAAGTAGTACTGTTGATAGTCATATGTCATGTGACAAATATTAAAAGAGAAGACTTGGAAAAGATGAAGACTTTGAAATGGAAAGAGGAGACAAGAAATTATCATAACAGTGACAAAAAGTTATTTTATTTGAAGTAAACATTACGATGAGGAATTTTATACTATTATTGTGTGAAAAAAAAATTTTTGCATATCAATTGAGAAGGAAATTGCAAGATTCCTGTTGCTTGATCAATTAGTCTATCATAAAGTAGGCAGAAAAGAATTGTTTTATATAATTTGCTTGAGATTTAAATTTTTCTCCATATCTATATTGAATGCTATTTTTTTTATTATAATAGTAATAGTAATATTTGGTATAATAACAAATGAAGCATCTACTGGTAAGAGATTATATACAGGAAAATATTTTTTTGATTATATTCAAATATTCAATTGATTTAAATTTTTTCTATTATTATTTTTAACATATTTAATTTGAAATAAAAAAAAATTATATATGTATGCTTTCATTTCAACCTGAGGTGAAGATACTTTGAGATAAAAGAACTTTTACTTTTCTAATGTGGAGAAGTTTTCCTGAAAATTGAAAATACCTTTCGGAATTAGGAGGGGGTGGATCAAGAAACCTCCACAAAAATTTCGTGTAGTTCACTCATTCTTTGGAAAGTAACATTGTCTCTATATATTTATGAAAATAGGAATAATCTGGGTCAAATAAAGGCCTTAGAGAAGATTGTCAAGGGAAGTCATTTTTTTGTTTCTCTCTTATGCGAAAATTTTGCATAAATGTTTGCAAGATAATTAACAAGTAAATGATATTTATTGCATGTATAGATAGCCTTACTAAAATTATAAATGCCAATGGTGCTATCAAGAGAGTCACATATATTCACCAATGGGATTGGTTCTAACAGAAGTAACTAATTCCTCACAACGTAGCGAATAAAGGTCCGAATTTCCAATTGGAGAGGTGCTCATATTTAGTACTGGACAGTACTTCGAACAAAATTGCCTCTAATAGGAAGATACTTGAACTTAGCCAAAAAAAAAAGTCATGTATATTCACAAAATCCTACCAACACCAAAGAAAATTGTCACGGATTTCTGCATCCATTCTATTCTATTTGTATTGCTTTACTGCTCACCTCAATGACAAATTATGCATATTGTGATGACTACAAGCCTAAAGGCAGCGCCCAATCTTAAAAGATTAGTTTATTGGGAGGAGAGCCCCTTAAATTTATAAAATCCAATCCACTTGTGAGATTTTCCGATATAGGATAAAAGTGAATTGGGGTTTAAGAGCTCTTCCTCCCAATAGACTAATCTTTTGGAATAGATTTTCCTTTTAGGTTTATAATCATCACCCCATTATTGGACATTGAATGTGTACACTTCTTTCAATACCGAATCGAATCGCTTTGTATTAAAAAAAAAAATCGAATCGCTATATTGTAAGAAACTCACTTCTTTCCAGAGATTCAATCCCTGTCGGTAAATAAAAGCAAAGTTGGGTTACATTGACTAGCTTATATTTATTAAATGGCTTTGGGATAGGTTGGAATAATTTTAGCTGTTGTGTTAGGAAGGCCCAAATGAATTTTACGACGATTGATATGAGAGCAGATGCCTCGATCAATTAGTCAATCATAGTGAGTACTGAATAGAGAAGTTTCCATATAATTTCTTTAATATATAAAATTTCTTATATATCTATATGTGTTTAGTTATAGTTGTGATCTCTAACACAACAATAATTAAAGCATTTACAAGTGAGAGGTTATATTCAAGTAAAAAACTGATGATATATGAATATACAATTCATTTAAATTTTGTTATTATTATTTTATAAATGTTTTAGTTCAAAAAATTGTATATAGGTTTTATTTTAATATGAGGCGAAAATTATATAGGTTTTATTTTAGTTCAAAAAGCTTTTACTTTTTCTAACGGGGAAAAGTTCTCCACTAACTGAAAAGCACTTTGGAAATTAACAGAGGTTGGACCAGGAATCATCCACACAAATTTCGTGCACTAAACTGAAAAGCACTTTAGAAATTAAGAGTGGTTTAATTATTATGTCAATTATATTTTGATCAATGAGTCTATCATATCTCTAACAAAAAAAGGCTAGTTCCTCGTAACATAATAAACTAATGTTCGAATTTTCACTAAAAGAGGCACTCACATTTAACACTCATTAGTGTCTTGTACATGATTCCCTTTAGTATATATGAGGATACTGGTGCCTGTTAGGAAAAATAATATTTAAAAAAATTTGTAACTGTGTTTTCTATTTTCCAAAATTTATAAACATAAGACATTCTCTAGTATAAATATTTGTCTCACGAATTTATTAATTAAGTAAAATTATTTATGAAAATTTGAATAATTTTTTGGTAGAAATCTTAAAAAGTCCAACATACGTATGGGACACTTTGAATCCATAAGGAAAAAAAGGAAGTGACCATGAATATCGTATAACTATGTTATGTTTTTATCTTTTAAGTACTCAATTAATCGATATTTCATCAGAGGTATAATATTTCTTAATAAACATTTTAAGATGAGAGGTAAAGATTTCATCTAAAAAACTGAATAATATTTATCACATTGTGGACTTACTTTTTATTTCATCAAATTCTGTTGATCTGATCATTATATAAATCACATATATTTAAAATAAAGTTATTTGGGGTATCTTTTACTTTTCTTGTGTGTGGAAAATTATGCCCATAAAGTGAGAGTGATGGACAAAGAAAACATTGCACGAAGACTAATTAATAATTGAAAGACTTCCAAACACATGGAGGATTCAGGCCAAAAAAAAAAAGGACATGTAGGATTGGGACAAGGAAGCATCGTAGTGCTCATAAAAAATTATTTTAACTTAATTAATATGATGAGAGAACTTCGCTTTATTTAAATGAGATTCCTTATTGGCAAAAAAAAAAAAAAAATCCTTCATTCCTTCATTTTATTTAGGGTTAAGGTGCAAATTTATCAATGAAGTTTTGTCTGAGGAGCGTCTGGCACAAATATCTTTTAAAAGGGGCAAAAATACCAATGAACAATTAAAAATGGGCATCCACCACAAAAACCGTTAATCCGTACTAACGGTGTTAAATTATAAGAGAAGAAAACCTCTAACGGCATTAATATGGATTTAACGGTTTTTATGGTGGATGCCCCTTTTTAATTGTTCATTGGTATTTTTGCCCCTTTTTAATTATTTATTGGTATTTTTGCCCCTTCTAAAAGATATTTGTGCCAGGCGCTCATCGGATAAAACTTCATTAGTAAATTTGCACTTTGACCCTTTTATTTAAGTGAAAGACTTTGTTTTTGATAACCCTTTGGGTCATCCGGTGTCTGTCTCCTTTTCTGGATCCTATTATTAGATATCCGAGCAACCGAATAATACGGATCGAGGCTTTGCAATCAGGATACCTCTCCATAAGAGTCTTTTTAAATTAGATGGGATTCGAATTCAATTGGCCCATTTTGTATTCTAGATGATTCACAAGCGCCTTTAGGTATTTAAGTGAAAGACAAGTAGAGAAAAGACATGAGGAATTGTATCAATAATAAAAATAGAGAAAAGACGGGAAATTATCATATTAGTGAAAGGCTTTATTTAATGATGGGTTGACAGACATGTTGACAAAAGATTCTCCTAATACTTATATATATGTTGGATAAGGACCTGAAAATTACTCAGGGCAATAAAAATTATTAGCTTGATGAGCTAATAACCTTATTTAAGTGTTCATTTGATCACTTCTATGAAAACATGCTCAATCGTGAAGATCTAGTAGCAGTTGTTTCCTTCTAACGTAACAGAGAGAGATGTACCCATGCACAGGTATTATATAAATTCTGCACAAGATGCATTGGCCCACGCTAGTTAATTATTAAATTGGCATTTAATTAATATTAAAATTTTATTTATTTCAAAGATTAAAGCAAATTAAAAGGTCTTGTCTTACGTAAAGGCAGTATTACTTCACTTATTATTTTTAAATTTCCTTCAAGTTTATATATCTAATATGTTTTAAAAGAAATTAATTGGGTCCAAGGTAGGCGTTCAAACGGAAGATCTAGAGATATTCTTTTACTTTCTTATGTACAAGTGTTGCATAAAGTTTAAGGTGTTAGGTGGCAATAGAATGATAAACATAGAAATTAAAACTTCCATGCACGCTACAGAGACCCCTACTAACATTATAAATACTATCAAATCTGTCAAGAGTTGTACATATATTCATAAAAGTCAGGCACCACTCAGAAAATTGTCATGGCTTTCTGCAACAATACTTGTGTTTTTATTTTGCTCTGGTTGCTTACCTTCCTAACAAATCATTCATGCATGTGCAGAGCATCTGTAGAAGCTCCTTACATTTCAAGTGAGGGGCAAGCGCTTCTTAATTTCAAGCATCATCTTCTGGATCCTTCAAACAGGCTCGTCTCTTGGTCTGAGAACACGAGTTGCAGGAACTGGACATCAGTTGTTTGTGACAGTGTGACTGGGCATATTCTTCAACTTCACCTCAGAACTTCACCTCCTTATGCTGACGGGATGTTTGGCGGTGAAATAAATCCTTCCATACTTGATTTGAAACATCTGAGTCAGTTGGACTTGAGTGGCAATGTCTTTGGCAGCATGCAAATTCCAAGTTTTCTTGGCTCATTGAAGAGCTTGACATATCTTAACCTCTCTAATGCAGGATTCAGTGGGAGCATTCCTCATCAAATAGCAAACCTCTCGAGTTTGATCTGTCTTGATCTTGGAGGTAATTCTTTCACTGGAAACATTCCTTATCAAATTGGGAATCTGTCTAGCCTACTCTATCTTGATCTTGAGGGGCGTTATTATTATGGGTTATCATTGTTTGTAGAAAATCTTCAGTGGCTTTCATCGCTTTCTTCACTCAAATATCTTCAATTAAATTCAGTGAATCTATCTAATGCATTTGATTGGTTGCATGTTTTGCAATCACTTCCCTCATTGACACAGTTACACTTGACATCGTGTACTCTTCATCATCTCTTTGATCCAGCCATAGTTACCAACTTTACATCTTTGGCAACCCTTGATCTTTCAAATTCTTTTGATTTTGGAGCTTATACTTCCATTCCAAAGTGGATTTTTCAACTGAACAATTTGGTTTCTCTTCAATTAAGAGATAACAATTTGCAAGGTTCCATCCCAGATAGTATTCAAAACCTCACTTTGATTGAAGATCTTGATTTATCTGACAATGCCTTCAATAATTCTATCCCTGAATGGTTGTATAGCTTGAATAGCCTCAAGTCTCTTACTCTATCATCAAACAAGTTGAAAGGAGCGATTTCTAATGCGATTGGGAACTTGACTTCTATGGTCACTCTTGATTTTTCATCTAATCAGCTTGAAGGACCAATTCCAAGCTCTTTAAGAAATCTTTGTAGCTTGAAAAGTGTTTCTTTCTCAAACCAAAATTGCAATCAACAAGTTTCTGAAATATTGGAAATAGTTTCGGGATGTGCTTCACATACACTAGAGAGTTTGTCTATACGTAGTTCAAAACTAAATGGACATTTGACAAGCCAAATTGGGAGTTTCAAAAATCTCCTTCGTCTTGATCTTGCTGGGAATTCCATTCAAGGTGCAATTCCTATATCTTTGGGAAATCTTTCCTCTTTGAATTATCTTGATCTTTCTTCTAATTCCATTGATGGTGCAATTCCTATATCTTTAGGAAATATTTCCTCTTTGAATTATCTTGGTCTTGCTTGGAATTCCATTCATGGTGCAATTCCTATATCTTTGGGAAATCTTTCCTCTTTGAATGATCTTCGTCTCTTTCGGAATCAATTCAGTGGGAATCCTTTTGATGCTATTCAATCACTTTCTACATTACAATCACTTGACATCAGTAATAATCTTTTTGAAGGAGAGGTGACAGAAGATCACCTTGCTAATTTCACAAAGCTATATTCATTTGATGCATCAGGAAACAAACTCATTTTAAAAGTGGGTCCCAATTGGAATCCTTCTTTTCAAAAGTTGAAATATTTGCACATGGCCACTTGGAATTTAGGCCCCCACTTTCCATCATGGATGAAATCACTCAAGCATCTTCAAGGGTTGTCTATACCCAACACCAAGATCTCTGATTCTCTCCCCAAGTGGGTGTGGGATGTATTTCCCTATGCTAATTACTTTGATTTCTCAAACAATAACATCCATGGAGACCTTTCTCATACAATAAAGAATCCCATCAATGTCTTATCCATTGATTTAAGCTCAAACCATTTGAGCGGTCCTCCTCCTTACATATCACCCAATGTGCTTTCCTTGGACCTCTCAAATAATTCGTTTTTTGGGTCCCTTGACTCCTTCCTATGTCAAGGAAAAGTACAACAAATGGGGTTAATAAATCTCAATTTGGAATCAAATAATTTGTCTGGTGAAATACCAGATTGTTGGATAATGTGGCCCACTCTAGTGTTCATCAAGTTTGGTAGCAATAATCTTAGAGGGAACTTGCCCCAATCATTGGGATCCTTACCTTGGTTACGTTCATTGCAACTTCGCGATAATGCACTCTCTGGAAATTTTCCTATTTGTTTGAAGAACATTACCGGATTGGTTTTCCTGGATCTCAGTGAGAATCAATTTTCAGGAATAATTCCATTGTGGGTTGGACACAATCTATTGAATTTGACGGTCTTTCTCCTTAGATCAAACAAATTCATTGGTCAAATTCCCAATCAAATATGTTGTTTGAATTCTCTACAAATTTTGGATCTTGCAGAGAACAACTTGATAGGACAAATACCAAAATGCATCAACAACTTGACTGCTATGCTCATAATGAACAAGAGTTTAGAATCATATATTTTGGCCCAAGGGAATTACACTGAATATTACATAACTGACGTGCTCCTTGCTTTGAAAGGAAGGCTTGATGATTATAATTTTATAGGTCTCATCATGAGCATTGATCTTTCAGATAACAAATTATCTGGTGAGATACCATCCCAAATTACAAGTCTTGAGGGGTTAGAATTTCTGAACTTGTCCAACAACTTGTTGCATGGTAAAATTCCTCAAAGCATCGGCAACATGGGATCATTACAGTCAATAGATTTCTCAGAAAATAAACTCTCTGGCGAAATCCCACCATCCATTTCCAAATTGAATTTCCTGAACAAGTTAAACTTGTCTCACAATAATCTAACAGGAAAAATTCCAACAGGAACTCAATTGCAGAGCTTTGAAGAATCTAGCTTTGTGGGCAATGATCTATGTGGTCCTCCACTGCCGAACAATTGCAATGATTTGAAGTACGTCCCAAAGCATGACCAAAATGCCAAACAAGGTCAAGGAGGAATCAACTGGTTTTATGTGAGCATGTCATTGGGATTTGTTTCTGGATTTTGGGCTGTTGTTGGTCCTCTGCTCTACAGTAGATCATGGAGGTACACTTATTTTTGGTACATAGATCGCATTTGGTACAGACTTCAATCTTTCTGGTGGTAAGAAAGAAAATAATAGCTGCGCTTTTGTAGTTCATTTGCTTTGTAAACTATTTGTATGTCATGGCTTCTTTTTTATCTATAAAAGGTTTGGGTTTAACGAGGTATGTTGAATTAGTTATAAGCTTTGAGTATGTATGTGGTTTGTCTTTTGTGAACTAAATGTACTAAATTGTGTTAAGGAAGCTACACTATTATTTAAATCGTCTCTAGATTTATGCCTTCGATGTATAAAAGTCTACTATTTATTTATTTTTGGATTACCAGACATGGGCAGCTCAATTAAGCCTATAGAGTTGACCTTTTTAAAGATAGCAGGAAAACTAATTAAATTGCTTTAAAATATTTATATTGATCATTTTTTTTTTTTCAAACTATTTTGCTTAACTTATAAAGTCACATATAATCTAATGATACATAACATATGATATGATTAAGTAACTTATTTAGCTTCTTTAATCCCTCTAAAAAAAGCTAACTCTGTATTATATTTAGGACTAGAGGGAGTAAAAATTTTCAATTTGAGTTTTCTTAATTGTAAAAATATGCTAAAAACAAAAGTTAGTTAAATATGAATAAGTATAATAACTAGCAACAAGTTTACGTACATAAAAAAAACAATGTAATTGTATGTTAATTAACAATGAAGGAAAATATGAAGGCAAAAAAAAAAAAAAAAGACAATGAAGGAAACGAAAACAGCGATGGAAAGAGAATGTTTGGAATCCTCCCTCACTCACATACAAAGAGAAAAACAAAGAAGTTATTGATAGTCTTATATGTCATTTAACAAATAAAAGAGAAAACTTGCGAAAGGTGAAGACATTGAAAGACAGGTGCGAAGACTTTGAATAGGCAGAATAGAGGAGGAATATAAAATTATCATAGGTGTAATAAAAAAATATTTTAATTTCTTTGAAGTAAACATCCCGATATGGAATATTGCATTGTATTATTATATATGTGGGAAAAATTTGTTAATAAATTGAAAAGACATCTGGATAAAGAGGGGAGGAGAAGAAAACTTCCATATAATTTGCTTGACATTCAAAATTTTCTATATATCTATATTTTAATACTTTTTTTTTGTTATGATAAATATCTCTGACATAATACTATATACAAAGTAAGAGATTATATACGTAAAAGTATTTTTCTGATGATATTTGTATAAACTATTCGTTTAAATTATTATTATTATATCTTAGATGAAAAAGAAGTTACATACATGCTTTCGATTTTATTGGAGATGATGCAGAAAATTTCACTTTTCTAACATGAAAATAACTTCTAGAAATTAAGAGAGGACAGACCAAGAAACCTCTACACAATTTTTTTGATGAAAGGTCAATATTATTCAGTAAAATGTGATTGGTATACTAGAAAATCTTGCCATCACATATCCGCATGGACAATATAGCAAGAAACTAAAAAAGATCTTAAACGTTGGTCAACACAAATTTTGTATATTTCACTCTTTTTTTTTTTAATTTTTTTTTTGGGAAGTAACAATATGTCTATAAAAGTATGCTATAACGTCACTTGTGTTTTGGTCAATGAGTCTCTCTTATGTGGAAAAGTTTGCCAATCATATCTCTACTTTCTTGAATTTATAAACATATAACATTCCCAAATAGAGATTTAAATATTTATATAAAAAATTTATTAATTAAGTAAATCTATTTATGAAAATTTAAAGGGAAAATTGCCGATAAAGACCTTATTAGAAATTTATTTACTAAATGGGACCTGAAAGAATTCAAGGGAAGATCTTTTACTTATGGGGAAGATTGTTTATACATAAGGGAAGATCTTTTACATATAGGGAATATTGTTTGAACATAAGAGAAGATCACATAGGGAAGATATATTGAACACAAAGAGGATTGTTTGCACACAAGGGAAGTTCTTTTGCACACGGGAAATATTGTTTGCACACAAGGTTCCATTTGACAACTAAATTTCCAATGAGGTATTTATGGACAATTTTTCCAAATTTGAATAGTTTGTCGGTAGAAAATCCTAAAATATGATCCAACACGCGTGTCGAGGAATTCTTCAAACCCAGCAAACATGATTAGAAAAATTGTGAAGGAAACCAACAAGCTGTTATTGAGATTGTAAGTGGTCTCAACCCCGTAAAAAGGAAAATACAAGTTCAAATTCTAAAAATGTATTTGTTGGGAAGGCTTTAACCTTAACGCTCTCCGCCCAACAGAGATTGGGCTCAAATCTAAAGTGACTTAGGAATACCTTAGGTTCATAGAAAAAACAAATTGTGAATGGATCATAAGTCATTTGTAGTAGGGGTGAGCACGGTGCCCAGGAGCCCGGTATGCCCACTCGAGCTCAATCAAAAATTGCCCTGCTCAACCTAAAAAAAGTCGCTCGAAAAAAATTTGGGCATCTTTGAGCCAAACAAACTATCAGGCAGAGGGTACCGCCCTACCTATTTAGTCCTGCCCGAAAAATTATATACAATTTGTTTAAAATATATATTATTCTATATAAAATAAATAGTATTCTATACGTATTATTTTATTTAATATATATGTATATATAATTTCATTTTTATGAAACATTTTATATTATTATTTAACATCCATCTACTACAGTTTACATATAACTCTTTAGTTTTTGGATGGACATGGTCTTTTGTTTTGGATGGATGATACAAAGTATTAACAAATTGAGATCAAAGACAAAAATTTTAGTTTCTTTGGAGTCTTCATCGCATTTGCACCTAGTCATATCAATCAATATTCATACATAAACACATATTTTTTCATAATTTGTCATGTAATTATTAAGACATATGTTAATTTTTTTTTAAAATTTCAATACTCAAGTTATAGATTTATTTTGAGATATCTCAAGGTGTGAAATTATGAAATGTATTTAAAATTTTTAATAGTTTTTATTAGGTATAATTGGAGTTTTTGTATATATGGCATTAGTTTGCGAGTTATCACTTGGGTACGTAGGAAAGCTTGCCCTGCCCAGCCTATCCTTGCCTTTCCTGAAATGGTTAGGGCTTCTACCAAGTAAGGTCGAGCATCAGGCTATAAAATGCCGCTCTTTCATCCTTTGGGCTTGGCATTAGGCAGGGTTCTCACCCTCCTCATGTCACCCCTAATTTGTAGTTTTGATTGAGGGGACACTACATAACTTTGTTTGTCACTACTACAAAAAGGGGTTTTAACGTCCAAAAATTGGGGGGACATCTATGTGGGGAGCGTAATATGTTTTAATAAAAGACGTCCGAAAAAAATGGGACGTCTAAAGGGAGGACTTTAGACGTCCCAAATTGAGATTTGGGACGTCTAAAGTCCCCATGTGTAGGACTTTAGACCTCCCAAATCTCAATTTGGGACGTCTAAAGTTCTTCACTTTAGACATCCCAAATCTAAAATTGGGATGTCTAAAGTCCCCCTGTGCAGGAGTTTAGACCTCCCAAATCTCAATTTGGGACTTCTAAAGTCATTTGAATTTCAAATTTTCTGTAGATGTTGAGGTCATCAATTACGAAAGCAAACACAAGTTTCAGACGAGAATCCTCTGTAATAGTTTTGTTGAACATAAATGCTAGCTTTCTCCATTCTCTTTTTGGCTCTGGAATTTCCTTTTTTAGCATCACCACACTTCCACCACTTTGCTAGCTTTGTTCAAACTTCTTTTAGTCAAACTTTAAAATTCAAAAAATCCATTCTTTACCCAGATGCACTGTACCAGATCTGATTGTGAAAAAAGAGAGGAACTTATATAATAATAATAATAAATATACAAGCATGTAAGATTTGAGAAGTGATAAAGAGAAAGTTACCGTCGCAAATAGAGGCATCGAAGGGCATGATGAGAGGGGGGACGATAGCGAAAACACTGAAGGAAAAAGCTATGCACAGAAGGGCATGATGAGAGGGGGGACGATGGCGAAAACACCGAAGGAAAAAGCTATTTGAATCTATAGAATGTGGGTATTTCTCTGCAACTCTTATCAAATAAATTAAAAACTGCTGTGGGAGCGAGAGAGAGAGAGAGAGAGAGAGAGAGAGAGAGAGAGAGAGAGAGAGAGAGAGAGAGAGAGAGAGAGAGAGAGAGGAAGGAAAGCTTCCCTTTATTTAATATAAGGCACGAGCGTCCCTTATATTCAATACAGATCGCGGGAAAATTTTTGAATTACTTTAGACGCCCAAATTCCATTTGGGACGTCTAAAGCGTAAAAAAAAATATTTAATTTTTTTTTTTTACACTTTAGATGTCCCAAATGGAATTTGGGACATCTAAAGTGTAAAACTTTTTTTTTTTTACTTTAGACGTCCCAAATTGAATTTGGGACTTCTAAAGTCCCACTATTTGGGACGTCTAAAGTTAAAAAAAAATTAAATTTTTTTTTACACTTTAGATGTCCCAAATGGAATTTGGGACATCTAAAGTGTAAATTTTTTTTTTTAAATTTTAGACATCACTTTAGATGTCCCAAATTGAATTTGGGATGTCTAAAATACCACTTTAGACGTCCCAAATTGAATTTGGGAGGTCTAAAATACCACTTTAGACGTCCCAAATTGAATTTGGGACGTCTAAAGGGAAAAAAATTAATTTTTTTTTTAATTTTAGACATTACTGTAGATGTCCCAAATTGAATTTGGAAGGTCTAAAGTACCACTTTAGACATTCCAAATGGAATTTGGGACATCTAAAGTGTAAAAAAAAAAAAAAAAAATTTTTTTTTTTACTTTAGACGTCCCAAATTAAATTTGGGATGTCTAAAGTGACGTCTAAAGTAAAAAAAAATTTTAAATTTTTTTTTTAACTTTAGACGTCCCAAATTGCTACCAAGTTCCCACACATAATTACAAAAATACCACCGCCTATGTTTTAGACGTTCCTATTTTAAAAAGGGATGTCTTTTAGGGTAGCAGTATCTATATTCTGTAGTAATGATGTGTGTGTGTAGCATTTATGTTTAGGAATGACAACAAATAAGAATGACTTCCCCATAATTAATTGACATTTTTTATTATAATTTTGATAAAGTAGGAGAATCATTCTCAAAGTAATTTAGAGGTCATTGCTGTTACAAAAAAAAAAAAAAAAGGGTAATACTGTTGATAATCATATGTCATTTGGCAAGCAATTAAACCAAAGAGAAGACTTGCAGTAAACATTACAATAAGGAATTTTGTAATTTTAGTAAGTGGAAAATTTCGCTTATCAATTGAAAAGGATATTTCAATATTCTTGTTTTGTCTTAATCAATTAGTCTATCATATAGTAGGGAGAATTTTTTTTTTTAATACACTTTGCTTGAGATAAGAGGGACAGGCATTATATTCCGTAATGTTTGGTATGAAGAAAATGAATATTGTAAGATTAAAAATAAAGTATGAAAATGACAAAAAACTAATATAATTTTACTCCGATTGAAAATATTTTTTTGGTGCATTTATCATTTTCTTTTTGGAAAATATTTTTTCACATACCAAACTCTGCCTTTGGGTTCAATGAAGGTTTCAGGGAAAATTTGTCAAGGGAAATCATTCTTTTGCTCTTATGTGAAAATTTTGCAAAAATGTCTGCAGGATAGTTGGAAGCTAAATGATAATTAATTACTAGAGACTATAATATATATATATATATATATATATATATAAAAGAAGCTCTTAATTACTAGAGACAATATAATATATATAGAGAAATATTTTTTATGATGAAAAATTGAATAATTTGTCTATAGAAAATCCTAAAAGGTCCAACCTGCGTCTAGGAAAGACAAAACTCTTTTATCCAACAAACCCGTCAGGAAAGGTTAGTTATAATTGAGGGGACACATTAAAACTTCGTGCAATTCACGTTTCCATGAATATTGAAAATGAGACTATTATAATAAGGAAGAATAAGAATTCCTTTTAATGAGAATCGATTATAAAATACATTTAAACATTTTAATTACTCTAAAACATTTTTTTAACCGAGCACATGCAAATATTTCTTCTATATATCTTTTAGGTGGCAGAAGGCTTGAAAACCTAACATTGTCATGCATACGTATGTATGATTAATTTGCTAGTTCATGACTACTGCGTGTGGTAAGGATATGACAGCGCATGAGTAGAAGTTCAATCTTTAAATCCCTTAATGTGTAATAAAAATTGTATTTTGTCAACACCCGTTTCCATTTTGATAATCGAAGAGTAATAAAGACAAAATTTAATAGGCATACAAAAAAGTACATTTATACTGATAAAAATATTCGTTTACAATCACGATATTGTTCGTCGACGGAAACAGAAAATACAGCGGAAGTTTTAATATTTACATATTATCCAAAATATTAAGGCATAGACTAAAGCATAACCACGTTCATATCCTCGCCTCGAGACACGTGCCACTCACTTTTCGGCGTCCACGTCTTTGCCCTTTTTGCCCACTGGTACCCGCTGAGGTGTTTATTTAAAAATAAGGTGAGATTCCGAAGAATCTCCGTAGAGACATAATATCGTTCATAGAAAATGCGAAAAGTAAATATGACATGTGCCAAGGTATGCACAAATTAATGAACAATATAAACACATCATCGTCATGTATACATGAGTAGGGCCCAGCCCCACAATCTACACCGGTTGGACTTCTACCAACTCCCAGTGTAAGTGCACCTATGGCACTAACTGCCCCTCTCTAAGCAAATCATGTTAATTAATAAAGTGCATTTACAAAACAATGGCATCCACACAATCACATAACTTATGGCATAGTGTATGAAGGATAATGTCCCTACCTCAAAGCTTTATAATCCTCTTTTAAATGTGCCTCGAAGAACGTGTCGTATCCGGCCTCCAAATCGGTCCTAAAATATTAAATGTACCAGAAATAGGTCATAACCTATCCAAGTATCATTTTATACTCTTCCATAGTGTTTATTGTGGTTATATTAGTTTATGGTGAAAATTTACAAAAATGCCCCCAGGAACCCGGCCCGGCCCCGCCGTACTCGACCCAATGGCACGTTTTCCCAAAATTTTGACCAAAGCTATTTTGACTTATTTTCGCCCAAGGAATCTATTTCCGGGCTCGAAATCACCAAATTCAGTGACAAATTATGAAAATACTTTTGACAGCCCCTATTTAGGGATTTCAGTAGCGTTTTCGTAATTATGCCTTTTCGGCCTCTATCGAAAAAGTGCCCAACTGTAACCCCATCTATTTTTGCCCACTGAGTCCAATGGAACCATTCATTTCATGAAAATCCAACTCCTTGTACCAGTTCTGGTTCTGGCCGAAATATTAAGGAAAAATGGAAAAAAATGGGGTTTTGTGTTTTAGCCCCCAAAACTTATACTTTTCCATTTCTAATCGTTGATTAACCCATTTAAACACTTCATAATCATGATTTAAAGGATTTTGGGCAGCATAACCCCTTAGGGTTATGGCTTTTCTAATTTTACAACTCAACCCAAAAATCACAAAACCAAACAATAATCATCAACAACAACTCAAGAAGGTAAGATCATGAAGTTACCCTCTTTGGCTACTTGGTTTCCTCTTACTCTAAGCTCCTCCTCCTTCTCTTCTTGATCTCAAAGTGTATCTTCACCACCATGGATTCATGAGAAACAAGAGTTTAGAGAAGAATCTAAGGAAATGCCATTAAAAAAAAAAACCAAAGGAACCACCTTACCTTGACCTCTTCTTCTTCCTTCTCTCTAATCTCAAGCTTCACAAAATCACTCTCTCTTCCTTTTTCCTATGACTTGTGCGTGAAGTGTACATGAAAGAGGAAGGAGTTTGTGTTTAATAAATTGGTCTTCTTCCTTCCTAACCATTGATTCCATCAAGGGCCCAAGTTGTGCCACTTGTCACCATTCCCTTCCCTTCACAATTACTCCATTGTCTTGCCATCAATTTGAATCAATTTCTTCCTTTTCTTCCTTCAAAAATCCGTCCCTCTCATCCTCTCTTACAAGACAAGTTAGCTTCTTACATGTCATCATGTGTGTACTCTTCCAATCACTCAAGTATTCCATCATTCCTCCAACTAAGTCAAAATGTGCACTCCACCATGCAATTATGTTGCTTATTTCTTCACTCAAGCTTCTATCCTCATGCACTCTATCACCACTCCATTTTGTCTGTACTCAATCTTGGTCATGATTTCCTTCTACTTATGACATGTGATCATGCATCAATTAATTTTTTCCCTTCTTTCTTTCATGTTGGACGAAAATTAGAGAGGAAGAGGAGAGAAAATTGTTTTGCACAATTCCATAATTCACACAATTGATTTTATGTATAATCCCCCCTTAATTTCTCAATTCTTGATTTATTCCACTAAGAATAATCACATTATGCATTTTCCTTGATTAATTGAAATTGACTCCAATTAATTGGAAAATAATTAATCTTGAGCTAAATTGGCAAAATTATGATTTTGCTATCCCCTTTGTAATTTAATTAAATTCTTGAATCAATTTGCCCATTTCCTTATGAACATGAATATTTCAAAATTCAAAAGATCCAAATTCATGAATATTCACCATTTTATTGAATTATTCAAATAATTACAATATATTTTTGGTGAGTAAAATTTGGGGTGTTATATATTTTCTACCTGAAAAATGTATAAAAATTTAAAAACGTGTATATGAAAAAATATATTTTTAGTGATGTTTAAATATTTTAATCATGCAGAAATTTCGCATAAAAGTTGAAGGGTCGAACAGTTGAATCCATAGAACAATATCTAAAGGGCCTGTTTGTTTCTATTTTTGTTTTCAAAAAAGCATTGTAAAAAACAAGTTTTGAAAAAAAAAATACAGAAAAAAATATGTTTTTAAGGTGACGTAGCAGTGGTTGTCACCGACAATGACATGGCGGTGGTCAGCAAAATACAAGAGAAAACACAGGAGGTCCCATTTACTTTGATATTATAAGCCGGTACCATTTATGACACTGTCGTTTTATAATGAAAGAGCAGTGAGACAGATGGTGAAACTCAATTTCCGTAGGTTAATTGTGGAGTGTAGTTAAAATGAAGCATGTTGTGTATTACCATATAATGAACATTCCTTTTTTTTTTGTGCCTATAGTGTATCCCTCCCTTTAAAAAGAAGAAGGAAGGAAGCAAGGAAGAAGGAGGAACAAGGAAAACCAAAGGTCCCCAGTGGAGCTCTTCCGAACAAAAAATGAAATTATTTCTTTCCAGTTCTACAAATATGTAACATGCACAAGTTTTGAAGATAGAACCGGAAAACACAGCTTATATATGCCTATTGAAACAATGAGATTTGAGCATAAGTTTTGACATTATAAGTGCAGGCATCTGAGTAAAGCAAGCATTGAAAATGTGTCACATATGAACCTCATGAAAAACTAATAGAAGAATTATTAGAAGCAGTATTCGTGCTCTCTTATTTGAGATTGTAGGACTACAAAATAATGTTGGATAAGTGATTCAAAAAGAGGACTGTCATAGAAATACAGAGCGCCTGAGAATCATAAAAACACAGAAAAATCAAGTAAACATGCTACAAATAGTGAACTAGACACAAAAATTTCAACTGCCGAGATGAAAATTGAAGCAGAGTGACCGGGACTCTTTTATTAGGGTCATTTAACAAGTTTCAGGGTTGTCAATTCAAGGTGTAAAGGTGGTCTTGCTTCAAAAGTAGCAACATTGTCAAGTTCAAGTGAACTTTGCAGTGATTTTTGCTGAATGCTCTCTTTAGGTCCCACATCAAGATATTTCCATCATTTATACATACGTGATCCTGTTTCTAGTGTAGATTTTTGAGCTTTTATTATCTAACAGAATGTTGAAAAGGCAGAAATAATGTTTGATATGTCCCATTGTCAAATACAATAACTTGAGTGATCAAATGGATATTGTGGCACACTATTGAAACCAATATTATCTATTTTGGAAGAAAATAGGGGACGTTACTCGTTAGGTTTAGAATTGCAGAAACTTGAACAATATAAATTAATAGGTATATTAAACATACATAGATAAATGCAGTTTGCAATATGATCATTCAGAAAACAGTCTTTCTTTGATTCAAGAAACATACCATTAATTGTAGGGTTCTTCACTTGTTTGAACTTCATACCCTAAAACCAGCATTCCCGGACGTTTCCATTTGCCTGTTTTCATTATCTATGTGGCCTTCCAACCTACATAATAGTATTAAGATATCAACACTCTGCAAATAGAAAGCGCCTAATAATGAAGACCCTCTCAAGAAATAGCATATTGCCATACAGAGGAAACTTGAGAGTTTTATTTGGTACAAGAATAAATTTTAGAAGAGAAAAGATGAAGTTGAACATGGCATTCTCATAAATATGAAGCTATTTAATGGTTAGGTTATCAAAAGGACAAGTTTATTTCAGATGAAATGAATAAATAATTATACCATATATTTCACAATAAATAATAAGTTTTTCTTGTCTTCAAAATTCAAATGATAAAGCACTAAAGAACCTAGAAATATCTCTCCCTTCTACTTGTTAGAATTTTAAATTGAAGTTACTCTGAAGTAGTACAACATTATTGTTAGTTTGTTACCGTTTTCTTTGCACCCCCACCTTGCACTTTTTCAAGCGCTGGTTAAAGCTCCATTTTCTCTAACATTTTATTCCCTTACCTTTCATCTTCAGCAATTGTGCTTCAGATACATAGTGTAAAGGATTGTTTTGATCCAAACAGGAAAACGATTCCATGATCAGAGTCTAAAGTATTAAAGAGCTTTCTCCTTGTCAAGTGTCAACGTTTAAGCAAGGCAGGGCATGATGGCAGGTCCAACCAACTAAATGAAATACTATAGCCGCCCCAACCCACCATCGAAATATTAACTAAATGGCTCAGAATGTAAAGCGCACAACTAAACAAGTAAGTCATAACTGAAAAGTCCTGTCCAAATTAAAAATGCAAGTATTAAAACACTAAAGATTACCATTCAAACATCGAACAGAGGAATAATAGAATATTTGGGGAAAAAATCAGAAAACAAAATATGGTATTTAACATCAACCCCCAATAAAACATTTATTCATCTTTCTCATCAACGACTTCCTAAACATATTTTAGACTCGGACTTGAGAATAATAAAGTTCAAACTTAAGACAACAAACAAGCAAAAGCAACCTTATTACTTCATTGCTATTCAAGAAAGGCAATCCACAACCACGATCAAGTCCAGAATCCATACTGAATTCAGATCACGAACAACAAAATCATTAAGAACGATCAATTACCTGGGTAATGGAGCAGAAGACAAGCGATTCCGAAGTTGGCCGCTTTGCCTTCAACAGTACGTCTCCGGTGAGCAAGGAGAGGCAACGGTTTTGAATTTGACGGTGAAAATGAAGCAGCCGGCGGTGGCCGTTATCCGACTCATCTCAGCCTCACTGGTTGAGTGAGCGACAGTGACACGGTGGGTATTACGAATTCAGTCACCATATGCCGAAATCGATGTTCCTATAATTTGGGCCGTTCATTGTTGAACAAAGCTATAGGATTGAAAATGAAACCAAATTGGGCCAAAGCTATACGAGTGAAAATGAAACCAAATTGGGACTTAACGACAAAAAAACATGTTAAGTCCAAAATTGGGACACGTTGGTATGGGGCTTGCCAAGCTTATAACTGTTTCCACAAAAATAAAAAGGTGAAAAGTCCTTTTTTCAAATTTAATTGGGCAGATTTTTGGTCAAAAAAACTATTGGACAGAGGAAGTAGTACTTTTCGTATATAAAAATATATCAGATCATTTTGATCAATAAAATTTTTAAATAAGAATTTTTTACCAATTTTCTTTTTGAAAAAAGAATGAGGCTTGTGAATTGTGATTACCAATCTATCAATTTTAATATTCACAATCACATTCGGTGGAAATATTAATCATATTTTTATTTTTATATAACTATATAGTAACTATACAATTAGTTATCACCCAAAATTTATGGATGATTTGACCTTATTAGATGTATCTTAATTTGTTTTTTATAGCATTTTTTTAAATATAATACAAAACGATAGGCTAACAAACAATTAGATATTAGTTTAAGGTTGTTGACTGTCACACTATTTTATTGCTCAAATAGAATATAAGTCTTGTAGAAGATGAAAATTTTTAAATGGAAAGAATAGATGAAGAAATATCCTTATAATTATGTTCAAAAAATTAATTACTTGATTTGAAGGAACATTACATGGTAAGGAATCTTTTACTTTTCATATTGGAAAATTTTGTCACTAGATTGAAAGAATCTTTGACAAGAGAGGGTGAAGAAAGAACTATGATACAAATTTTTTCTTTTTTCTTGTTTTGAGCAAACAAACTATCACAAAATTTAAGTTTGGGATTATCTTAGTATTTTCCTGGAAATTACTATTTGTCTATCAAAATTTCAGGACTTTTATATGTTATGTATTGAACAATAAGTCCGTCATTGTTCGCCTCCGCAAGTGCACAGATCGCGTCAAGTAATAAAGTGATAAGTAAAGATCGTTCCCTCGAGGATTTGAGTAACAAATTAGTCAAGCAATAGGTTTGGTGAATTCGATTAAGTTGAGCCAAAACATGTTGTTGTGTGTGGAAAAAGGAATTTCAAAAGATATATTTGAAAAGCTAAAAGTTGCTGGACAAAACTCAGAGTTGTATGATTTCAATCAAGTATAATAAGCCTAGGATTGCTCATCCCCTTAGTATTTCATAAATTCACTTCTTTTCCTCTCCAAGGATCCTTTTCATGGGGTATATATATGTCAGTTTAAGAATCCAAAGTGCCTGATTAAGCTCTCTCAAGTCATAACCAGTTGCATATCGTCTATTAGAATGCACAATCTCTTGCTACAGCTAAGAAAAGATATTCATTGCATACCTATCTTAATTTCACAATGCTAGGTTAATAACTATATCTCTATGTTACTAACAAACCATCCATTTAGTTATAAACTTCAAGTCTAGCATGATTTCACTCCAGTTCTGTAATTAAATTAACTCTCTCAAGCTTAATTTAATTGAACACATCATCCACAGTGATGGCCAGTAAAAACAGAATGAAATCAACATATATATGCCATTAGATCCTTAAAGAAGAAAAGAAACAAGTTTAATCCATACAAAGGATCTGAAACAATCCTAGAAAGGGACTCTAGCTATCCATGTTCATAAATGATTCACAGACATAAGCTCTCATTACAGCCATATCAGAATTACAGAGAAGAAATGGAAGAAATACAGAAAAACCAGAGAATCTGAGCTGAAATCTCTGCAAATCCTCAATCTCTCCGTGATTCTCCTTGATTTAAAGCACACCCAAGCTCAGAGGATGTTCTCAGCTGCCTCCTAGGTTTTTCCAAATCTGGGATCCCGTCTTCAGCCTTTGGTTTTTGCTTTTATAGTTCCTTAGATGACAAAACGCACAACAGCATTTTCGGGGGTTGGCCACGGCCAGGCAATCTGTGGGCCGCCGCCAGTGAGCTTCTGTCCATCTTTGGGCCGCGGCCCATGGATGCTTGGCCGCGGCCAGTAACTGTCTGACCTCCTCTTGGCCGCGGCCCAGAACTTTCTGTCCCCTTGTTGGCCGCGGCTTCCTCTCTTTTATGCTTTGTTCTCATCCTTTCTTGCCTTTTCTTGACATGATTGATGGCTCCAGCTTCATTTCACCTCCTTCTCATTGCATTTGGCTTTCTCTGGTCTAGCTATGACTGAATATGTATCCTTTCAACATAAAGAACTCACAAACAATCACAGTTGGATAGTCATAGCAGTTAGTGATATATTTCCTCCACATTTGCATTCTTTTTGTGCCTAGCATGAGTAAAGCACATTTCATCAACTTTAGCACTTTCGGACGCCCACTAATATACCCAAAGTGAGGGAAAAATAGGATGAAATATGCAATTTAGACAAGAATTTCATGAGGTTAACACACCCCCAAACTTGAACTTTTGCTCGTCCTCGAGTAAAATCAGTCAAATGACAAAAGTAAGATTAAATTAATCCCAGACATAGTGCTCATGCATGACCATTTCTTTTCTTAAGCTACTCATGACACAAAAATATACATGGATGCCTGGTTCATAGTTTAAAAATGAATTCTCCAACATTTTTCAAACTGAGTATGTATTTGACAAGAGTTGAATAACAATCTTCCTACATTTATTAAGATAAAAAACAACACTTCAACATGTATGACTCAGCCTCAATATCCAGACTTAATCCTCTGCATTCTCTTTTCTTTTTACTTATAAATCATTCCACACACCTTTAATGCCAATGGAACTTTAGGGTTTTATGGAATTTCTCATTGTCACCGCTTGAGGCTAACACAAGTTTCAGTGTGAGGTAATGTAGACGAATCAAATTAATGCATCAATCAATCAAAGCTATGTACACAAGAGAACACTCACGGATTTAAGTATTTAGTTCTCACAAATGTAGGTAATTTTGCTCAGTACCACTTATAGTATGTCCTGCCATAGGCTTGTAGAAACTCTACTCGCTCCACCACTTTGTACACCTGGATTCATGAATCAAGGGGGCTTTTGAAAAGGGTTGTAATATTAGAAAAGGTTTAATGGAAAGGATAATGGAACAAGTACTATGCATGCCTAAGTGTATATAATGACATCTTTCTTTTTCTTTCTTTCTTTTCTTCTTCTTCTTTGCTTTTTTTTTTTTTTTTGAAATCAACATATATATTGATTTTCTTTTACCAATTCATTTTCTCTTTTGTAAATTGCATAACTGAGCACTTATTGAAACAAAGAGTGAATCAAATGCTATTTCATTGCTTTTTAAGTGTCATTCTAATGCAAAACATAAACATGCATAGCTTGTCGTTGAATGTTTTGAAAGTGAAGGGCTCAAAGGGGGTCATCAATGGGTGAGTATGAAAGGTTTGTGTTTAGGTCAATGGGTTCAAAAATTGGATGCCCCTATCATTTCCATTAATCCACATGCATATGTGATTTTGAAAAAGAGTTTAAACAAGTTCTAGAGGTACGCTAGCATAAGTGGCACAAACACACTAATGAATGAAACTCGGGCTCGAAATCCTTCCAACAGAGGTTTTCCTCTCTCGTGCACAATCCCCAAGATTAATTCAACATTAGCCTAATCCAAATGTATTAACTTAAATGATCCATATACTAACTCTATGCGCCATAACCAGCCAATTCCTTACAATTCACCCAAGAACATAAGCAGTTCCATAAAAATTTAGCTCAAAGATAATGTCAATCATGCTCTCAACGTGTGTGAAATGCTAATCTCTTCCAAGAAATTCAAATACAAATTCAAAAGGCTTTTAATGAAAACAGTTCATACATGTCAATTTGCTATAAAATCCCCTGACAAAGCATTCAAATTATTTTCAACCCTCGTGCACAGTGTTTAATCAGGTAAGTATTAAGAATTAGTTTTTAAAATGAGAACCAAGCATTCATGAATATCCAGTCTTATTTTCCCAGAAAGCCTACAAATCAACTACTCATTTCAGATATGATTAATCAAATCTAACTCCAGGAATATAAGGACAGGGCACAAAATAGATTTACAAGCATGCATATGAATATTCAAGTACCCCCAAACTTGAGGTAGACAGTGTCCTCACTGTCACAGGGCACAATGTGTCACAAATATCACCTGCAATGAGAGAGAGCACACAACAATCCACATATAGAATAGTGACAGGTATATCAAGAGGCATAATATCCAGCGAAATCCGATATCAGTCATTAGTAAGAGAAAGTGTAACAATAGTTACCGAAGCAAAGTGTGAGCAATAGCCAAAGGAAAAGGAAAAACAACAGTAAAAAACTCAACAACAACTAACTGAGCACTAATCCTCGCCATCATCGTCACTGGCAGCTGCATCGGCACCATCTCCGTTATCATCATCATCCTCGTCATCAGCACCAGTGTCCTCACCATCATCACCATCACCAGCCTGAACTGCAGCAGGTATGTGGGCAGCAAATAACTCCTCTAATCGGGTCAGGCGAACACCATGGTCCTGCAGATATGTGAGGCATTGGGCGGCAGTGGCCTCAGTGCGCTGGATGGCCGTGAGGATCACATCCAATGTGGCAGCAGACTGAGAAGAGGAAGGGGCACCGGATGGTTCACCCTGTCCAGTGGAGATGGAAAGTCATGAGGAGGCTGAGAAGGTCCTCCCTGCTGAAAATAGGGTCTTTCGTTGAACGTTGGGAGGCTGGAACTTGCTCATCCGGTTTCGGCTTGATGCTCAAGTAGTTGAACTTCTTAATAGGCTTAAAAAGAACATCAGTAGCCACAGCAGCGACACCCACAGATGAGCAGAAGGAAGAAATAAGATGTGGCAACATCAATCCTACCGAATGATCACATGGATGGTCTCGCAGAGTTTGATAAATCAATGCGCCTAGATCAACCGGCTCTTTTTTCATAAGAAGGTAAATCAGGAGAGCCTGGTATCTAGTAAGGCGATTCCGGTTTGACGAAGGCCAAAAGTAGTCCTTGCCAAAATGCAACCAAACCCGAGCCTCAACTGATAACTGAGCACGGGGTAAATATTTCTGAGCCCCACCTCGACTCTGCCACGCCACCATGTTGCTGTAAACCAGCAATTCCAAAATTTCATCCTTAGGGATGTCATCGTCATTGTCCAATAGCTACTTGTACTTGCATTCTTCAACAGCCGAGAGTACTACAAACTGCCGAAAGCTAGCCAGAGTAAAGTCAATGTCGACTCCCCTAAGGGGAAACCGCCAAATAGGTCTTACACTGGCAGTGGCATAGAATTCTTGGACAATCTGTAAATTCCCGTCAACCTTAGGCTCTATGAGCCTCTGCAAGCGATAGGTACGAGTGGCTAGATCATAAAACTCATAAGATACGTTGAACGGGAATTCCCGCTCTTGCAACAAGGGTCGGGTAATGATCTTGGCTTTGGCCTCAGCGACGGCCTTGGGACCCGTGCGATCAGCAACACGCTTGGCAGGCATTGTAGCTGGAGAAAGAGTAATGCGAAACCAAAACAGATGAAGAAACAAACCAGCACTCAATACTGACACCAGAAGTACACAGGACATAGAGAACCTCCCCCAAACTTATAACCTAAGCAAGACCATATCACTCAGCGCAATTCCAACCTAACCCCTATCCTGACTTTTTGGAGATTACCCTCTTGTGCCCCAAACAACTAATCAAATCCAAAAGGTAAAGCAGTTTAATAATTAAATAAGGAATTTCAGTTCAGCATGCTATTAGAAAAAAACAAAGCAAATTCACAGAATACCCCCAATCGCTAAACCATTCTGCATTTTTCAAACCGAGGCTTCAATATATAATGGAACTATTGGAAACTTTGCCAAAAACAGTTCAAAATAACAGAATATCCTTACTTTCAGAAAAACAGAGGGAATGGTTTGTGCAACAAGCATTATGAAATTTCAAGTGCAACAATCCGAATGCAAATAGTTTTAGCAAAATGCTGGAACTTGATAGAGTTGGCACATCAAACTGCAATGAGATTTATTACAATAACCAGGAAGCAAGTTACGTTCAAGAAACCAATGATTAAATAATGTCAAGTGAGTGTGATCCAGCAGGATAAGACAAAACATGGCAGTAGCTTAAGACACAAGTGAGATTCAGGAGGGCACAAATGATTTAGACTAAGCCTTGAGGAAGTTAACCTTGCATTTCCAAAATCAAGTTGTAGAGTTGTTTTAGGATTTAACTTCCAAACAGGATAACTTCACAAAAGGAGAAAAACACATCAGCATGTTATGGACAATTCTACTGCAGCAATTTCACTATCAGAACAAATTTCATGGAGCTCTATAATTAATGGACAACAGCGGGAAGTATCTCCATTCAGAGCAATGCCATAGCTTGAGATGAATGAAATTGAAAAATATGACAGCAAGGTGATACAAAAACAACTTCAAAGAAAGCAGCAGAAATTTAGGATAGTAACAGCAAGTTGCCAAAGGAGTTATAGGATATCCAACCAATAACCAGAACTAAATCCAATTAGCATGTTCTAAGAAAAGTTTTCAAAATTTCAGAATGCCTAAGAGTGCGTCAAAACTTCATACTCCTCAATTTGCCATAATGGAATTCTCACTATCTAATTGGAGAAGCATAGTGAGAGTGGCAATAGCTTACTGAGTTAACAATAAAGTCCAATTAAGTCACAAAAACATTCAAAGTTCTGCAAGATTATGCGTGAGATTAGCACATGAAAAGACCACACACAGATGGCATATAACAGCAACATGTCAGTAGCATAATCAGAACAGTAACTGACAACCAGCAATGGTAGCAATGCTCACTAACAACAGCAACATTCAATTTTAAAAACAGGGCAGCAACTTACAAGGCAGATCAAGGCTAATTGAAAGCAGCAATTGATGTCATAAGGACAGAAAAACTCTATAATCATGTACATTATCCTCAGAACCAGACATTATGACAGATTAGTCACGCCTACGTCTAAATCCCCAATTCTAATTTGAACTAAACTACCCTCAATGCAAGCAAAAGAGCGAGAGCGGGACCTTTTTACCTCAGATAGTGGAAGAATCAATGGATATTGGAGGAATCCAAGATGAGAAATACCCGTTTGGTGCCCTAGGGTGCCCCTTGCAGCAGAAGAGTAAGGAACGACGCTAATCCTCAATGGGGAAGACAGGAGAACGAGGGGGTGGAGGAAAATCAAAGGGGGAACGAAGGAGAAACAAGAGATTGAGGGAAAAATTGAAGGGAAAGGCTGGGGGGTGGGTCGACTTTGGGAGAGGAAGAGAGGAGGGTGGTCGGCGGCTAGGAGAAAGGGGAATGAGAAAAGAAAAGCGTTGGGTAAGGTTTTTAAAAACCCTGCTGTCGCGCTTGGGCCGCGGCCCAACATATGCTGGCCGCTGCCCAAAACTGTCTGGGCACTAGCTGGCCGTGGCCAACCATGACCTGGCCGAGGCCCAAAACCTTATGTGATTTGGTTGGCCGCGGCCAACCAGTTAATGGCCGCGGCCCAGGACCTTCTGTGCTTTTTTTGGGCCGCGGCCCACATCTTCTTGGCCGCGGCTAAGGTGTAATTCCCAGCTTTATCAGATATCAATGGCTACACACAAGACAGAAAACCATTGAACACTCAATACAGCACACCAAAACTTGAATCAATTACACCACACTTCCACACTGACTCTCACACAATCAACAACCATTGTCCACACATTTCTTATTATCAAGATGCCTCCCTAATGTAGAATTCACTAGGTATAATCAGCAATTTTGACAGAATTAAGC
Organism: Inga laurina; assembly: GCA_963855925.1. NCBI lineage: Eukaryota > Viridiplantae > Streptophyta > Magnoliopsida > Fabales > Fabaceae > Inga > Inga laurina. The sequence goes on along the minus strand of OY979702.1, from coordinate 63,923,183 downwards.
AAAATATAATTCACATTGCCTCTCTAACATCCACTACAACCCTCATATCACATCACAGGTATCAAAATACAAGTTCAAGAATAAGAATTGAAGAACTTCTCTGGAATATGCCTGTCCAAACCAAATGCCACCACCTTTCTTTGTAATCCTCTAGCTCTCGACTGCTTTCAATCTTGGGATCCCTTCCTTCCTACAAAAGCTAAAAGACCAAACGTAAACCTACCAAATTATACTAAAATCAAAGAAACTAAAGAGATTAAGTTCAGAACTTGGGTTGCCTCCCAAGAAGCGCTTAGTTTATAGTCTTTAGCTTGACTCTTCACTTTGGTCACTCTTCATTTGATAAGTAGGTGGTAGATACCAGCCTATCCACATCTCCTCCCCAATAGTGCTTCAACCGTTGACCATTAGCCTTGAATTTCTCTCCCTTGTCATTCTCCAGCTCCACATCACCATATTTTGATGATGCTGGAACCACCTTGAATGGCCCAGACCATCGAGACTTGAGCTTTCCGGGAAAGAGCCTCAGTTTGGAGTTATAAAGAAGAACAGTTTGACCAGGTTCAAAGCTCTTAGGAATGATTTTGCTGTCATGGTCCCTCTTTGTCTTCTCTTTTTAAATCCTTGCACTCTCATAAGCATTTAAGCGGATTTCATCTAACTCATTGAGTTGAAGTATCCTCTTTTCTCCCACAGCTCGCAGATCAAAATTTAGCTTCTTGATAGCCCAATAGGCCCCATGTTCCAATTCCATCGGCATATGGCATGCTTTTCCAAACACCAATCGATATGGAGATATACCAATAGGCGTTTTATAATCCGTTCGATAAGCCCACAAAGCATCATCCAACTTGGAAGACCAGTCCTTCCTAGTAGTGTTCACCATCTTCTCAAGAATGTTCTTGATCTCCTGATTGGAAATCTCAGCTTGGCCATTTGTTTGGGGGTGGTAGGGCAATGCTACTTTGTGCCTAACACCATATTTCTTCATCAAAGCTTGAACTTAATGATTGCAGAAGTGTGATCCACCATCACTGATAATTGCTCTTGGTGTGCCAAACCTTGTGAAGATGTGTTTCTTGAGGAATTTTAGTACCGTCTTGGCATCATTAGTCACACATGCCATAGATTCTACCCATTTTGATACATAGTCCACTCCAACTAAAATGTATTCATTGTTAAAAGACTTAGGAAACGGACCTATGAAATCAATCCCCCAAACATCAAAGAGTTCAACTTCTAACATGCTATTCAGTGGCATCTCATTCCTTCCAGATATGTTCCCCACTCTCTGGCACCGATCACATTGGAGGACAAAGGCATAAGCATCTTTAAATAGAGAAGGCCAATAAAACCCACTCTGAATAACTTTCGCAGTGGTTTTCTCTCCTCTAAAATGACCACCATACTCAGACGAATGACAACAATGCAGAATACACTCTTGTTCATTTTCTAGGACACACCTTCGAATGAGTTAGTCGAGGCACCACTTGAATAAGTAAGGTTCATCCCAAAAGTACTTCTTCACTTCATGTAAAAACTTACGCTTTTGATGAGAGTTGAACTCCGGAGGTAACACTCCACAAACCAAGTAATTTACAAAATCGGCAAACCATGGTATAGATGAATGATCAACAAAGAATAGTTGTTCATTCAGAAATGATGCCTGGATCTTGTCAGAATTATCAAGTTGAGTCTCGGTACTCAACCTTGATAGGTGGTCGGCTACTTAATTCTCTGTACCTTTTCTGTCAATGATGTTCAGGTCAAACTCTTGAAGTAAGAGCACCCAGCGAATTAGTCTAGCCTTAGAATCCTTCTTGGTGAGTAGGTACTTTAGAGCTGAATGATCAGTGTAAACAGTAACCTTAGTACCCACAATATACGGTCTAAACTTCTCACACGCATAGACTATGGCAAGTAACTCCTTTTCAGTGGTGGTATAATTGAGTTGGGCACCATCAAGAGTTTTGCTCGCATAATATATATGGTGAAAGAGTTTCCCTGCCTTTTGCCCAAGAATAGCACCAACGGCGTAATCACTCGCATCAGCCATGATAATAAAAGGTAAAACCCAATATGGAGGTACTAGGATAGGAGCTAAAATGAGACACTTCTTTAATTCTTCAAAAGCTTGTAAACACTCATCATCAAACTTGAATTCCACATCTTTCTCCAATAGCTTAGAAAGGGGTTTGGAAATTTTTGAAAAATCCTTAATAAACCTCTGGTAGAACCCGGCATGTCCAAGAAAGCTTCGGATACCTTTTACATTAGTAGGTGGTGGTAATTGCTCAATAATAGTAATTTTAGCCCTATCTACTTCCAACCCTTTCTTGGATACTCTATGGCTAAGTACAATGCCTTCTTGCACCATGAAGTGACATTTCTCCCAATTGAGAATCAAGTTTGCCTCTTCACATCTTTTAAGTACCACATCTAAATTCTCCAAGCACGAGTCAAAAGATGGACTAAAGACAGAAAATTCGTCTATGAATACTTCAATGGTCTTCTCAATCATATCAGCAAAAATAGACATCATGCACCGTTGAAAAGTGGCTGGTGCATTGCATAGTCCAAAGGGCATTCTTCTGAAAGCAAAAGTGCCATATGGACAAGTAAAGGTGGTCTTCTCTTGGTCTTCTAGGGCTATGGCAATTTGGTTGTAACCGGAATATCCATCAAGGAAACAAAAGAACTCTTGACCTGTTAGCTTGTCCAATATTTGATCTATGAATGGCAAAGGAAAATGATCCTTTCTTGTAGTAGTGTTGAGCTTCCGATAATCCATACACACCCACCAACCAGTCACCATGTGAGTGGGAATTAGTTCATTTTGGGTGTTAGCCACTACAGTCATACCACCCTTCTTAGGGACACATTGGACTGGGCTCACCCATGAATTGTCAGAAATAGGGTACACAATTCCAGCGGAGAGCCATTTAAGGATTTCTTTCTTGACCACTTCTTTCATGATTGGATTCAATCGCCTTTGATGCTCAATAGAAGTTTTATGATCATCTTCTAACAAGATTTTGTGCATACACATCGAAGGGCTCATTCCCTTAATATCCGCTATTGTCCAACCTATGGCCTGCTTGTGTTCTTTCAAAACTCGTAGGAGCTTCTCTTCTTGCAAATTAGAAAGATCGGAAGAGACAATCACCGGTAGAGTGTTGGCGTCCCCCAAGTAAGCATACTTGAGATGAGATGGTAAAGGCTTTAACTCAAGAGCTGGTGGAACTTCAATAGAGGGCTTCAAAGGAGTACTCAATGCCTCAGCCACCTCAAGTGGCTCAAAATTCCTCTGTCTTGAGTGAGGGAATGCTTCCATACGAAAAAGGTTTTCAATAACTTCTTCATCAAATTCATCCAAACTTTTCTCCCCAATTAGAAATGCCTCTAAAGGGTCTTTGATCATAGGAGCATATGACTCTTGAGAAACGAGCGAGTCCAATATATCAACAAATGAGCATTGAGCTGAATCATCATGGAACTTCAAGGCTTTTGGCACGTTAAAGATCATTTTTTCATCGTCCACCCTCAAAGTGATTTCGCCCTTCTCCACATCAATAAGAGTTCTTGCTGTAGCTAAGAACGGATGGCCTAGAATGAGCGGGATCTTCCAATCAACCTCACAATCAAGCACCACGAAGTCTGCTGGGAAGATAACTTGTCTACTTTCACTAGGACATCTTCAATAATTCCTCTAGGTTTGGAAATACTCCGATCAGCAAATAGAAGGGTTACTGTGGTAGGCCTTGGCTCTCCCAACCCCAATTGGTTAAAAACGGCTAAGGGCATCAAGTTGATGCTAGCACCTAAGTCACATAGAGCTTTACCATTGAAGTTCGTTCCAATATTGCAAGGAATATAGAAACTTCCCGGATCCTTCAACTTGGTGGGTAACTTCCTTTGGATCACTGCACTGCATTCTTCGGTTAATGCCACAGTTTCAAATTCATTAAATCGCCTTTTCTTGGACAACACATCCTTTAGGAACTTGGCATATTTAGGCATACCCTCTAAAGCTTCGGCAAATGGAATGTTGACATGTAGTTGCTTAAACATATTCTCAAACTTTTTGAATTGTGCATCTTCCTCCTTCTTCTTGAATCTTTGAGGAAAGGGTAGTGGAGGCATGATAGTGGAGGCGGTTGGCTTGCTCTTCTTTTCATTATTCAACTCTTGTTTCCTCTTCTTACTCTTGCTAACATCATCAAATCCTCCTTTAGTTTGCTTTCTCTTCTTAGTTTCATCGTCTTCCACCATATTTTCTTGAGTCGTGACTTCTTCCTCTTCAATCTCAATGTCCACTTGCTCATCTTGCTTTGGTCCAGTTGTGCTCGAGTTGGGCATGGTCGGAAGCACCTTACCACTTCTCAAATGAATGGCCTTGCATTCTTCTTTTCCACCCCGCTTTGGATTAGGGATGGTGTCACTTGGGAGACCATTTCGAGCCATGGCATTTACTTGTATTTCTAATTGACCTACTTGAACTTCAAGGTTCTTAATAGCAGATTCATGAAGAGAAAAGGTAGCCTTACTCTCACCCTTTGAAGATTCCACCTCTGATAAGATACGGGCCAACATCTTGTCCGTCTTAGATTCTTCTTCTTTTGTAGGAGCTTGCCTTGATGACATTGGAAAACCCGGTGGAGGAACCGGGTTGGTGCCAGAAGTAGACTCATGAGGGGGGTTCAAGGTGTTACCTTGACTCCAAGAAAAGTAGGGATGAGCTCTCCAAGCACGGTTGTAAGTTTGTGAGTATGGATTACCTTGAGAAGGTTGAAATTTGCCCATGTAGTTGATAGATTCAGTGCCCATGTAGAAGGGGCAATTATCAGGCATGTGGACGTCATTGTATTGCTCACATACAATCAGAGTGGATTGAACAGAATGCACACCACAGAAGTGCCCTTATGTATTTGAGACTCTAAGACATCAAACCGTTTGTTCAGCACGGATAAAATTGTGGCAATTTTTGATGAAGAGTCTTCTTTTGTGTTGAGTAAGGCTGGGGTAGTCCTTCTATCATTGCCTTGGGTGTTGTTTGCAGATAATTAATCCAAAAGTCTAAACACCTCATTGACAAGCACATTCCGGTAACCTCCATTAGTCATAGAGTCCACCATCGCCTTAGATTGAGGATTCAAGCGAGTACAGAAAATTTGAATCACTACCTACTTGTCCACCCCATGATTAGGGCATTGTTTCATTAACATCTTGTATCTTTCCCAAGCGGCATACAAATGCTCATCTGGCTGTTGTCTAAAACTTAGAAACTCGTCCCTTGCTTCCACTGATTTATCATCGGAGAAAAATCGAGCTCTAAATTTCGCTTCAAGATCAGCCCAAGAAGTTATGGATCCTTCTGGGATATTGTTGAACCAATCTCTAGCTTTCCCTTGTAGAGAGAGAGGGAATAGCCGCAACCTCAGCACATCTTGGGGGACTCTATTTTGCTTGAAAGAATCACACACCTCCAAGAAGTACATCAAGTACTTGTTGGCGTCTTCATTATAGAGACCATGGTACAACCCATGCATTTGCAACATTGTGATCATCACCAGCTTGATCTCAAAAGTGTGTGCCTGCATCTCCGGCATTCAAAATGCAAGATTGAGTGCCTCGCATATTCCGGCTGGCGAAGTCATTGACGGTGGCTCTATCATACTCATCCGCCATTGTTTCAGCTTCAGTTTCAGCTTCAGTTTCCACTTCATATTCAGATTCAGTTATCTCTGACTCAGATTCTGCTGCTGATTCAATTTCTTCTTCAATGCGCGGTAATCCGTCAAGTACCACTATCAATTCGTCCAATTGCAAATGTTGCATGTACTGAGCTGATACCTACAAAAAGGCACAAACCAGCAAGTATCAAGCTAAAATAAACAAAATTTAATGCAGAAGATAGTGAAAGAAAAAATTATAAACCTAACCTAACTAAAGACCCAAGCGAAATCTACTATCACAAGCCTAAGGTCAACTAAAAGTTTTGTTAAACTAATCCCCGGCAACGACGCCAAAAACTTGTTCGCCTCCGCAAGTGCACAGATTGCGTCGAGTAATAAAGTGATAAGTAAATATCGTTCCCTCGAGGATTTGAGTAACAAATTAGTCAAGCAATAGGTTTGGTGAATTTGATTAAGTTGAGCCAAAACATGTTGTTGTGTGTGGAAAAAGGAATTTCAAAAGATATATTTGAAAAGCTAAAAGTTGCTAGACAAAACTCAGAGTTGTATGATTTCAATCAAGTATAATAAGCCTAGGATTGCTCATCCCCTTAGTATTTCATAAATTCACTTCTTTTCCTCTCCAAGGATCCTTTTCATGGGGTATATATATGTCAGTTTAAGAATCCAAAGTGCCTGATTAAGCTCTCTCAAGTCATAACCAGTTGCATATCGTCTATTAGCATGCACAATCTCTTGCTACAGCTAAGAAAAGATATTCATTGCATACCCATCTTAATTTCACATTGTTAGGTTAATAATTATATCTCTATGTTACTAACAAACCATCCATTTAGTTATAAACTTCAAGTCTAGCATGATTTCACTCCAGTTCTGCAATTAAATTAACTCTCTCAAGCTTAATTTAATTGAACACATCATCCACAGTGATGGCCAGTCACATACAGCAATAAAAACAGAATGAAATCAACATATATATGCCATTAGATCCTTAGAGAAGAAAAGAAACAAGTTTAATCCATACAAAGGATCTGAAACAATCCTAAAAAGGGACTCTAGCTATCCATGTTCACAAATGATTCATAGACATAAGCTTTCATTACAGCCATATCAGAATTACAGAGAAGAAATGGAAGAAATACAGAAAAACCGGAGAATCTGAGCTAAAATCTCTGCAAATCCTCAATCTCTCCGTGATTCTCCTTGATTCAAAGCACACCCAAGCTCAGAGGATGTTCTCAGCCGCCTCCTAGGTCTTTCCAAATCTGGGATCCCGTCTTCAGCCTCTGGTTTTTGCTTTTATAGTTCCTCAGATGACAAAACACAAAACAGCATTTTCGGGGGTTGGCCGCGGCCAGGCAATCTGTGGGCCGCGGCCAGTGAGCTTCTATCCATCTTTGGGTCGCGGCCAGTGACTGTCTGACCTCCTCTTGGCCGCGGCCCATGGATTCTTGGCCACGGCCCAGAACTTTCTGTCCCCTTGTTGGCCGCGGCCCAGGAATAGGTTGGCCGTGGCCAGTCATCTCTGAAGTTCAGCTTCCTCTCTTTTATGCTCTGTTATCATCCTTTCTTGCCTTTCCTTGGCATGATTGATGGCTCCAGCTTCCTTTCACCTCATTCTCATTGCATTTGGCTTTCTCTGGTCCAGCTATGACTGAATCTGTATCCTTTCAACATAAAGAACTCACAAACAATCATAGTTGAATAGTCATAGCAGTTAGTGATATATTTCCTCCACATTTGCATTCTTTTTATGCCTAGCATGAGTAAAGCACATTTCATCAAATTTAGCACTTTCGGACGCCCACTAATATACCCAAAGTGAGGGAAAAATAGGATGAAATGTGCAATTCAGACAAGAATTTCATGAGGTTAATAGTCATATAGTGATTGCTGATGATGAAATGTTCTATTTTATTTTTTTGATTTGGTTAAGAGTATAATTTCTTCTGAAGCTTGGAGTGCAAACCCATTTTAAAAGATTTGAATTTGTGTTTTCTTCTTTACGGGGTAATGCACTTTAGTACCTTAATTAATAGTTTGTTAAGCTTCTTCATCTCTCAATATTTTCACCTCATATAAAAATCAAAACCTACATATAATTTTTTTTTCAACCAAAAAAATTTTTAAAAATAACAATAACAAACCTTAAATGAGTTGTATATTTAAATATCATCAGGAATTTTTTTAACATATATATAATCCTCCCACTTGTAGATGCTTTATTTATTGCCATGAAAGAGATAACAATTATAACTAAACACAGATAGATATATAGGATATTTTATATATTAGAGAAATTATATGGGAACTTTCTTCTCTACTAACTATATGATTGACTAATTCGTCAAAGCAATAAGATTCGTGGAATTGTCTTTTTCACCCTTCTCTTTCTTTCTGTTTTTTTTTTTGGTAAACTAAGGCAGATAGGGCCTTTGGCCCCAAACCTGTGTCTCCCCCTGGTATCCGGCACTTTTCTTGAGCCCTTGGCCTTCTACAATGGATCAGGTAACCTAGGCAACCGACTAATCCGAAGTTGGAGGATTTTTTTAAGACATGCCCATGCAAGGTGCTTTGCACCAAGGACGGATTCCCCTTCCCTCCAAGCGTGACTCCAGGTTTGAACCCCAACGCTTGTTGGTTTCACCCTTCTCTCTCTTGCCAACTATATTTTCAATTCATTAGAAAATGTTTCCACATAATGAAACTACAAGATTCCTTATCCGAATGTTTACTTCAAATTAAATAAAATAATTTATTCTACCACTATTATGATAACTCCTAGTCTTTTTGTCCATTCCAAAGTCTTCACCTTTTGCTAGTCTTCTCTTTTATTGGCCATGTTATATTATGGGGAATCTTTTACTTTTCTTCTGTGGAAAAAGTTTGCCCATAAATTGTGAGGGATGAACAAAGAAACTAATTAGAAAGTGACACTAAGTCAATCGAATTTTTGTGGCTCTAGTATCATATTGAATTGGTTTATCAAATAAATTTGAATATTACGAGGCAATTAATAAATAATTGAGCAATATATATTTCTTTCATGGAAGACTTACTTCATATTTTATCAAATTTCATTGAATTGTATATCAGATACATATATATATATATTCTTTTTAAAAAAAAAATTATTGAGGATCAAAGACAACTTTTCAAAGCGAAGACCGTCAGATGAGGAATCTTTTTACTCTTCTTGTGTGGAAAAGTTTGCCTATAAACTGAGGGCGATATATAAAGAAACCACTGCGCTAAAAGACTAGTTAAAATCGAAAAAAAAAACTTTTAAACACGTATTTATAGGATTGAGATAAGGAGACTTAATAAATTTTTATTTTATTTGAAGTAAACAATACGTCAATGAAACTTTTAGTTATGTAGAAAAATCTTTGAATAAATCGAAAAAGGTGTTTGGCAAGAGAGGGATGGATAATACTATCGTATAGTGATTTAAGAAGAAACTTTTACTTATGTAGAAAAATCTTCTATTAAATGAAGCACTTATGAGAGGCTTTATACATCAAAATATTTTTTCCGATGATATTCAAAAATACTATCCAATTGAAATTAGAGTAAAATACATGAGGAAAGACTGTGACAGGAAGTTATCTGTAGTTATTATTGAAGGCCTCACTAGAAATCTGTGCAACTCACTTTTTCCATTAAAACTTAAAATGAGACTATTATAAGAAAGAATAAGATTTTCTTAATGAGGACCAATTATAAAATACATTTAAATATTTTAACTATTAATTGCATAGATGGCCTGATAAAGGCTATAAATACCCATAATGCTATGAAGAGTCACATAATTCATGTGCTTTGTAAACTTTTTGTACGTCATGGCTTCTTTTTCACGCGTAAAAGGTTTGGGTTTAATGAGGTCTGTTGAATTAGTTATAAGCTTTGAGTATGTATGTTGTTTGTCTTTTGTTTACTAAATGTATTGAATTGTGTAATTGAAGCTACACTATTCTTTAAATCGTCTCTAAATTTTCAGGGAAAAATTACCTCGGTGAAAATATCCAGAACAAAAATGCCCCTTTAACTCTTTTTTTAATCACTAGACTTAAGCAGCTCAATGAAGCCTCAATTGACTAACATCTCTCATGTTTGTATGAATGGCATCCTTGCATGTGCATACACACACACAACAGGTAAGAATGACTTACAGGTAATTAATTGACATTTTTTAGTTGACAATAGATGAATGCCATTATTTAAAGTAGTAATCAAAATCAATTGCTATATATTGGTTTGAGAATTACTCTTTTTTACCTCTATTCAGTAAAAAATAATTAAAAGTTTCAATTTGAGTTTTCTTAATCAATATTTATTTGGTTTTGTTAAGGAGAATGTTTGGAATGATCACTCACTCACATACAAACGAAAAGAAAGACAAAGTAGTTGTTGATAGTTATATATATGTCATTTAACAAATAAAAGAGAAGACCTGTAAAAGGTGAAGAATTTGAAACGAACATGTGAAGACTTTGAAGTTTGAAATATGCAGAGGAGACGGCGAATTATCATACTAGTGACAAAAATAAAATTATTTTCTTTGAAGTAAACATCACTAAAGGAATTCATCCTGTACTTTATTATGTGGAAAATAAAATTGAAAAGGCATTTGGCAAAAGAGGGGAGGAGAAGAAAATTTCCATATAATTTACTTGACATTATATTCAAAATTTTCAATATATCTATATCGAATGCTATTTTGTTTTTATTTATAACAAATATCTCTGACATGATAATGGTTGAACATCTACAATGTAAGATATTAAATACGTAAAAATATTTTTTTTGATGATATTTATTTATATATACTATTCATTTAAATCATTGTTGTTGTTATTATTTTAAAAATATTTTAGACGAAAAAATTATATACATATTTTCATTTTTTAAGATATGAAGAAACTTTTACTTTTCTAACATGAAAAGAAACCTTTGGAAATTAAGAGAGGATGGACCAAGAAACCTCCACACAATTTTCGTATGCTTCACTCATTTTTTCCAATTATGTTTCACGTCACTTGTGTTTTGGTCAATGAGTCTATCCTACGTGGAAAACTTTTGCCAATTTTGTCTCACTTTCTTGCATTTATAAGCATATACAGCAACATTCTGAAATATAAATAGTTGTCTCACAAATTTATTAATTAAGGAAATTTGAATAATTGGTCGGTAGAAAATCCAATACGCCTATTGAGAAATTCTTTGAATCCAACGAACACGTTAAGAAAAATTGTGAAGGGAAGTCTTTTGTAGTTTTGATGGATGAGACCCTACAAAACTTCGCCTGAACTTTGAAATGGAAAGAGGAGACAAGAAATTATCCTAATGGTAATAAAATATTATTTTATTTGCAGTAAACATTACGATAAGGAATTTTGTACTTTTATGATGTGGAAAAAGTTTGATTATGAATTGAAAAGGAAATTTCAAGATTCTTGTTGTGTCTTAGTCAATTAGTCTATCATTCAGTTGGTAGAAAATTAATTTTTTATATAATTGGCTTGAGATTAGAGGGACGGGCATTATATCCTGATTATCCGCGATGTCAATTTTTTATGACTTGCATCTTGATTAACACTCCTATATTCTGTAGTGTTTGGTATAAAGAGAATGAATATTGCAAGATTAAAAATAAAGTATCAAAATAAAAAAAACAATTATAATTTTATTACGATTGAAAATATTTTTTGGGGGCATTTCTCATTTCTTTTTAGAAAGATTTTTTCGGAAAATCACATTACGGTCCCAAAGAACAAAAAAAAATATTAAAAAAGTCTCGGTATATGATTCACCATCTAAAAATTTTCAAGAGACCTCAGTGATATAAATTTGAATTGTCAACTTGCATTTGTGCTCCCATTGTCAATATCGCACATAAACTTGACAACGATAATATTATAACTTGTTAATATGGCACACATACTGATCAATGATAACAGTATGACTTGTCAATATTAGGCATACATTTGTTAACAGTAATCATTGACTTTTCAATATGGCACATACAATTATAAACAGATAGATTTGTCAATGATAATACTATGACTTGTCAATAGAGGCAAACAAGTAAATTCATAATTTGAATCTATGTCACTAAAGTACTTTGGGAGTTTTTATATGGTAAATTATATGCTGGGACTTTTTTAATATTTTCTCTGTTCTTCGAGACCATTCTGCGATTGTCCCTATATTTTTTCACATACTAGACTCTGCTTTTGGGTTCAATGAAGGCTTCAGTGAAAATTTGTCAAGGGAAGACATTCTTTTGCTCTAATGTGAAAATTTTGCATAAAACCCTGCAGGATAGTTGAAAATTAACATATATTAATTACTAGAGACTGTGTGCATATATATATATATATATATATGAAGCAATTTGTCACACCCTTATTTTATTTTCACCTATTTCAGAGTAATTGCGGAAAATGATACGCAGTTCAGTAGGCAACACAGGAATAGTATAAACATACTGATATTATTTGCACGATTACGGAAATTCCCCATAGGGGTTTGTACTTGATAATTACAAATAACGTAGCCTCACAGCGCTACGTGGGTGTCTAAGTCTATCCCAGTGAAACGGAAACATCTTCCAATCTTTGTTCCACCACTGCAATCCCCTCGTACGATTCTCTTCTTTGTTCTCAGCATACGTTCTGTCTTCTCCTGTCTAAATTGTTGGTAGGGGAAGGTGAGATGCTGGGGAAACTCAGTAGGAAAGAAATACCAATATGCATGCAAGATAAGTGCCTAATGCATGACGTGCTTGCATTACGTAACTCATGCTCACACAATGACATATCTGCATGCTCAATGTTTCAATCAACATACGTATGGCTATAGCATAAACAGAAACAAAGCTTCAATTATTCATATATGTTTCACATAATCAAGCAAAGCAATAACATGCATCAATACACAGCACAAATATCAAATACATGCAGGAGAGGTAAGTTCCCTACCTTAATCGCCCTTCCCTGATTTTCGAATAACATGCCTCGATTTACGTGCCAATACCTCAGGTTCTCTACTCAGTCCTAGAACGTCAAATGAACAGTTTAGACACTTCCATAATATTTTTGGTGGTTATATTAGTCTATGGTGAAATTTTACCAAAAATGCCCCCGGAACCCCGGCCCGATGGCACGTTTTTTCAAAATTTTGACTAAAGCTATTCTAACTTATTTTCACCCAAGGAATCCATTTCCGGGCTCGAAATCACCAAATTCACTGTCAAATTACGAAAATACCCTTGACAGCCCCTATTTAGAGATTTCAGTGACGTTTTCGTAATTATGCTTTTTCAGCCTCTACCGAAAAAGTGCCCAACTGTAACCCCACCTATTTTTGCCCACTTAATCCAATGGAACCATTTATTTCATGAAAATCCAACTCCTTCCCTCAGATCTGTGCTGGCCAAAATATTGGTCAAAAATTGGAAAAATGGAGTTTTGTGTTTTAGCTTCTAAAACTTGTACTTTTCCACTTCTAATCCTTTATTAACTTAAATAAACATTTCTTAATCATGATTCAAAGAAATTTGGGCAGCATAACCCCTTAGGGTTATAGTTTTCCAAATTTACAAACTTGACAAAAAATCACTAAAACCAAACACAAACCTCAACAACAACACCATACTAGTTTAGATCTAAGGTTTGTGAGGTTACCTTTTAAGATCTTGAATCCTCTCTCTCTAGAAATCTCCTCTCTCTCTTCTTGAGCTAAGAATGGTGTCTTCAAGATCATGGATGCACGAAGAATCACAGTTTAGAGAAGGATCTAAGACAAAATCACAAGAAAAGCCTAAAAAATCACTCTTACCTTAAACTTCTTCTTCTTCTTTCTCTCTAGAACTTGAGAGCTAGCTCTCTCTCTCTCTCTCTCTCTCTCTCTCTCTCTCTCTCTCTTCTCTTCTTGTGTTGAATGAAAATGAGGAAGGAGAAAATGTATGTATGAAGGGGGAAGGGAAGATGTTTTATTAACTTAGTCATCTTTCTTCCTAGCCATAGATATAATCAAGGGTTGACATTTCAACACCAATCATGCACACCATACTTCCCACCATACCTTCTTACTTTATGCCATACCCCTTCATCATGCCTTCTACTTTATGCCATACTCCTTCATCATTTAGTTTCAATTGGATTGGGACTAGATTCCCTTCTACAAACCATCCCCCCTTCTCTTTACTCTAACCGAACCCATTTCTTCTCTCTAATTTCACAATTCTTGATTTATTCCATCAAGAATAATCCACTTATGCATTTTCCTTTATTTTCCTTGATTAATTGAGATTAACTCCAATTAATTGGGAAAATAATTAATCTTGGGCTAAATTGACAAAATTATGATTTTGCTATCACCTTTATAATTTAATTCCTTTCTTGAATTAATTTACCCATTTCCTTATGAATATGAATATTTCAAAATTCATAAGTTCCAAATTTCATGAATATTCACCGTTTTATTGAATTATTCAAATAATTACAATATATTTTTGGTGAATAAAATTGGGATGTTACACAATTAATCACTCGAGACTGTATAATCTATATAGAAAAATACTTTTTCCTGATGAAAATTTGAATAATTTGCCTATAGAAAATCCGAAAAGGTCCAACATGCCTATAGCAAAAAAAAAAAAAAAAAACGCTTCGATCAAACAAACACGTCAGGAAAGACTGGGAACAGAAGTCATATGTAGTTGTCATTGAGAGGACACTTGGAAGCTTCGTGCAATTCACATTTGCATGAAAATTGAAAATGAGACTATTATAATAAGGAAGAATAAGAGTTCTTTTTAATGAGGATCAATCATAAAATACATTTAAACATTTTAATTATCCTAAAACTTTTTCTTAACCGAGCACATGAAAATATTTCTTCTATATATCTCTTAGGTAGCAGAAGGCTTGAAAACCTAACATTCTCATGCTTACATATGAATGACTAATTTGCTAGTTCATGACTACTTCATGTGGTAACTGGTAAGGAAAACTACACGTCTCCAGTGGAGCTCTTCTGAACAAACAATGAAATTATTTTATTCCAGTTTTATTTGAAACATTGAGATTTGAGCACAAGTTTTGATTTTAAGTGCAGGCATGTGAGTAAAGCAAAAACTTGAACGACATAAATCAATAGGTATATTAAACATACAAAGATAGAATAGATGTAGGTTTTTACCATTTAAAATGCATTGCAATATAATATTTCAGAAAACTGTGTTGCTACTCCTGCTAAATCAAGGTTTAAATCCGTTATAAGAGATTTGTCCAAATTTAGTAATATCAAGAATTTTGTTATCTCAAATAAGAGGACACTTGTGTCTATAAAAAAAATTAGTGAAAACTGAAAAGTCCTTATTTAATATTTTATATTTGTTGCAACGACTAGTACTTTCTATATATAAAAATATATTAGATTATTTTGACCAATAAAATCTTTAGATAGGAATTTTTATTGATTTTCAAAAAAAAAAAAAAAACGAGGCTTGTGATTGAAGTGCAAGCAATCTATCTATATATGTTGATATTCATAAGCATATATTCATTCTTTTTAATATAACTATATGGTATATGATACGATTAGATGTATCTTGATGTGTTTTATATAGCATTTAAAAAAAAAATAATACGAAGTCATAGGCTAGCAAACAATTAGATATTAGTTTGAAGTTGTTGATAGACACACTATTTTATTGGTTAAATAGAGTAGAAGTCTTGTAAAAGTTGAGAATTTTAAAATGGAGGGATAATAGATGAAGAAATATCCTTGTATTATATTTAAAAAAAATTAATTACTTGAATTGAAGTAATTATTATTTGTTAAGGAATCTTTTCTTATGTGGAAAAAATTGTTAATAGATTGAGAGGATATATGCTTGATAAGAGAGGGATGAAGAAAGAACTACCACAAAGTTTGAGATTATGTTAGTATTTTCGAGAAATGACTATATGTCCGTCTAAATTTCATATGTTATGTCTTGATGAACAAGTCTATCATATAGTGATTGATGATGAAGAAATGTTTTGATTATTTTTTTTGATTTGGTTAAACATATAATTTTTGTGAGCTTAGAGTGTAAACCGTTAAGATTTTCACCTATTTTAATAAACGCACTTACTAAGAAATGAATTTGTGTTTTTCTCATTATGGTGGGATGAAATCATTTACTACACCAACCAACAATTTATTGGTAGTTTAAGTTTCTTCATATTTCAATCACTTCATAAAAATAACAACCTATATATAATTTTTTGCAATTAAAATATTTTTAAAATAATAATAACAAACTTTAAATGAATTGTATATTCAAATATCATCAGCATTTTTATTACATATATATAAACCTCTCACTTGTAGATGATTTATTTATTGTCATGTCAGATATAACAATTATAGCTAATAAGCACATTTAGATTATAAGAAATTTTATATATTAGAGAAATTATATGGGAACTTCTCTATTTACTAAATGAATTCATCAAGACAATATGAATCATGGAATTGTCTTCTTCACCCTTCTCTCTTTCTTGCCAAATGCATTTTCAATTCATTAGCAAATATTTCCATATAATAAAAGTACAAGATTGGCAACAAAAAAAAAAAGGGTACAAGATAATTTCTTTTTTCACTTTTATGATAACTCGTCTTTTTCGGCCATTCCAAAGTCTTCACCTTTAGCAAGTCATCTCTGTTACTTGTCTTCTGTGGAAAAAGTTTGCCTATAAAAGGAGAGGGAGGGGCAAAGAAATTTAAAGGAACACTGAGTCTATTGAATTTGTGTGGCTCTAGTATATCATGTTGAATGGGGCAATCAAATAAAGTTAAATATTATGTGACATTCATTCAAAAATCGAAAAATATATTTCTTTCATGGAGGACTTGCTTCATAGTTTTATCAAATTTCGTTGAATTGTATATCATATATATATTCAAAACAAAATTATTTAGGCTCAAAGACCACATTTCAAAAGGAATCTTTTTATTCGTCTTGTGTGGAAAAATTTGCCTATAAATTGAGAGTGATGAACAAAGAAACCAATACGCAAAAAGACTAGTCAAAATCGAAAAAAAGACTTCCAAACACGCATGTATAGGATTGAGATAAGGAAACTTTATAAATTTTTATTTTATTTGAAGTAAACATTACGTTAATGAAACTTTTACCTATGCCGAAAAATCTTCTAATAAATTGGAAAGGTACTTGGTAAGAGAGGGTTCAGTATACAAGACTCCTATCAAACTGTTTTCAGGAATTTGACCCGTGACCTCCAAGTCACATAATAGCAATCTTATCATTGCGCTAATGTCACATGGCAAGAGAGGGATAGAGAAGAAAATTTCATGATTCTTTTTGTGTCCTAATCAATTAGTACTATCATACAGTAATTGAGGAAGAGGCTTTTAATTTACTTACGTAGAAAAATCTTCTAATAAATTAAGTATTTATGCAAGGAACAAAACACCGGACCGGGCAATGAACCGGTCACGGTATAGGCTCAAGAGTCAATGGGTCAATCGGGGTCTAACCTGTGGTTAGGCCGGCCATATTAAAATATTATAATTTATTAGTAGCAATATATATATTAAAATATTTTTAAACTTCTATAGATAAAAATGAAGATCTTTAGAAAAAAAATGTTTAAAATCTATTAGTATTAATTATGATGCTTATACTTATGCAATGACACCTCCTTTCCTATAATTATTATATCCTTTTAAATAATTTTTTTATCATCTTCTTTTTTTTAGATTTATTCTTTTTTAACCTAATTTTCTCTTCATATTGGTCTTCAACCTTTCATTTTCCTTTAAAAAAATGGCATGAGATAATAGTTAGAAGAATAAAAAAAAAAAAAAAAGGAAACCAATCCAATTAGTAAACCACAGGTTTTCCAGGTTCAACTCAATTATAGCTAATAAGCACATTTATATATATAAGAAATTTTATATATTAGAGAAATTATATGGGAACTTTCTTCTCTATTTACTAAATGAATTCATCAAGACAATAAGAATCATGGAATTGTCTTCTTCACCCTTTTCTCTTTCTTGTCAAATGCATTTTCAATTCATTATCGAGGTAAGTCTTTTTTGGTTTGCTCTTATGTGAAAATTTTGCATGAAAGCTTGCGAGATATAGTCAGCAAGTAAATGATATTAATCGCATAGACCACCTTACTAACATTATAAATACCAGTGGTGCTAACACGAGTCACGTATATTCACAAAAATCTACCAACTCGAAAGAAAATTGCCATGGGTGTTTCCAACAGTACCATTGTATTTGTTTTGCTGTGTTTGTTCACCTTACTGATAAGTCATATACGCAAATGCAAAGCATCTTATCAAGATCTTTGCATCCCAAGTGAGCGGCAAGCCCTTCTAAATTTCAAACACCGTATTCTCGATCCTTCAAATAGGCTCGCCTCTTGGTTAGAGAACACCAATTGTTGCAACTGGACTTCAATTGTTTGCAATAATGTATCTGGTCACGTTCTTCAGCTTCATCTCAGAACTTCACTTTCTGATTATGTTGAATATGAAACTTTTAAGAGGCCACAGTTTGGTGGTGAAATAGATCCTTCATTACTTTCTTTGAGTTATCTGAGTTACTTGGACTTAAGCAGCAATGACTTTGGGGATATGCAAATTCCAAGTTTCCTTGGATCAGTGAAGAGCTTGACATATCTGAACCTCTCTTATGCGGGATTCAGTGGAAGCATTCCTCACCAGATAGGAAATCTCTCTAATTTGCTCCATCTTGACCTTGGAGGTAATCATTTTACTGGAAAAATTCCTCATCAGATTGGGAATTTATCGAATCTGCTATATCTTTGTCTCTATGGTGGTTATCGATATGATGACATGGATAGGATACCATTGTACGTAGAAAATCTTCAATGGATGTCATCTCTTTCCTCACTCCAATTTCTTGAGTTGGGTACTGTTAATCTGTCCAATTCATTTGAGTGGTTTCATGTTTTGCAGTCGCTTCCCTCATTGACAGAGTTACATTTGCCATGGTGTGCTCTTCCTCATCATTTTCCTTCTGCCATTTCCATTAACTTTTCATCTTTGGCTGTCCTTTCTCTTTCTGATAATTCTTATGATTATAGTTCTTATTTCATTCCAAAGTGGATTTCTCAATTAAAAAACTTGGTTTCTCTTCAGTTAAATTCTAATGATCTGCAAGGTTCCATCCCAAATGGTTTTCAAAACCTCACTCTCCTTGAAAATCTTGATTTATCTGATAATTTGTTTAATTCTTCTATCCCTGGTTGGATATATACTTTGACTCATCTCAAATCTCTTAGTCTCTCTAAGAACAATTTGCAAGGACCAATTTCACATGCAATTGGAAACTTGACTTCTGTGGTTACTCTTGATTTGTCGGGTAATCATCAGTTGGAAGGGCCAATTCCAAGGTCTTTAAGTAGTCTGTACAACTTAAAAAGGGTTGATTTCTCAAATATCAAATTGAACCAGCAAGTTTCTGAAATAATAGAAATAATGTCGAATTGTGCTTCACACACATTACAGGCTTTATTTATTTCAAATGCACAACTATCTGGTCATTTGACACCCAGAATGGGAATTTTCAAAAATCTTGTGTCACTTCATCTTGATCATAATTCCATTCATGGTGCAATTCCTATATCTTTAGGAAATCTTTCCTCTTTGAATTATCTTGATCTGTCTTCGAATTCCATTGATGGTGCAATTCCTATATCTTTAGGAAATCTTTCCTCTTTGAATTATCTTGATCTTTCTTCGAATTCCATTGATGGTGCAATTCCTATATCTTTAGGAAATCTTTCCTCTTTGAATTATCTTGATCTTTCTTCGAATTCCATTGATGGTGCAATTCCTATATCTTTAGGAGATCTTTCCTCTTTGAATCATCTTGATCTCTCTCATATTCAATTCAACGGGAATCCATTTGATGCTATTCAATCACTTTTTGCATTACAATCACTTGACATCCTTGATAATCTTTTTCAAGGAGAGGTGACAGAAGATCACCTTGCTAATTTCACAAAGCTACATTCATTTGAAGCATCAAGAAACAAACTCATTTTGAAAGTGGGTCCCAATTGGAATCCTCCTTTTCAAAAGTTGGAATTCTTGGACATGGGCTCGTGGAATTTAGGCCCCCACTTTCCATCATGGATGAAATCACTCAAGCGTCTTCAAGAGTTGTCCATACCCAACACCAACATCTCTGATTCTCTCCCCAAGTGGGTTTGGGATGCATTTCCCTATGCTGATATCTTTGATTTCTCAAAAAATAACATCCATGGAGACCTTTCTCATACAATAAAGAATCCCATCAATGTCTTATCCATTGATTTAAGCTCAAACCACTTGAGCGGTTCTCCTCCTTACATATCACCCAATATGATTCGCATGGACCTCTCAAATAATTCCTTTTCTGGGTCCCTAGACTCCTTCCTGTGTCAAGGAAAAGTAAAACAAATGGAGTTAACATATCTCAATTTGGAGTCAAATAATTTGTCTGGTGAAATGCCAGATTGTTGGATAATGTGGCCCAATCTAATGTTCATCATGTTGGATAGCAATTATCTCAGTGGGAACTTACCCCAATCATTGGGATCCTTACCTGGGTTAAGTTTGTTACAACTTCGCAATAATGCACTCTCTGGAAATTTTCCTATTTGTTTGAAGAACATTGTTGGATTGGTTTTCCTGGATCTCAGTGAGAATCAATTTTCAGGAATAATTCCATTGTGGGTTGGACACAATCTACTAAATTTGAAGGTCCTTCTCCTCAGATCAAACAAATTCATCGGTGGCATTCCCAATCAAATATGTTGCTTGAATTCTCTACAAATGTTGGATCTTGCAGAGAACAACATATCAGGACAAATACCAAAATGCATCAACAACTTGACTGCTATGCTCATAATGAACACTAGTTTACAATCATATGTTTTGGCCCAAGGGAATGGCCCTGCATATGCCATGACTGACGTCCTCCTTGCTTTGAAAGGAAGGGTTGAGGATTATAATTTTCTAGGTCTCATCATGAGCATTGATCTTTCAGATAACAAATTATCTGGTGAGATACCATCCCAAATTACAAGTCTTGCGGGGTTACAATTTCTGAACTTTTCCAACAACTTGTTGCATGGTAAAATTCCTCAAAGTATAGGCAACATGGGATCATTACAGTCAATAGATTTCTCAGAAAATAGACTCTCTGGCAAAATCCCACCATCCATTTCCAAATTGAATTTCCTGAACAAGTTAAACTTGTCTCTCAATAATCTGACAGGAAAAATTCCAACAGGAACTCAATTGCAGAGCTTTGAAGCATCTAGCTTTGTGGGCAATCATCTATGTGGTCCTCCACTGCTGAACAATTGCAATGATTTCAAGAATGTCCCAAAGCACGACCAAAATGCCAAAGAAGGTAAAGGAGGAATCAATTGGTTTTATGTGAGCATGTCATTGGGATTTGTTTCAGGATTTTGGGCAGTAGTTGGTCCTCTGCTCTACAGTAGATCATGGAGGTACACTTATTTCTGTTACATAGATCGCATGTGGTACAGACTTCAATCTTTCTGGTGGTAAGAAAGAAAATAATAGCTGTGTTTTTGTAGTTCATGTGCTTTGTAAATGTTTTGTATGTCATGGCTTCTTTTTTATCCGTAAAAGGTTTGAGTTTAATGAGGTTGGTTGAATAAGTTGTAAGCTTTGAGTATGTATGTGGTTTGTCTTTTGTGTACTAAATGTATTGAATTGTGTTATGGAAGTTACACTTTTATTTAAATCGCCTCCAGATTTATGCCTTCGATGTATAAAAGTCTACTATTTATTTATTTTTTAATTATCAGACTTGGGCAGCTCAATTAAGCCTTGATTGTTCCGGTTTTAAATATAAGATAAAGTTGACTTTTTTGGAGATATTAGGAAAGCTAATTAAATTGCTTTAAAATATTTATATTCGTCATTTTTTTTTCAAACTATTTTGCTTAACATATAAAAGATATACAATATATGATATGATTAAGTAACTTATTTAGCTTCATTAATCTCTCCAAAAAATGTTAACTCTATCTTATATTTAGGATGGAAGGGAGTAAAAATCAATTTGAGTTTTCATAATTTTAAAAATATGCTAAAAACAAAAGTTAGTTAAATATGAATAAGTATAATAACTAGCAAAAAGTTTACGTACATAACAAAAACAATGTAATGGTATGTTAATTAACAATGAAGGGGAAAAAAGACAATGAAGGAAACTAAAACAGCCATGGAAAGAGAATGTTTGGAATCCTCCCTCAATCACATACAAAGAGAAAAACAAAAAAGTTATTGATGGTCTTATATATGTCTTTTTTTTTTATTTGGCTTACAACGGCACGGGTCAAACCCGTAAAGGGGGAGGGGTGGCCGGGTGGGGCACTAAGCCTAAACAAATAAAAGAGAAGACTAGTAAAAGCTAAAGAGATTGAAAGACGTGACGACCTTGAATAGGCTGAACAAAGGAGGAATGTATAATTACTTTAAAGCATGTTTGGGCATCACTTAATTTTTTTTTTTTAATAAATCCTTATTACATAAATTGAAATAAAACTCTTCTCATATACTTACCTCGTATACTGTAAATCACGATTTATAAGCACTTATAAGTCAAACGAGCACTTCCTCTGGTCCTATTTATAAGCAACTTTCTCTCATAGAACTGAACCCTATTATAAGCAATTTTTACTTTTTGTTTGAAAATGTAAGTATCTTTTTCCTATTTTATTCTTATTAAAATGCTTATTATCTCTCATTTTTATACTCATTATTTCTCATTATTTTTATCTATTCCCTCTCCTATACTCTTTTCATAAATAAGGGCATATATGAAAAAAAAAATATGACATTTTTGACATACTTATTGCTTTTAACTATCAGTTCGTTTTACACAATCAAGGAGAAAGTTACTTATAAATATGACCGAATGAAGTATCATAATTGTAATAAAAAAATTTTTAATTTCTTTGAAGTAAACATCCCGATATGGAATATCGCACTGTATTATTATATATGTGGGAAAAATTTGTTAGTAAATTGAAAGGACATCTGGATAAAGAGGGGAGGAGAAGAAAATTTCCATATAATTTGCTTGACATTCAAAATTTTCTTTATATCTATATTTTAATACTATATTTTTGTTTTTTGTTATGATAAATATCTCTGACATAATACTATAGTTGAAGCATCTACAACTACAAAGTAAGAGATTATATACGTAAAAGTATTTTCCTGATGATATATGTATAAACTATTCGTTTAAATTATTATTATTGTTGTTGTTATTTTTAAAATATTTTAGATGAAAAAAAGTTACATACTTGCTTTCGATTTTATTAGAGATGATGCAGAAAATTTCACTTCTATAACATGAAAATAACATCTAGAAATTAAGAGAGGACAGACCAAGAAACCTCTACACAATTTTTTTTGATGAAAGGTCAATATTATTCAGAAAAATGAGATTGGTATACTAGAAAATCTTGCCATCACATATCCGCATGGACAATATAGCGAGAAACTAAAAAAGATCTTAAATGTTGGTCAACACAAATTTTGTATATTTCACTCTTTTTTTTTTTTTTTGGGAAGTAACAATATGTCTATAAAAGTATGCCATAACGTCACTTGTGTTTTGGTCAATGAGTCTCTCTTATATGGAAAAGTTTGCCAATCATACCTCTACTTTCTTGAATTTATAAACATATAACATTCTCAAATATAAATTTAAATATTTGTATAAAAATGTTATTAATTAAGTAAATCAATTTATGAAAATTTGAAGGGAAAATTGCCCATAAAGACTTTATTAGAAATTTATTTGCTAAATGAGACCTGAAAGCATTTAAGGGAAGATCTTTTGCTTACGGGGAAGATTATTTGCACATAAGGGAATATCTTTTGCACATAGGAAAGATTGTTTGAACACAAGGGAAGATCACATAAAGAAAATATATTGAACACAAGGAGGATTGTTTGCACATAAGGGAAGTTCTTTTGCACACAGGAAAGATTGTTTGCACACAAGGTTCCATTTGATAAATAAATTTTCAGTGAGGTATTTATAGACAATTTTTCCAAATTTGAATAGTTTGTCGGTAGAAAATCCTAAAATGTGATCCAAAATGCATGTCGAGAAATTCTTCAAATCCAACAAACACAATTAGAAAAATTGTGAAGGAAACCAACAAGCTGTTGTTGAGATTGCAAGCGGTCTCAACCCCGTATGAAGGAAAATACAAATTTAAATTTTGAAAGTATATATGTTAAGAAGCAAAGCCCACCCTTCCCTTGCCCGAAATAGTTAGGGCTTCTATCAAGAAAGGATGAGCATCAAGCTACAAAATGCCGTCATTTCATCCTTTGGGCTTGACATTGGACGGGGTTCTCGCCCTCCCCATGCACACCCCTAATTTGTAGTTTTGATTGAGGGGACACTACATAACTTTGTATGTGTGTGTAGCATTTATGTTTAGGAACGACAACAAATAAGAATGACTTACCCATAATTAATTGACATTTTTTAGTATAATTTTAAAATTTTGATCAAGATGGAGTATCATTCTCAACGTAATTTAGAGGTCATTGCTGTTACCAAAAAAAAAAAAACAAGTAGTACTGTTGATAATCATATGTCATTTGGCAAGCAATTAAACCAAAGAGAAGACTTGCAGTAAACATTACAATAAGGAATTTTGTAATTTTATTAAGTGGAAAATTTTGCTTATCAATTGAAAAGGATATTTCAATATTCTTGTTTTGTCTTAATCAATTAGTCTATCATATAGCAGGGAATTTTTTTATACGCTATGCTTGAGATTAGAGGGACAGGCATTATATTCTGTAGTGTTTGGTATGAAGAGTGTCATGCCCTTTCCGATCATAACTTTCAATCTTTATGGTCGCAGTACAACTCCACAATTATGTCATAAAGGCAACATTTCCTAATTCAATACAAATATTCTTATCATTAACTCAAGATTATGGATGGAATGATTCAATTCCTGAAGCTTCAACTGACGAGATGCGTATGCCTTCACTCGGCTGGCATCAATTCTCATCTCGATCTATGCTTGCTCGCATCTAGAGATTCAATTTCCTTCCCAATCCATGCCATCTGGCATCAGTGAAGACAACAAAGGCCCACTATGGATCTGGGATTATCAGTGTTGGTATTTTAATAAATTTTCATCATCAGCTCTCCGAAGCTCCTCTCACAATCATCATCACATGCATAATGCTAAGTTCTGGGAAATTTCGATATAAACATCTCATCCCTTTTTTTATTATTGTCACACCCGTAGCCCTTCTTGGCCTCGTGCCCGAGTCCCTTAGGACGTGGCTAGCAGCCTCGTCGGGTAGGGTGCCTTTTTATTCACACCATATGGCCCTCCATAGTAACCCACAATCATCCATA
This sequence comes from Inga laurina, assembly GCA_963855925.1. Taxonomy (NCBI): domain Eukaryota; kingdom Viridiplantae; phylum Streptophyta; class Magnoliopsida; order Fabales; family Fabaceae; genus Inga; species Inga laurina. The sequence goes on along the minus strand of OY979702.1, from coordinate 63,897,995 downwards.
GAAAATGTGATAGATAAATATGTGATGCACCATATAGTATAAAATGAAAATCACATCAATCCGTGTGTGTACACAAAGTTCAGGGCCAAACACCCAGTTAAAACAATAATCCATGTGTGTACACAAAGTTCAGGGCAAACCATCCAGTTGAAACCCTTACGTGTACCTCAGCCGAGTCACCGACTACAGCTAGGTAAATCATGTATCATAGCTGGGTCCTTACTAGGCCGAATGGTACATATACACTTCCCATCGAACGGTACATATACACTTCCCGCACCACAGCTAGATAATATTCGTGTCCTCGGCTGAGCACCCAACCACAACCAGGTAATGTTCGTGTACCTCAGCTGAGTCCCAAACTACAGCTAGGTAATGTGCCTTAGGCACGAGTTCATATCACAGAATACAGAACATATAACATATTAACTATCACATAGTGTATGAGAGATTATAGTTACTACATTAGCCTTTCTTATATAATCTTCCTGATAATTATTGATCATTACATACCACTTGTTATCGATCTGAATCAGAATAACATATGCAGTTCAGTGTACCTGTAGGTATCATACTGGGTCATACTCAGTGTACCCATAGGATCTGATACCAAAATGTCACGTCCGTATCTCAATTTCAACATTTTTCATAGTATTTGCGGAAAACGATATACGGTTCGATAGGCAACACAAGAATAGCATAACTATACTGATAATATGTGCATGATTACATAAATTCCCCATAGGGGTTTGTATATGATACTTACGATTAAGGTAGCCACACAAGGCTATTAGGATGTCTAAACTTATCCCAGTGAAATGGAGACTTCTTTCCGTCTTCGTTCCACTACTGTAATCCCCTTGTACGGTACTCTACATTGTTGTTTGCATATCTTCTGTCATCTCCTGTCTAAATTGTTAGTAGGGGAGGGTGAGATTCGAGAGAATCTCAGTAGGAAATAGATACCATAATGCATGCATGATATATGCTATGTGTATGATATGTTAGCTTTAACTAGATGTATGCCTATAATGACATTTCTGCATGCTCAATATTTCATACAATAAGACTATGGCCATAGCGAAAACAGAAACAGAGCTTCATTTATTCAAATATGCTCTACACAATCAAGTAAAGCAATCACATACATCATTACACAAGCAAATATATCAAATACATGCAAGTAAGGTAAGTCCCCTACCTCTAGCTTTTCTCCTCGATTTGCGTGCCAGCAACTTACCCTCGGGGACCTGGCTCGACCCCGCTGTACCCGGTCCAGCTGTACTTTTCCCGAAATTTTGACATGGGCTATTCTTACATATTTTCACCTAAGGAATCCATTTCCGGACTCGGAATTATCAAATTCAATGTAAAATTATGAAATTGCCCTTGGTAGCCCTACTTTTAGGGTTTTAGGGGCGTTTCCGTAATTATGCTTTCTCAGCCTTTTTTGAAAAAGTGCCCAACTGTAACCCTACCTAATTTTCCCTCCTGAATCCAATGGAACCATCAAATCATTGAAAATCTAAATCTAAGGCCCTCAAACATCCCTGGCCGAAATATATGGGTTTTCCAAGGAAAATCGAGATTTTTCGGTTTCGGTTCTGCAAACGCGTTTCTTTCTACTCCTAACCACTTTATTGACTATTCCATTAGGTTACAACTACCATTTAGTATCAATTTGGGCAACATAACAGTCCCCACAACCCATTTTCCATTTTTACACACAAAGGCAATCCGGCGAAATTTCACTGATTAAATTGTCGATAACAGCCAGAATAGTCAATATGCAAGAGTTTGGAAGTTACCTCAAGCTCCCACTAGCTTTTTCTTCTTGTGGCTGAAAACCCTAACTTCAAAACACGAAGATTTGTGCTTCAAATACCTTACATCACATAGAAGAGAGGCTTAGGAGAAGGATTATACACGTTAGGTACGAATTCACCGGAGAAATCGACCTATCTCGTGAGTTTACTCCTCTCTTTTTTTCTCTAAAACTCTCAACTTTCTCTCTCTCCTTGGCTGCTATTTCACGACAGAAAATGGAAGAAGATGAAGCCAAAAGTGCTTTTATCATATATTACAATTTCCTTTATTTATTTTCCCATTTTCGGATTTTTCACAAATTCTGGCAGATTTCTGCCTAAACTTTGAAAAATCATAACTAATTCTAGAAAAATAGAATTAGAGTGATTCCAAAGCATATAGAAACCTTATTGAGTCTAGTTTCAAGGAAAAATATAGACTTTTGCTGAATGGAATCACAAAATTCCCAGAATTTCAATCTTTGCATATTGTTCAAAAAATTTCACAGTATTTTTTGTGCTGACTTCAAAAATTCATATCTTTTTGTGTGTAGCTCTAATTGAGTCATATGAGCTATCAAATTAAAGCTTAGGATGTCTACTTTCATCTTGTAAAATTTCATAATTTTTTCTCATCATTTGATCATTCAAAATCACATGACAAGCTCACTACCTCATAGGCGATTTCACCGAAAACATAATTATATTCTCCAAAATTCACCATTTTACTTTCTTAATACCTCAAAGATATAAGAAACATTAGAGAATAGATTTGGGACATCTACTAAACCGGGGCTTAGCAGTCCACTTAATTTAGGCTTATTCCCAAGCCTCCAAATACCAAAATTCGGGGTATTACAAAGAGAATGAATATTGTAAGATTAAAAACAAAGTATGAAAATGAAAAAAAAAACTAATATAATTTTATTCCGATTGAAAATATTTTTTTGGTGCATATCTCATTTTCTTTTTGGAAAATATTATTTCACATACCAAACTCTGCCTTTGGGTTCAATGAAGGTTTCAGGGAAAATTTGTCAAGGGAAATCATTCTTTTGCTTTTATGTGAAAATTCTGCAAAAATGTCGACAGGATAGTTGGAAAATAAATTATATTAATTACTAGAGAAAATATAATATATATAGATAAATATTTTTTACGATGAAAAATTGAATAATGTCTATAGAAACTCCTAAAAGGTCCAACCTGCGTCTAGGAAAAACAAAATTCTTTTATCCAACAAACACGTCAGGAAAGGTTAGTTATAATTGGGGGACAACTCAAAACTTCCTGCAATCCACGTTTCCATGAATATTGAAAATCAGACTATTATAATAAGGAAGAATAAGAATTCCTTTTCATGAGGATCCATTATAAAATACATTTAAACATTTTAATTACTCTAAAACATTTTTTTAAACCGAGCACATGCAAATATTTCTTCTATATAGCTTTTACGTGGCAGAAGGCTTGAAAACCTAACATTGTCATGCATACGTATGGATGATTAATTTGCTAGTTCATGACTACTTCATGTGGTAAGGATATGACAGGGTATGAGTAGAAGTTCAATCTTTAAATCCCTTAATGTGTAATAAAAAAATGTATTTTCTACCCGACAAATGTTTAAAAATTTAAAAATGTCTATATGAAAAAATATATTTTTAGTTATGTTTAAATATTATAATCATGCAGAAATTTCGCATAAAATTTGAAGGGTCGAGCAGTTGAGTCCATAGAACAATATCTAAAGGGCCTGTTTATTTGTATTTTTGTTTTCAAAAAAGTTTTATAAAAAACAAGTTTTGAAAAAAAGAAATACAAGAAAAAAAATATGTTTTTACACTCACTGACAATGACATAGTGGTGGTCAGCAAAATACAAGAGAAAACAAAGGAGGTCCCATTTACTTTGATATTATAAGCCGGTACCATTTATGACACTGTCGTTTTATAATGAAAGAGCAGTGAGACAGATGGTGAAACTCAATTTCCATGGGTTAATTGTGGAGTGCAGTCAAAATGAAGCATGTTGTGTATTACCATATAATGAACATTCCTTTTTCTTTTTTCTTGCCTATAGTGTATCCCTCCCCTTAAAAAGAAGAAGGAAGGAAGCAAGGAAAAAGGAGGAACAAGGAAGGAAGGAAGCAACATTGTCAAGTTAAGCGAACTTTGCAGTGATTTTTGCTGAATGCTCTCTTTAGGTCCCACATCAAGATATTTCCATCATTTATACATACGTGATCCTGTTTCTAGTGTAGATTTTTGCGCTTTTATTATCTAACAGAATGTTGAAAAGTTAGAAACAATGTTTGATATGTCCCATTGTGGCACACTATTGAAACAATAACTTGAGTGATCAAATGGATATTGTGGCACACTATTGAAACCAATATTATCTATTTTGAAAGAAAATAGGGGACGTTACTCGTTAGGTTTATAATTGCAGAAACTTGAGCAATATAAATTAATAGGTATATTAAACATACATAGATAGAAACGATGCAAATTTTTACCATTATAAATGCAGTTTGCAATGTAATCATTCAGAAAACAGTCTTTCTTTGATTCAAGAAACATACCATTAATTGTAGGGTTCTTCACTTGTTTGAACTTCATACCCTAAAACCAGCATTCCCAGACGTTTCCATTTGCCTGTTTTCATTATATATGTGGCCTTCCATCCTACATGATAGTATTAAGATTTCAACACTCTACAAATAGAAAGCGTCGAATAATGAAGACCTTCTCAAGAAATAGCATATTGCTATACAGAGGAAGCTTGAGAGTTTTATTTGGTACAAGAATAAATTTTAGAAGGGAGAAGATGAAGTTGAACATGGCATTCTCATAAATATGAAGCTATTTAATGGTTAGGTTATCAAAAGGACAAGTTTATTTCAGATGAAATGAATAAATAATTATACCATATATTTCACAATAAATAATGAGTTTTACTTGTCTTCAAAATTCAAATGATAAAGCACTAAAGAACCTAGAAATATCTCTCCCTTCTACTTGTTAGAATTTTAAATTGAAGTTACTCTGAAGTAGTAGATCATTATTGTTAGTCTTTTACTCTTTTCTTTGTACCCCCACCCCGCACTTTTTCAAGCGCTGGTTAAAGCTCCATTTTCTCTAACATGTTATTCCCTTACCTTTCATCGTCAGCAATTGTACTTCAGATACATAGAGTAAAGGATTGTTTTGATCCAAACAGGAAAACGATTCCATGATCAGAGTCTAAAGTATTAAAGAACTTTCTCCTTGCCAACGTTTAAGCAAGGCAGGGCATTATGGCAGGTCCAACCGACTAAATGAAAACTTCCCAAAGGAAAAATTCTATCATAATAATTGCTCACATCATCGAAATATTAACAAAATGGCTCAGAATGTAAAGCGCACAACTAAACAAGTAAGTCATAACTGAAAAGTCCTGTCCAAATTAAAATGCAAGTATTAAAAGACTAAAGATTACCATTCAAACATCGAACAGAGGAATAATAGAATATTTGGGAAAAAAATCAGAAAACAAAATATGGTATTTAACATCAACCCCAATAAAACATTTATTCGTCTTTATCATCAATGACTTCCTAAACATATTTTAGACTCGGACTTGAGAATAATAAAGTTCAAACTTAAGACAACAAACAAGCAAAAGCAACCTTATTACTTCATTGCTATTCAAGAAAGGCAATCCACAACCACGTTCAAGTCCAGAATCCATACTGAATTCAGATCACGAACAACAAAATCATTAAGAACGATCAATTACCTGGGTAATGGAGCAGAAGACAAGCGATTCCGAAGTTGGCCGCTTTGCTTTCAACAGTACGTCTCCGGTGAGCTCGGAGAGGCAACGGTTTTGAATTTGACGGTAAATGAAGCGGGCGGCGGTGGCGGTTATCCGACTCGTCTCAGCCTCACTGGTTGAGTGAGTGACAGTGACACGGTGGGTATTACGAATTCAGTCACCATATGCCGAAATCGATGTTCCTATAATTTGGGCCGTTCATTGTCGAACAAAGCCATAGGATTGGAAATGAAACCAAATTGGGCCTTAACGACAAAAAAACATGTTAAGCCCAAAATTGGGATAGTTTGGTATGGGGCTTCCCAAGCTTGTAACTGTTTCCAAAAAAATATAAAGGTGAAAAGTCCTTATTTCAAATTTTATTGGGCAGATCTTTAGTCAAAAAAAACTACTGGGCAAAGGAACTAGTACTTTTCGTATATAAAAATATATCCGATCATTTTGGTCAATAAAATTTTTAAATAAGAATTTTTTACCAATGTTCTTTTTGAAAAAAGAATGAGGCTTGTGAATTGTGATTGAAGTACATTCAATCTATCAATTTTGATATTCATTATCACAGTCGGTTGAAAAATTAATCATATTTTTATTTTTATATAACTATATAGTAACTATACAATTAGTTATCACCCAAAATTTATGGATGATTTGACCTTATTAGATGTATTTTAATTTTTTTTATAGCATTTTGTTAAAATATAATACGAAACCGTCACTACAAAAAAACAGCAGATTACCCATGAACATTACTCACATAATTCCGTCTCTGAAATGAAATTACCGATAGATTAGGGACGGAAAAGAAATTATCGATGGAATTTTTTCCATTTCTAAAAAGTACGTGGCAAATTGATTTACCTACGGAATTTTTATTGTGTAAGAAATTACAGACGGATTACGCACGGAAAAAATTCCATCGGTGATTGTCGATGGAATTTTTCTGTGGGTAATCCATCGATAATTTAATATTATTTTTTTTAAAAAAATCCATGTGGCAATCTTAAAAGAGGCCACTTGGATATCACCGAAAGCTCTCCCACAACCCGCCGCCCCCGAGCTAGGGTCACGTGTCCCTCTAACCTTGCACCACGTGTCTTTGTGAGATAATTGTTGCATTTTGTATTAAAGGTGGGATTCGAACCTTGGACCTTTAGTATATGTTCTGATGCCTTTGCCAATTGAGCTGCTTTAACCTTGTGTTATTTATTCACATGATAATATATATAATGTAATAATTAAAAAACAAATATAATATTAAGATAAATATATATATAATTAAATATATAATTATATATAATTATATATTTCTTTTTTATAATATAAAATATAAATTTTTTTAATTTCTAATTTTGTTTAAATATTTAATATTAATATTAATATATATAATATTACATATGTATTTATATATAATTATATATTTCGTTTTTTATAATATAAATTTAAAATTTTTTAATTACTTATTTCATTTAAATATTTAATATTAATATAAATATATATTTATATATAATTATATATTTTGTCTTTATGATATTAAGTTTAAATTTTTATTTTTTATTTCATTTAAAATTTTTATTGATAATATTATAAATATTTAATATATTATATTAAATATTAATTTTATGATATTTAAATTTTTATTTGTTATAGATTATTTTTATTTTTATTATTTTATATAAATTATTAAAATATAATAAAAAATTATTAATTTTATCTACAGATTACCCACGGAATTCCGTCGGTAATTTCTCATTAAAAATACCTACGGAATTCGTCTGTATTTACCGATAGAATTTTTTCCATTGGTAATGCGTCGGTAATTAGACATGCATTACACACGGAATTCCGTCGGTAATTTCCCATTCAAATTACCCACGGAATTTCATGGGTAAGGTGTTGGTAATTACTGACCGAAAAAATTCCATGGGTAATCCGTCAGTATTTACTGACAGAATTTTTTCCGTCGGTAATTAGAGACGGAATTTTTTTCCATTTGTAATTTTTCCGACCGTAAATCTATCGGTAAGGCGTCTGAAATTACCAACGGAAATAATTCCGTGGGTAATTCTGTTGGAAATAGCATTTTTTTTTGGTAGTGCATAGGCTAACAAGCAATTAGATATTAGTTTAAGGTTGTTGACTGTCACATTATTTTATTGCTCAAATAGAATATAAGTCTTGTAGAAGATGAAAATTTTTAAATGGAAAGAATAGATGAAGAAATATCCTTATAATTATATTCAAAAAATTAATTACTTGATTTGAAGTAACATTACATGGTAAGGAATCTTTTACTTTTCTTATTGGAAAATTTTGTTACTAGATTGAAAGGATGTTTGACAAACACTACTGGAAAAAACCCTTTTTAGACAACTACATTTAGATCGGTTTTGGCGGATAAGGTCTTAAAAATTTGTGTGGAGGCAGTTTTGTAATTATATTGAACTTCTAAGACCGGTTCTTAAAAACACCGGTCTTAAAAAATTTATTTAGACTGGTTATAAATAAAACCAGTCTTAAAATGTTAAAATTTTTATGAATTTAAAATGTTTTAATATTTAAGACCGGTTTACATATAAACCGGTCTTAAAAGTAAAATATTTAAGACCGGTTTCATATTAAAACCGGTCTTAAATCTTTAACATTTAAGTTGCTTTGCATCAAGGACAGATTCCTCTTCCCTCCAAAGCATGACTCCAGGTTCGAACTCACGTCCGCCTAAGAAAGTGACAGCTGCCTTTACCGCTGCACCCCAACGCTTATTGGTTTCACCCTTCTCTTTCTTGCCAACTATATTTTCAATTCATTAGAAAATTTTTCCGCATAATGAAACTACAAGATTCCTTATCGGAATGTTTACTTCAAATTAAATAAAATAATTTATTCTACCACTATTATGATAACTCATACTCTTTTTGTCCATTACAAAGTCTTCACCTTTTGCAAGTCTTCTCTTTTATTTGCCATGTTATATTATGGGGAATCTTTTACTTTTCTTCTGTGGAAAAAGTTTGCCCATAAATTGTGAGGGATGAACAAAGAAACTAATTAGAAAGTGACACTATAGGTCTATCGAATTTTTGTGGCTCTAGTATCATATTGAATTGGTTTATCAAATAAAGTTGAATATTACGAGACAATTAATAAATAATTGAGCAATATATATTTCTTTCATGGAAGACTTACTTCATATTTTATCAAATTTCATTGAATTGTATATCAGATACATAAATATATATATATATATATATATATATATATATATATATATATATATATATATATATATTCTTTTTTCTTAAAAAACAAAATTATTGAGGATCAAAGACAACTTTTCAAAGCGAAGGCCGTCAGATGAGGAATCTTTTTACTCTTCTTGTGTGGAAAAGTTTGCCTATAAACTGAGGGCGATATATAAAGAAACCACTGCGCTAAAAGACTAGTTAAAATCGAAAAAAACTTCTAAACACGTATTTATAGGATTGAGATAAGGAGACTTAATAAATTTTTATTTTATTTGAAGTAAACAATACTTCTATGAAACTTTTAGTTATGTAAAAAATCTTTGAATAAATCGAAAAAGGTGTTTGGCAAGAGAGGGATGGATAATACTATCGTATAGTGATTTAAGAAGAAACTTTTACTTATGTAGAAAAATCTTCTATTAAATGAAGCACTATGAGAGGCTTTATATACATCAAAATTTTTTTTCCGATGATATTCAAAAATACTATCCAATTGAAATTAGAGTAAAATATATGAGGAAAGACTGTGACAGGAAGTTATCTGTAGCCATTATTGAAGGCCTCACTAGAAATCTTTGTGCAACTCACTTTTTCCATTAAAATTTAAAATGAGACTATTATAAGAAAGAATAATATTTTCATAATGAGGACCAATTATAAAATACATTTAAATATTTTAACTATTAATTGCAAGAGATGGGTTTCAACAAGATCATTTTAGAGGGGGACTCAACTATAGCCTTACATATGATTCAGGATGCTTGGTTGCAGAGTAAGACAAGTGATAGAATCTTGATTTCATGGTTGCGTGACAGCAACAAGGACATGCAGATTCGGTTTTCTCATACATTGCGCGAAGGTAACTCTGTTGCAGATTGGTTAGCAAACTATAGTTTCAATTGTAATGTAGATTTCATTGATTTTGCATCTCCCCCTGCAGGGGTATTAGATTTTCTGTTCAGGGATTTAGTGGGAGTCATATTCCCACGTTGATTCTGGCATTATTGTTATGGGCGTTAAGCCCCAATATTTACCAAAAAAAAAAAAAAAAAGGCTATAAATACCCATAATGCTATGAAGAGTCACATAATTCATGTGCTTTGTAAACTTTTTGTACGTCATGGCTTCTTTTTCACGCGTAAAAGGTTTGGGTTTAATGAGGTCTGTTGAATTAGTTATAAGCTTTGAGTATGTATGTTGTTTGTCTTTTGTTTACTAAATGTATTGAATTGTGTAATTGAAGCTACACTATTATTTAAATCATCTCTAAATTTTCAGGGAAAAATTACCTCTCGATGAAAACATCCGGAACAAAAATGCCCCTTCAACTCTTGTTTTAATTACTAGACTTAAGCAGCTCAATTAAGCCTCAATTGACTAACGTCTCTCGTGTTTGTATGAATGGCATCCTTGCATGTGCATATGCACACACAACAGGTAAGAATGACTTACAGGTAATTAATTGACATTTTTTAGTAGTAATCAAAATCAATTGCTATATATTGGTTTGAGAATTACTCTTTTTTACCTCTATTCAGTAAAAAATAATTAAAAGTTTCAATTTGAGTTTTCTTAATCAATATTTATTTGGTTTTGTTAAAGAGAATGTTTGGAATGATCATTACCTCACATGCAAACGACAAGAAAGACAAAGTAGTTGTTGATAGTTATATATATGTCATTTGACAAATACTAAAAGAGAAGACCTGCAAAAGGGGAAGAATTTGAAACGAACATGTGAAGACTTTGAAGTTTGAAATATGCAGAGGAGACGGCGAATTATCATACTAGTGACAAAAATAAAATTATTTTCTTTGAAGTAAACATCACGAAAGGAATTCATCTTGTACTTTATTATGTGGAAAAAATTTGTTAGTAAATTGAAAAGACATTTGGCAAAAGAGGGGAGGAGAAGAAAATTTCCATATAATTTACTTGACATTATATTCAAAAATTTCAATATATCTATATCGAATGCTTTTTTTTTTTTTTTAATTTATAACAAATATCTCTGACATGATAATGGTTGAGCATCCACAATGTAAGATATTAAATACGTAAAAATATTTTTTTTGATGATATTTATTTATATATACTATTCACTTAAATCATTGTTGTTATTATTTTAAAAATATTTTAGACGAAAAAATTATATACATATTTTCAATTTTTTAGATATGAAGAAACTTTTACTCTTCTAACATGAAAAGAACCTCTGGAAATTAAGAGAGGATGGACCAAGAAACCTCCACACAAATTTCGTATGCTTCACTCATTTTTTCCAATCATGTTTAAAGTCACTTGTGTTTTGGTCAATGAGTCTATCCTACGTGGAAAACTTTTGCCAATTTTGTCTCACTTTCTTGCATTTATAAGCATATACAGCAACATTCTGAAATATAAATAGTTGTCTCACAAATTTATTAATTAAGGAAATTTGAATAATTGGTCGGTAGAAAATCCAATACGCCTATTGAGAAATTCTTTGAATCCAACGAACACGTTGAGAAAAATTGTGAAGGGAAGTCTTTTGTAGTTTTGATGGATGAGACCCTACAAAACTTTGCCTGAACTTTGAAATGGGAAGAGAAGACAAGAAATTATCATAATAGTAATAAAATATTATTTTATTTGCAGTAAACGTTACGATAAGGAATTTTGTGCTTTTTATGATGTGGACAAAGTTTGAGTATGAATTGAAAAGGAAATTTCAAGATTCTTGTTGTGTCTTAGTCAATTAGTCTATCATACAGTAGGTAGAAAATTAATTTTTTATATAATTGGCTTGAGATTAGAGGGACAGGCATTATATCCTGATTATCCGCGATATCAATGTTTTATGACTTGCATCTTGATTAACACTCCTATATTCTGTAGTGTTTGGTATAAAGAGAATGAATATTGCAAGATTAAAAATAAAGTATGAAAATAAAAAAAATTATAATTTTATTACTATTGAAAATATTTTTTGGGGGCATTTCTCATTTTCTTTTTAGAATGATTTTTTTCGGAAAATCACATTACGGTTCCAAAGAACAAAAAAATATTAAAAAAGTCTCGGTATATGATTCACCATCTAAAAACTTCCAAGAGACCTCAGTGATATAAATTTGAATTGTGAACTTGCATTTGTACTCCCATTGTCAATATAGCACATAAACTTGACAACGATAATATTATAACTTGTTAATATGGCACACATATTGATCAATGATAACAATATGACTTGTCAACATAGGGCATACACTTGTTAAAAGTAATATATGACTTGTCAATATGTTACATACACTGATCAACAGATGAATTTAGGCAATGATAAAACTATGACTTGTCAATAGAGGCAAACAAGTAATTTCATAATTTGAATTTATATCACTAAAGTACTCTTTAGGAGTTTTTAGATGGTAAATTATATACTGAGACTTTTTTTTTTTTTTTTTATATTTTCTCTATTCTTTGAGACCATTCTGCGATTTTCCCTATATTTTTTCACATACTAGATTCTGCTTTTGGGTTCAATGAAGGCTTCAGTGAAAATTTGTGGGAAGACATTATTTTGCTCTAATGTGAAAATTTTGCATAAAAGCCTACTGGATAGTTGGAAATTAACTGATATTAATTACTAGAGACTGTGTGTGTGTGTGTGTGTGTGTGTGTGTGTCTATAAACGAAGCAATTAATCACTAGAGACTATATAATCTATATAGAAAAAAATACTTTTTTCTGATGAAAAATTAAATAATTTGCCTATAGAACATCCGAAAAAGTCCAACATGCCTATATAGGGAAAAAAAAACTCTTCGATCAAACAAACACGTCAGAAAAGACTGGGAACAGAAGTCATATGTAGTTGTCATTGAGAGGACACTTGAAAGCTTCGTGCAATTCACATTTGCATGAAAATTGAAAATGAGACTATTATAATATTTATTTGGTTTTGTTAAAGAGAATGTTTGGAATGATCATTCACTCACATGCAAACGACAAGAAAGACAAAGTAGTTGTTGATAGTTATATATATGTCATTTGACAAATACTAAAAGAGAAGACCTGCAAAAGGGGAAGAATTTGAAACGAACATGTGAAGACTTTGAAGTTTGAAATATGCAGAGGAGACGGCGAATTATCATACTAGTGACAAAAATAAAATTATTTTCTTTGAAGTAAACATCACGAAAGGAATTCATCTTGTACTTTATTATGTGGAAAAAATTTGTTAGTAAATTGAAAAGACATTTGGCAAAAGAGGGGAGGAGAAGAAAATTTCCATATAATTTACTTGACATTATATTCAAAAATTTCAATATATCTATATCGAATGCTTTTTTTTTTTTTTTTAATTTATAACAAATATCTCTGACATGATAATGGTTGAGCATCCACAATGTAAGATATTAAATACGTAAAAATATTTTTTTTGATGATATTTATTTATATATACTATTCACTTAAATCATTGTTGTTATTATTTTAAAAATATTTTAGACGAAAAAATTATATACATATTTTCAATTTTTTAGATATGAAGAAACTTTTACTCTTCTAACATGAAAAGAACCTTTGGAAATTAAGAGTGGATGGACCAAGAAACCTCCACATAAATTTCGTATGCTTCACTCATTTTTTCCAATTATGTTTCACGTCACTTGTGTTTTGGTCAATGAGTCTATCCTACGTGGAAAACTTTTGCCAATTTTGTCTCACTTTCTTGCATTTATAAGCATATACAGCAACATTCTGAAATATAAATAGTTGCCTCACAAATTTATTAATTAAGGAAATTTGAATAATTGGTCGGTAGAAAATCCAATACGCCTATTGAGAAATTCTTTGAATCCAACGAACACGTTAAGAAAAATTGTGGGCATTTCTCATTTTCTTTTTAGAATGATTTTTTCAGAAAATCACTTTATGATCCCAAAGAACAGAAAAAATATTAAAAAAGTCTCGGTATATGATTCACCATCTAAAAACTTCCAAGAGACCTCAGTGATATAAATTTGAATTGTGAACTTGCATTTGTACTCCCATTGTCAATATAGCATATAAACTTGACAACGATAATATTATAACTTGTTAATATGGCACACATATTGATCAATGATAACAATATGACTTGTCAACATTGGGCATACACTTGTTAATAGTAATATATGACTTGTCAATATGACACATACACTTATAAACAGATAGATTTGTCAATGATAATACTATGACTTGTCAATAGAGGCAAACAAGTAAATTCATATTTTGAATTTATGTCACTGAAATACTTTGGGAGTTTTTATATGGTAAATTATATGCTGGGACTTTTTTAATATTTTCTCTGTTCTTTGAGACCATTGTGCGATTGTCCCTATATTTTTTCACATACTAGACTCTGCTTTTGGGTTCAATGAAGGCTTCAGTGAAAATTTATCAAGGGAAGACATTCTTTTGCTCTAAAGTGAAAATTTTGCATAAAAGCCTGCAGGATAGTTGGAAATTAACATATATTAATTACTAGAGACTGTGTGCATATATATATATATATAAACGAAGCAATTAATCACTGGAGACTATATAATCTATATAGAAAAATACTTTTTCCTGATGAAAATTTGAATAATTTGCCTATAGAAAATCCGAAAAAGTTCAACATACCTATAGAAAAAAAAAAAAACGCTTCGATCAAACAAACACGTCAGGAAAGACTGGGAACAGAAGTCACATGTATTTGTCATTGAGAGGACACTTGAAAGCTTCGTGCAATTCGCATTTGCATGAAAATTGAAAATGAGACTATTATAATAAGGAAGAATAAGAGTTCTTTTTAATGAGGATCAATCATAAAATACATTTAAACATTTTAATTATCCTAAAACTTTTTCTTAACCGAGCACATGAAAATATTTCTTCTATATATCTCTTAGGTAGCAGAAGGCTTGAAAACCTAACATTCTCATGCATACATATGTATGACTAATTTGCTAGTTCATGACTACTTCATGTGGTAACTGGTAAGGAAAACTACACGTCTCCAGTGGAGCTCTTCTGAACAAACAATGAAATTATTTCATTCCAGTTTTATTTGAAACATTGAGATTTGAGCACAAGTTTTGACTTTAAGTGCAGGCATGTGAGTAAAGCAAAAACTTGAACGACATAAATCAATAGGTATATTAAACATACAAAGATAGAATAGATGTAGGTTTTTACCATTTAAAATGCATTGCAATATAATATTTCAGAAAACTGTGTTGCTACTCAAGGTTTAAATCCGTTATAAGAGATTTGTCCAAATTTAGTAATATCAAGAATTTTGTTATCTCAAATAAGAGGACACTCGTGTCTATAAAAAAAATTAGTGAAAACTGAAAAGTCCTTATTTAATATTTTATATTTGTTGAAACGACTAGTACTTTCTATATATAAAAATATATTAGATTATTTTGACCAATAAAATCTTTAGATAGGAATTTTTATTGATTTTCAAAAAAAAAAAAAACGAGGCTTGTGATTGAAGTGCAAGCAATCTATCTATGTTGATATTCATAAGCATATTCATTCTTTTTAATATAACTATATGGTATATGATACGATTAGATGTATCTTGATGTGTTTTATATAGCATTTTTTTAAAAAAAAAAAATAATACGAAGCCATAGGCTAGCAAACAATTAGATATTAGTTTGAAGTTGTTGATAGACACACTATTTTATTGGTTAAATAGAGTAGAAATCTTGTAAAAGTTGAGAATTTTAAAATGGAGGGATAATACATGAAGAAATATCCTTGTATTATATTTAAAAAAAATTAATTACTTGAATTGAAGTAATTATTATTTGTTAAGGAATCTTTTCTTATGTGGAAAAAATGTTAATAGATTGAGAGGATATATGCTTGATAAGAGAGGGATGAAGAAAGAACTACCACAAAGTTTGAGATTATGTTAGTATTTTCGAGAAATGACTGTATGTCCGTCTAAATTTCATATGTTATGTCTTGATGAACAAGTCTATCATATAGTGATTGATGATGAAGAAATGTTTTAATCATTTTTTTGATTTGGTTAAAGGTATAATTTTTTTAAGCTTAGAGTGTCAGCCATCAAGATTTTCACCTCTTTTAATAAACACTCTTTCTAATAAATGAATTTTTGTTTTCCTCGTTAGTGAGATGAAATCATTTACTACACCAACCAATAATTTATTGGTAGTTTAAGTTTCTTCATATCTCAATCACTTCATAAAAATAACAACCTATATATAATTTTTTGCAATTAAAATATTTTTAAAATAATAATAACAAACTTTAAATGAATTGCATATTCAAATATCATCAGGATTTTTTATTACATATATATAAACCTCTCACTTGTAGATGATTTATTTATTGTCATGTCAGATATAACAATTATAGCTAATAAGCACATTTAGATCTATAAGAAATTTTATATATTAGAGAAATTATATGGGAACTTTCTTCTCTATTTACTAAATGAATTCATTAAGACAATAAGAATCATGGAATTGTCTTCTTCACCCTTTTCTCTTTCTTGCCAAATGCATTTTCAATTCATTATCGAGGTAAGTCTTTTTTGGTTTGCTCTTATGTGAAAATTTTGCATGAAAGCTTGCGAGATATAGTCAGCAAGTAAATGATATTAATCGCATAGACCACCTTACTAGCATTATAAATACCAGTGGTGCTAACACGAGTCGTGTATATTCACAAAAATCTACCAACTCAAAAGAAAATTGCCATGGGTGTTTCCAACAGTACCATTGTATTTGTTTTGCTGTGTTTGTTCACCATTCTGATAAGTCATATATGCAAATGCAAAGCATCTGATCAAGATCTTTGCATCCCAAGTGAGCGGCAAGCCCTTCTAAATTTCAAACACCATCTTCTCGATCCTTCAAATAGGCTCGCCTCTTGGTTAGAGAACACCAATTGTTGCAACTGGACCTCAGTTGTTTGCAATAATGTATCTGGTCATGTTCTTCAGCTTCATCTCAGAACTTCACGTTCTGATTATGT
Organism: Inga laurina; assembly: GCA_963855925.1. Lineage (NCBI taxonomy): Eukaryota > Viridiplantae > Streptophyta > Magnoliopsida > Fabales > Fabaceae > Inga > Inga laurina. The sequence goes on along the minus strand of OY979702.1, from coordinate 63,881,107 downwards.
TGAATATGAAACTTCTGAGAGTTCCCAGTTTGGTGGTGAAATAGATCCTTCAATACTTGCTTTGAGTTATCTGAGTTACTTGGACTTAAGCAGCAATGACTTTGGGGATATGCAAATTCCAAGTTTCCTTGGATCAATGAAGAGCTTGACATATCTAAACCTCTCTTATGCGGGATTCAGTGGAAGCATTCCTCACCAGATAGGAAATCTCTCCAATTTGCTCCATCTTGACCTTGGAGGTAATGATATTACTGGAAAAATTCCTCATCAGATTGGGAATTTATCAAATCTGCTATATCTTTGTCTCTATGGTGGTTATCGATATGATGACATGGATAGGATACAATTGTACGTAGAAAATCTTCAATGGATGTCATCTCTTTCCTCACTCCAATTTCTTGAGTTGGGTACTGTTAATCTGTCCAATTCATTTGAGTGGTTTCATGTTTTGCAGTCGCTTCCCTCATTGACAGAGTTACATTTGCCATTGTGTGCTCTTCCTCATCATTTTCCTTCTGCCATTTCCATTAACTTTTCATCTTTGGCTGTCCTTTCTCTTTCTGATAATTCTTATGATTATAGTTCTTATTTCATTCCAAAGTGGATTTCTCAATTAAAAAACTTGGTTTCTCTTCAGTTAAATTCTAATGATCTACAAGGTTCCATCCCAAATGGTTTTCAAAACCTCACTCTCCTTGAAGATCTTGATTTATCTGATAATTTGTTTAATTGTTCTATCCCTGGTTGGATATATACTTTGACTCATCTCAAATCTCTCAGTCTCTCTGGAAACAATTTGCAAGGACAAATTTCACATGCAATTGGAAACTTGACTTCTATGGTTACTCTTGATTTGTCGAGTAATCATCAATTGGAAGGGCCAATTCCAAGCTCTTTAAGTAGTCTTTGCAACTTAAGAAGGGTCGATTTCTCAAATATCAAATTGAACCAGCAAGTTTATGAAATAATAGAAATAATGTCGAATTGTGCTTCACACACACTACAGGCTTTATTTATTTCTAATGCACAACTATCTGGTCATTTGACACCCAGAATGGGAATTTTCAAAAATCTTGTGTCACTTCATCTTGATCATAATGCCATTCATGGTGCAATTCCTATATCTTTAGGAAATCTTTCCTCTTTGAATTATCTTGATCTTTCTTCGAATTCGATTGATGGTGCAATTCCTATATCTTTAGGAAATCTTTCCTCTTTGAATTATCTTGATCTTTCTTCGAATTCCATTGATGGTGCAATTCCTATATCTTTAGGAAATCTTTCCTCTTTGAATTATCTTGATCTTTCTTCGAATTCCATTGATGGTGCAATTCCTATATCTTTAGGAGATCTTTCCTCTTTGAATCATCTTGATCTCTCTCACAATCAATTCAACGGGAATCCATTTGATGCTATTCAATCACTTTCTGCATTACAATCACTTCTTATAGGTGATAATCTTTTTCAAGGAGAGGTGATAGAAGATCACCTTGCTAATTTCACAAAGCTACATTCATTTGAAGCATCAAGAAACAAACTCATTTTGAAAGTGGGTCCCAATTGGAATCCTCCTTTTCAAAAGTTGGAATTCTTGGACATGGCCTCATGGAATTTAGGCCCCCACTTTCCATCATGGATGAAATCACTCAAGCGTCTTCAAGAGTTGTCCATACCCAACACCAAGATCTCTGATTCTCTTCCCAAGTGGGTTTGGGATGCATTTCCCTATGCTGATTACTTTGATTTCTCAAGCAATAACATCCATGGAGACCTTTCTCATACAATAAAGAATCCCATCAATGTCTTATCCATTGATTTAAGCTCAAACCACTTGAGCGGTCCTCCTCCTTACATATCACCCGATGTGAGTCGCATGGACCTCTCAAATAATTCCTTTTCTGGGTCCCTAGACTCCTTCCTGTGTCAAGGAAAAGTAAAACAAATGGAGTTAACATATCTCAATTTGGAGTCAAATAATTTGTCTGGTGAAATGCCAGATTGTTGGATAATGTGGCCCAATCTAACGTTCATCATGTTAGATAGCAATAATCTCAGTGGGAACTTACCCCAATCATTGGGATCCTTACCTGGGTTAAGGTTGTTACAACTTCGCAATAATGCACTCTCTGGAAATTTTCCTATTTGTTTGAAGAACATTATTGGATTGGTTTTCCTGGATCTCAGTGAGAATCAATTTTCAGGAATAATTCCATTGTGGGTTGGACACAATCTACTGAATTTGAAGGTCCTTCTCCTCAGATCTAACAAATTCATCGGTGGCATTCCCAATCAAATATGTTGCTTGAATTCTCTACAAATGTTGGATCTTGCAGAGAACAACATGACAGGACAAATACCAAAATGCATCAACAACTTGACTGCTATGCTCATAATGAACACTAGTTTACAAACATATATTTTGGCCCCAGGGAATGGCCCTACATATGCCATGACTGACGTGCTCCTTGCTTTGAAAGGAAGGCTTGAGGATTATAATTTTCTAGGTCTCATCATGAGCATTGATCTTTCAGATAACAAATTATCTGGTGAGATACCATCCCAAATTACAAGTCTTGTGGGGTTACAATTTCTGAACTTGTCCAACAACTTGTTGCATGGTAAAATTCCTCAAAGCATCGGCAACATGGGATCATTACAGTCAATAGATTTCTCAGAAAATAAACTCTCTGGCGAAATCCCACCATCCATTTCCAAATTGAATTTCTTGAACAAGTTAAACTTGACTCACAACAATCTGACTGGAAAAATTCCAACAGGAACTCAATTGCAGAGCTTTGAAGCATCTTGCTTTGCGGGCAATCATCTATGTGGCCCTCCACTGCTGAACAGTTGCAATGATTTGAAGGACGTCCCAAAGCATGACCAAAATGCCAAAGAAGGTAAAGGAGGAATCAATTGGTTTTATGTGAGCATGTCATTGGGATTTGTTTCTGGATTTTGGGCTGTAGTTGGTCCTTTGCTCTACAGTAGATCATGGAGGTACACTTATTTCTCGTACATAGATCGCATGTGGTACAGACTTCAATCCTTCTGGTGGTAAGAAAGAAAATAATAGCTGCGTTTTTGTAGTTCTTGTGCTTTGTAAAAGTTTTGTATGCCGTGGCATCTTTTTAATCCGTAAAAGGTTTGGGTTTAATAAGGTCGGTTGAATTAGTTATAAGCTTTGAGTATGTATGTGGTTTGTCTTTTGTGTACTAAATGTATTGAATTTTGTCATTGAAGCTGCACTATTATTTAAATCGTCTTTAAATTTCTGGGGCAAAATCTCCTTTCGATGAAAACATAAGGCTCAAAAATGCCCCTTAACCCTATTTTTAATTACTAGATTTGAGCAACTCAATTAAATCTTAATTTACTAAACGTCTGTCATGTTTGTTTGAATAACATTCATGTATATGCATAAACGCACACACAGAAAATAAGAATGACTTGCGGGTAATTAATTGACAATTTTGAGTTTACAATAGATGTATGATATTAATCAAAATCAAAATCATTCAGTAAAAATTAATTAAAAGTTTCAATTTGAGTTTTCTTAATCAATATTTTTTTGGTTTTGTTAAAGAGAATGTTTGGAATGATCACTCACTCACATACAAACGAAAAGAAAAACAAAGTAGTTGTTGATAGTTATATATATGTCATTTAACAAATAAAAGAGAAGACCTGCAAAAGGTGAAGAATTTGAAACGGACATGTAAAGACTTTGAAGTTTGAAATATGCAGAGTAGACGGGGAATTATCATACTAGTGACAAAAATAAAATTATTTTCTTTGAAGTAAACATCACGATAAGGAATTAATCTTGTACTTTATTATGTGGAAAAAATTTGTTAGTAAATTGAAAAGGCATTTGGCAAAAGAGGGGAGGAGAAGAAAATTTCCATATAATTTACTTGACATTATATTCAAAATTTTCAATATATCTATATCGAATGCTATTTTTTTTTATTTATAACAAATATCTGTGACATGATAATGGTTGAGCATCTACAAAGTAAGATATTAAATACGTAAAAATATTTTTGTTGATGATATTTATTTATATATACTTTTCATTTAAATCATTGTTGTTATTATTTTAAAAATATTTTAGACGAAAAAATTATATACATATTTTCAATTTTTTAGATATGAAGAAACTTTTACTCTTCTAACATGAAAAGAACCTTTGGAAATTAAGAGAGGATGGACCAAGAAACCTCCACACAAATTTCGTATGCTTCACTCATTTTTTCCAATCATGTTTAAAGTCACTTGTGTTTTGGTCAATGAGTCTATCCTACGTGGAAAACTTTTGCCAATTTTGTCTCACTTTCTTGCATTTATAAGCATATACAGAAACATTCCGAAATATAAATAGTTGTCTCACAAATTTATTAATTAAGGAAATTTGAATAATTGGTCGGTAGAAAATCCAATACGCCTATTGAGAAATTCTTTGAATCCAACGAACACGTTGAGAAAAATTTTGAAGGGAAGTCTTTTGTAGTTTTGATGGATGAGACCCTACAAAACTTTGCCTGAACTTTGAAATGGGAAGAGAAGACAAGAAATTATCCTAATAGTAAAAAAATATTATTTTATTTGCAGTAAACATTATGATAAGGAATTTTGTGCTTTTTATGATGTGGACAAAGTTTGAGTATGAATTGAAAAGGAAATTTCAAGATTCTTGTTGTGTCTTAGTCATTTAGTTTATATAATTGGCTTGAGATTAGAGGGACATGCATTATATCCTGATTATCAGCGATATCAATTTTTTATGACTTGCATCTTGATTAACACTCCTATATTCTGTAGTGTTTGGTATAAAGAGAATGAATATTGCAAGATTAAAAATAAAGCATGAAAATAAAAAAAAAAACTAATTATAATTTTATTACAATTGAAAATATTTTTTTGGGGGCATTTCTCATTTTCTTTTTAGAAATATGTTTTGGGAAAATGACATTATGGTCCCAAAGAACAGAAAAAATATTCAAAAAGTTTTAGTATATGATTCACCATCTAAAAACTCCTAAGAGCCTTCGGTGATATAGATTCGAATTGTGAAATTGCATTTTTGCCCCCATTGTCAATATAGCACATAAACTTGTCAACGATAACATTATGATTTGTCAATATGGTACATGTACTGGTCAACGGTAACATATGACTTGTCAATATTAGGCATACACTTGTTAACAGTAATCTATGACTTGTCAATAAAGCACATACACTTATCAACAGATGGACTTGTTAATAATAATGACTTATCAATAGGAGAAGACAAATAGTTTCAGAATGTAAAACGCACAACTAAACAAACAAGTCATAACTGAAAAGTCCAGTCCAAATCAAAATGCAAGTATTAAAAGACTAAAGATTACCATTCAAACATAAAAAACAGAGGAATAATAGAATATTTGTTAAAAAAAAAAGTGAAAAGAAAAGCTGTTATTTGACATCAACCCCAATAAAACATTTATTCAACTTCCTCATCAACAAAATCCTGAACATGTTTTTGACGAAGACTTGAGAATAATAAAGTTCAAACTTAAGACAACAAACAAGCAAAAGCAACATAGTTACTTCACTGCTATTCAAGGAAAGCAATCCACAGCCACAATCAAGTCCAGAATCCATACTGAATTCAGATCATGAACAACAAAATCATTAAGAACGATCAATTACCTGGGTGGTGGAGCAGAAGACAAGCGCTTCCGAAGTTGGCCGCTTTGCCTTCAACAGTACGTCTCCGGCGAGCTCGAAGAGGCAACAGTTTTGAATTTGACGGTGAAAAGGGATAGAGACTGAACTGGCCTACAGGAACACTGTCGAAGAAGCGGCCGGTGGTGGCGGATATCCGACGCGTCCCGGCCTCACTGGTTGAGTGAGTGCTACTGACACAGTGGGTATTACGAATAAGGAATCATATTTTTATTTTTATATAACTATACAGTATACTATGCAATTAGGTATTAGGTAAAATTTATGTATGATTGGACTTTATTAGATGAATCTTAATTTGTTTTTCATAGCATTTTTTCTTTTTAAAAAATATAATACGAAACCATATATAGGCTAACAAACAGTTAGATACTAGTTTAAAGTTGTTGACAGTCACACTGTTTTATTGCTCAAATCGAATATAAGTCTTGTAAAAGATGAAAATTTTTTAAATGGAAAGATTAGATGAAGAAATATCCTTATAATTATATTCAAGAAATTAATTAATTTCAGTTTATGATTATGTTAGTATTTTCCTGGAAATTATTATTTGTCTATCAAAATTTTACGACCTTTGTATGATAAGTCTTGAACAATAAGTCCATCGCATAGTGATTGATGATGATGAAATGTTCTATTTTATTTTTTGATTTAGTTAATTAAGGGTATCATCCCTTTTGAGGTTTGGAGTGCAAGCTCATTTTGAAAGATTCAAACTTGTGTTCTTTTTCTTACGATTCAAGGCCGTTTAACACTTCAATTAATGCTACATTTGATACGATGGAAGTGAGACCTTAGAATTGGAATTGGGGTGAGAAGTGAAATTTTAAACCATTTGGTAAGAAGGAAGCCACTTCTATGGAAGTTTCAGTTCCATCCAATTTGGGAACTGCCACTTCCTTCATCCCCTAAGGAACCCAGTTCTAGTCCCATAGAACTGAAAAAGTTACCATTTTGCCCCATCATCCCCTCTCCCTAAAACTAACAAGTGTAAATTTGTAATTGTAATTGAATTAGTTTGTAATGAAGTTATGTAACAGAGTTTGTTATGTATTTAGTTCTCTGATGTGTACTTAGTTACTTTGATTACTTTGTATATATAGGTGTACCAAATGAATAATCAATATATAATTCTTTTCTCTCGCTCAATATTTTGTAACATGGTATTCAGAGCCTATTAAAATTTTTTTTTCCACTCCTCTCCTTTCCCCTTTCTAAAACCCTATTTTGACCTCTTTTTCCTTTTTCGTCTTCCTCACCCACTTCTTCCTTGTTGCCATGGCTTCCGCCACCGTCACCGATCCTGCCAGCTTCTACTATATTCATCCTATTGAGAATCCTGGCCTTGTTCTTGTTGCACCTCCTCTCGATGGTTTAAACTACCACAGCTAGGCTCGCGCCATGAAGTCTGCTTTGCTTGCGAAAAACAAGCTCCGTTTCGTTGATGGTTCTCTTCTTCTACCGTCGCACTCTGATCCATTGTTTCCGGCCTGGGAACGCTGCGATAACCTTGTTCAAGGTTGGCTTACCAAGTCTATTTCACCTTCGATCTCTAAGAGTCTCCTCTGGTTCAACTCGGCAGTGGATATTTGGAACGACCTCTGTTCTCATTTTTCACAGTCCCACCTGTTTCACTTTTCTGATCTCCAAGAAGAAATCTACAATCTCTGGCAGGGATCTTTGTCTGTGAGTGAGTATTACACTCATCTTAAAATTCTCTGGGATGAACTGATCAACATTCGGCCATTGAAGTCTTGCACATGTGGATCTGTTGCTGATGCACTTCGTCATCGTGAAGAGGATCTCTCACTGGATATTTTTTTAACAAAAACTATTGGCGATGATAGTGGCTGACAGCAAAGTTGACGAACGACAGTGAGGACAACAATAAGCAATGATGGCATCCAATGAACGATAGTGAGGACAACACTAGGTGGCTCTTCATCTTCCTCCATCCTTCGATTTCCTCCGGTGAAGGCTTTGAAGCTTCGATCTCCCCTGGTGATGCTCCATACCCATCTCTCCAGCTCCGTCATATCGCTTTCTCTGTCCTACAATTGGTTGTCGTCATTCGTCTTGAGCCAACTTCGCCGCCATCGCACTCTAACATTTGTTTTATTCTTCTTAGATTTGCGCCAAACTATCCTCGCCTACTCATATTCTATTGCAACGATTTCATGAAAATTTAAAAATTTGAGTTATGTAATTTTGAGTTTGTTTTCCCTTTCGATTTCATATTTTTGATTGATTTATGGTTTACCATCAATAGAAAGAGGATGAATCAAGAGAGGTTGAGAGGAATATTTTCTTATTCTAGTTTTGGGTTTGTTTATAGATTTTTGATTTTGATTCATTTTCTTGTACCAGTATCAGATTTTTAATTTACTTTCTAGCTAATCAGGTGGCTGCTAGAACTCGAAAGTGGAATGATGAGGGAGAAGAGCAGTTGAAAGGAAGAGTTTGTCTTCTCCAGTTGGGGTATTTTGGTCACTTTATATCATAGATACATTTATAAATTAAAATAATACAAGACTTCCATAGTCCTATTAAACACACTTTAAAACCCACTTTTATGTCTACTTCCACCTCCACTTCTAATTTTATTTCCGTAAAAAACTCTTCGATCATACCAAACATGGCATAATAGTTTGTTAAGCTTCTTCATCTCTCAATATTTTGACCTCATGTAAAAATAAAAACCTATATATAATTTTTTTTCAACCAAAATATTTTTAAAACAACAATAACTAACCTTAAATGAATTGTATATTTAAATATCATGAGGAATTTTTTTAACATATGTATAATCCTCCCACTTGTAGATGCTTTATTTATTGCTATGAAAGAGATAACAACTATAACTAAACACAAATAGATATATAGGATATTTTATATATTAGAGAAATTATATGGGAACTTTCTTCTCTACTCACTATATGATTGACTAATTGATCAAGGTAATAAATCATGGAAATGTCTTCTTCACCCCTCTCTTTCTTGCAAAATGCATTTTCAAATCATTAGCAAATTTTTCCACATGATAAAAGTACAAGATTCCTTATCGTAATTTACTTCAAATTAAATAAAATAATTTCTTCTAACTATTATGATAACTCCTAGTCTTTTTTGTCCATTCCAAAGTCTCCACCTGGTCTTTTGCAAGTCTTCTCTTTTATTTGTCATATTACATATGAAAATCAATAACTACTTTGTCTATTCTTTTCGTTTGTATATATGTGAGTGAGCGAGGGTTCAAAATATTCTCTTCCCATCTCTTAGGTAGATCATGGAGGTATACTTATTTCTGGTTCATAGATCGCATGTGCTACAGACTTCAATTGTTTTGGAGTAGCTGTACTTTTGTAGTTCATATGCTTTGTAAACATTTTGTATGTCATTGCTTCTTTTTTATCCATAAAAGGTTTGGGCTTTTGCATAATGCGGTCTGTTGAATCAGTTCTAAGAGCTTTGAGCATGTATGTGGCTTGTCTTTTGTTTATTAAATGTATTGAATTATGTTATGGAAGCTACACTAGTATTTAAATCGTCTCCAAAAAAGCCTACTATTTATTTGTTTTTAAATATCAGACTTGAGCAGCTCAATTAAGCCTTAATTGACTGAACGTCTCTCGTGTTTGTATGAATGGCATCATCCATGAATGTGTATTTAAACATTGAGGAATGAATTCAAATGAGAATGACTTACCGGTAATTAATGGGCAAAGGAGCAAAAATGCCCATGTACATTTACACTTGGAGCACCTAACACCATGTACAAATTAAAGGTTCATAAATGCCCATTGGATCAGAAATTTGTTGCAAAAATGCTACAGCCGTTTAAAGAAGCGAACGTTGACTGGGTTTTGAAAAAAAGGATTAAAGATGCTGACGTGGCCACCGAGTTGGCAAAGGCTGTGTGGGTATTGTTGTATATGAACACTGTTTTACAAACACCTAAGCATACGAATTGGGAATAGGAAAACAGAGTTCTGAAACAGAATTGAGGGCGAAAGCGAGGGAACGAAATCGTGAGCTGTCGAGCAAGGCGAATCGCAACGGGGAGGAAGGGAAAATGAAGCAAGTACGGAATTGAGGGAATATAGTGTGAGAGAGTGGGAAATCGAGAAAGTGACAGTAAGCTAAAGGATCGAAAGTGGACAACGCCATGTGAGGGGAATCTAATCGAGACAAGGAGCGGAGGGACCACTCGAACAGGTAAGCTTGGAAAGATTCCGTTTTTTCTTAAGTGTGTATAGTGAAATGGCATCAAAGCCCTCGGTTAATTTACTGTCTATTTTGTCGCAGACCATGGCATTAAATGGAGAGAGTTACGGTGATGTGAAACAGCAAATAGCGGAGGAGAAGAAATTGACAGCACAGATGAAGGTAAGCGAAATTTCCTATTTCACATAGCAAATAGTGAACGAACACGTAAGAAAAGTAAGAAAAGTGCACAACCTCCTATTTCACACAGTCAACTTCAAACTGTTATGAGTGCCCAGCCACCCACTCCCTCACAACCATCCCAATCTACCCCAAGGGTTACACCCGTGTACAAGGCAAGAAATGAATGTGGCATGGGGATACGGTTTAATGAGCAAACTGGGAGATGTGTGTTCAATGTGAGTATATGCAAGATATTGATTGACTGATAAAACATATAATTCCTGATTGCAATTCGAGTTTGACTAAAAATATTTTCTTTCAGCTTTCAATATTATTCGAATAGTCTTCTTGCTATTCGAATAATTTCTCATCTCAATCTCATAGGCTTGATGATGGCTTTGAACAGCTATTCGAATATTAATATCACTATTCGAATAATGGATATACTATTCTAATAACATATGCATATTATCATGATAATCTTTTAACTATTCGAATAACATATGCATTATCTTGACTATTCATATGATAATCTTTTAACTATTCGAATAACATATGCATTATCTTGACTATTCATATGATAATCTTTTCAACCCGACTTGGTGGTATCCCAGGGTCTAATTCTTATTTAATGCGCGTCTGTACTCAAGTCACACGCTTGTGTTTGGTGAATGTAAATTGTATAGCATGCATTTTCATTTCCAACTAAAGCAACTAAAGCAAATGGTGTTAACTAAGCCATGTGTTCTCTTTGGAAAATGGTGTTAACTGGGGGTGGTTTCTTCATGTTTTTAGTCCTATCCATTACTTTTGGTGAGTCTCTGCGTTTATAGTAGCATTTGATGAGGAAGTTTCCATGTAATATTTAAGTGTTAATGATGATACCATCTTTGGTTGGTCTCTGTGAATGACTGCATTTTGAAATTACCTATGCATCCTGCCATACTGATTTCTGTATTATACTTTGCAATATATGAAATTGATTATTTTAATTTCTGCAATATATGAAAAAAAACAAGTTTAGAGATTATGAAATTGATTATTTTAATTTCTGCAGCCTGGATTAAGGTCAGAGATTGTTATTGACCATGGGACTGCTGAGGAATATTTCCAACATTATACCGACCCACAGACCAAGTTCCCAATCCCTAATGAGAGACAAATGCGAAAGTCTAGGGGTGAAAGTTCAATAGGTGCTGAGGGATCTCGACGGATTGAATTCACATCTGAATTACCAAATCAAGGGCCAATTCAAAGGAATTTCACATGACAATATAACCACAAAACTCCAAGTGTCTTTTGTATGCCATAATGGGCACTTCTGTATTTTGTATTTTTGTTCCTTTTTGTCGCCATTTTGTAATTACGTTGATATGATATATTATATATACTGTCCAATTTGATGTAAATCAAATAGCTAAGATGCCAATGCAGATGTAATTCTGTCTACTTTGATAGACATTTCAGGTTAGGATGCTTTTGATGTGTATGACAACTTGTAATCTCTTCATTCATACTTTATTTCAAATTTCCTATTATAATCTGTTGCTTTATTATAGAAGCAGGTTCAGTTATTGTTGCTTATAGCACGAGCTATAAAACTATTTGTTTGGTTTCTTCCTTCAGATATAATTAAAAGGCACAGACAATATTGGAAAACTATGTTGCTTCCATTTCCATTCAAATATAAACAAAATACAATAATTACATTTGTCGCTTCCATTCAAGTACATATATATATATATATTGACTCCATTCTCTCATTTCATCCATTCTAAGTAAAAAACATTAGCCACACCTAAGTGACCATCAATATGACCACAACAATTTTGAACTTCCTTTCCCCTTTTATCACTTCCCTTTCCCTTAACCTGTAATTCTGCCTCAACCTCCTTAATTCACCATGGATGGATTCAAGTTCTTCAACAAATCCAGCAATGTCGCCTCCTCAAATTCGTTTATTCTCATCATACAATTTGTCAATATCATCGAGAAGCTGCTTTATCACAGCATCGGCCCTCTCACCAAATTCAACATCATGCCAAGCAAAGAAGCCGCAACCATCATCCTGTCAAAATTTAAATTTCAGAATTCACCATTTTCAGCAAGGCTTGTTGTCACTGTTATCTTCTTCATTTGCAAAAAATTATTGTCATCATGTTCATTACAGAAAAAAAACAGAACAGCAGATAAAGGCTTTCTCTCACTGTTATTGAGCTCATTTGCAGAAAAATCTGTCATCGTGTTCATTCCAGGAAAAAAACATAACAGCGGATAAATGCTTGTTGTCACTGTTATCGTGTTAATTTGCAGAAAAATACTATTTTCGTGTTCATTTGCAGAAAAAATAAACAGAACACTGGATAAACGCTTCCTTGTCCCTTCGATAATCAATCCATGCCTTAATCATGTTACCTGGTTATAGTTCAGACAGCCATAAAACCTTCTCCCAGGATTCCCTCACGTCCATGCCGTCCAACGGGGGGCCACGAATCCGTGATGGCACTACCGCCGCGGCCCCTCGTATTCATCTTCGCGACTTGGTTGCCTTACTAACGCCACCCGTCTTCTGCTTCTTCCAGATGTTGAAGATGATGATGAAGCCATTTCCTTCCTCTCCTTAAGTTTTGATTCTCTCCTCTCCTTCTTCTTCGCCTTTAATTCTTCCCGTCGCACCTGGATCTTGCCTTTAATGGAGCTCGAAACACGGACGGATGTCAAAACATAGACGGAGGCGTGGCCTTTAACTCCATCACCTACACCATTCATCAATCTCACCTGCCACGTGAAGCTCTGACTCACCAATTGCTGCCAGTTTTCTCAGCTATTACACGGACGTTAGCTTCTTTAAATGGCTGTAGCATTTTTGCAACAAATTTCTGATCCAATAGGCATTTGTGAACCTTTAATTTGTACATGGTGTTACGTGCTCCAAGTGTAAATGTACATGGGCATTTTTGCTCCTTTGCCCGTAATTAATTGACAATTTTTAGTATACAATAGATAGATGAATGCCATTATTTAAAATTTTAATCAAAATCAATTTCTATACATTGGTTTTGGAATTACTCTTTTTACCTCTATCCAATAAAAGTTTTCAACTTCAGTTTTCTTAATCAATGTTTATTTAATTTTTGTTAAAAATATTAATAAGATTGTTCCAATCAACACCCGTGTCTATTTTGATATGCATAGGGAAATAATGAACAAGTTCCATAGGCAAACAGAAAAGTACAATTATACTAATAATAAGTATTTGTTTACAGACAGTCATTAACAGAGCAGAAGTCGATAATAATGACAAATATGTATAGAATGTCCCAAAACTATTTCACATACAGACTATATACAACCATTGTATTTATCTTGGGAAACATGCCTGTCAGTTTCCCTTCTCTGCATCATTGGCTTTTAAGCCGCTGGCACCCGCTGAGACATTTGGATTAGAAAAAGAGGTGAGATTCCAAGGAATTTCAGTAGAAACATACGATCAACACATAAAATGCAAAAATTAAATATGCAATGCACCGTATAAAGTAAAATGAAAACTCATATCATCCATGTGTGTACACAAAATTCAGGGCCAACAAACTCGTTGAAACCCCTACATGTACCTCAGCTGAGTCCTTAACTACAGCTAGGTAAGACTAGTGTAAATCAGCTAGGTAATGTGCCTTCAGCACGTGTTCAGATCACAAAATATAGTAACACGCATCATACAAATAGTCACATAGTATATGAGAGATAGTAGTCCCTAACTTAACCTCTTTATTGTCTCAAAGGGCCCGCCTCGTAAAACATGTCAACTAAAGGGGTCAAACTCGGTCCTAAAACATCAAATATACAAGAAATAGGTTATAACCTATCCAAGTATCATTTTAGACACTTCCATAGTGTTTCTTGTGGTTATATTAGCCTATGGTAAAACTTTACCAAAATGCCCCCGGGACTCCGGCCCCGCCGTACTCGGCCCGATGGCACGTTTTTTCAAATTTTTGATTAGGGCTATTCTGACGTATTTTCGTGCAAGGAATCCATTTCCGGACTCAAAATTACCAAATTCAACATCAAATTATGAAATTGCCCTTGGCAGCCCTACTTTTAGGGTTTTAGGGGCGTTTCTGTAATTATGCTTTCTCGGCCTTTTTTGAAAAAATGCCCAACTGTAACCCCACCTATTTTTACCCACTGAATCCAATGGAATCATCAAATTATTGAAAATCCAACTCTAAGGCCCTCAAACATCCCTGGCCGAAATTATAGTGTTTTCTGGGAAAAATCGGGGTTTTACGATTTCGGCTGCGTAAACGCATTCCTTTATACTCCTAACCACTTTATTAACCATCTAATTGAGTTATAACAACAATTTGAACTAAAATTGGGCAGCATAACCCTTCTAATGTCACATTTCCAAAATTTACAAATAAAGACAATTCGGCGAAATTTCACCGATTAAATTGTCTATAGTAACCAGAATAGTCAATATACGAAGATTTGGAAGTTACCTCAAACTCCCACAAGCTTTTCCCAAAAATGGCTGAAACCCTAACCTTTAGAGAACAGATTTTTGAGCCTCCAAACCCTAAAAAATAAAGAGGAGTAGCTTAGAGTCGGAGTTATACGCGTTAGGAGCGAAATCGTCGAAGAAATCAGCTTACCTTGTGATTTTTCTTCTCTTTCTCTCTCTAAACTCTCTCAACTTTCTCTCTCTTAGTTCAGGTATGTTGCAGCACGAAAATGGGCTGAAGAGGATGATGATATATTTATTTATCATATATTTTGCAATATTTTATTTATTTGTTTTATTTTCCAAAATTTCAAAAATGATCTTATGTACATGAATCCTTATGTACATATAACCATGCTCATTAAGCCCAATCAATATTTCATTATTTATGCCACATGTAGGAGACACCTAGGGGTCCCTCCCTATGGTCTCAATTGGCTTCACAACTTGTTCCGGTTACGTATACACGTAAAGTCTCAATTTTGGTCAAAATTACACTTTTTGCTCAAATTTTCTATAAATTCATATTAAATTGACCAAAATATTCTAAATATATTTTTAACCATTATTTTCCTTAATTAATTGAAATTAACTTCAATTAATTGAAAAATAATTTATTTTGTGCTATTTTGGCAAAATTACGATTTTGCCATTACCTTTCTAATCCAATTTCTTTTCTTATTTTTCTTTGGCCAATTTTCATCTATTTTTGGATCAAATATTTTCTCTAATATTCCTTCATTTTTGGACCTTAATATTGGGATTTTAAAATTACCTAAATTAATTCCTTAATTATTTTTGCCCAATTTCTCATGAAATTGAACATTTATAAATTCATAAATTCAAAATTCATGAATATTCACCATTTTATTGAATTTACCAAATATTTACAATATTTTTGGTGAATATAAATTTTGGGGTGTTACAAAATACATGCAAGTAAGGTAAGTCCACTACCTCTAATCTTTCTCCTCGATTTGCGTGCCAACAGCTCGAGGCTCTATATTCGATCCTACAATGTCAAATGTACTATTTAGACACTTCCATAATGTTTCTGAGGTTATATGAGTCTATCTTGAAAAATTACTAAAATACCCCCGTAGACCCGGCCCGACCCCGCTGTACTCGGTCAAACCGTACTTTTCTCGAAATTCTAACCTGGGCTATCCTGACATATTTTTACCCAATGAATCCATTTCCGGACTTGGAATTACCAAATTCATTGCCAAAAGACGAAATTGCCCTTGGCAGCCCTTATTTCACTGTTTTAGGGGCGTTTTCGCAATTATGTTTTTTCGGCCTTTTCCGAAAAAGTGCCAAACTGTAACCCCACCTAATTTTCCCTCCTGAGCTCAATGGAACCATCAAATCATTGAAAATCCAACTCTAAGACCCATTTACAGTGCTGGCCGAAATATATGGGTTTTAAGGGGAAAATCAGGGTTTTTCAATTTCGGCTACGTAAACGCGTTCCTTTCTACTCCTAACCACTTTATTGACTATTCTATTAGGTTACAACTACCACTTAGTACCAATTTTGGCAGCATAACCCCTAGGCATACATCTTTCCAAATTTTAAAACAAAGGATAATTCGGCGAAATTTTACCGATTAAATTGTCCACAATAGCCAGAATAGTCAATATACAAGAGTTTGGAAGTTACCTCAAGCTCCCATTAGCTTTTCCTCTTCTTGGCTGAAACCCTAACCTCAAAACACCAAGATTTGTGCTTCAAATACCTTACATCACATAGAAGAGAAGCTTAGAAGAAGGATTATACACGTTTGGTACGAATTCACAGAAGAAATCGACCTATCTCGTGAGTTTTCTCCTCTCATTCTCTCTCTAAACTCTCTCTATGTTCAGCTGCTATTTGCGTCAGTTTAAGCTGAAGGAGGAAGAAGGAATATGCTTATATAATAGCTTATGTCATATTTTAATCATTTTCCAAAAATTCGGATTAATTGGAAATTCTAGTAGATTTTTACCCAATATTTGAAAAATCATAAATAATTATAGAAAAATTGAATTGAAGTGATTCCAAAGCTTGTAGAACCCTTATTGAGTCTAGTTTCAAGGAAAAATATATGCTTTTGCTGAATGGAATCACAAAATTCCCAGAATTTCAATCTTTGCATATGGTTCCAGAAATTTCACAGTTTTTATATGCTGACTTCAAAAATTAATATCTTTTTGTATATAGCTCTAATTGAGTCATATGACCTATCAAATTAAATTTTAGGATGTTTACTTTCATCATGAAAAATTTCATAATTTTTGCTCATTATTTGATTATTCAAAATCACATGACAAGCTCACTACCTCATAGGTGATTTCACTGAAAACATAATTATATTCTCCAAAGTTCACCATTTTACTTTCTTAATACCCCAAAGATATAGAAATCATTAGGGGATAAATTTGGGCTCCTGATAAATTGGGGCTTAATAGTCTACTTAATTTAGGCTTATTCCCAAGTCTCCAATCCTAACCCTCGAGATATTACAATGAGCTAATAAAAACTAATAAACCCCCTTTATAGCACAATGGAGCTCTAGCCACCTCCTCTGCCGGCAAGAATCACTGAAAAATCAGCCACTCATGAGCTTAATTCCATTCATAGCATTTTCAAAACACCACCAGAATTTCATGGAAATTGAGAGACCAAATCACAGAGAAGAGAGAATGGGGATGTCGGTCAATGGAAGAAGTAAGGGATTAGGAATGAGACAATGGAAGGGAAAGGAAACTGATAATGAAATGGTGCTGGTAGTAGCTGATGGTGTGGTATTTGAGTGACGAGGGAACGAAAGAGATGGTGGTGGTGATTAAACAGAGAGCAAGGTCGATGGTGATCGACTCTGACTGAAGCTAGAAGAAATGGAGGAGAAAGAGGAATCAAAAGTGGAGACAGGGGAGACCGACGCCGGCGGTGAGAGTGAAGATCCAATGGTGACAGAACAGGGGAGGTGTGACTCTGCAATACTGAGGTTTCCGGCGACATTGTTGGTGCTGTGGTATCTGGTTCGAGTTTGCAGTGCTTCAATCTGAGCTCCTAACCTCTGTATAGCTTCGCCAGAGAGAAGGAAAGAAGGTGACGGTGGTTCACGGTGGAGGCTATGATCGTCTTCTTCCTCCTCCCTTTCACTGTTCAGAATCTCCCCCAAGATCCCCTCTGGTTCCGACCATCGTCCGGCATCCAATCTCTCTCTCTCTCTCTCTCTCTCTCGACAAAGAAGAACCTCTGGTGTGATCCTGGAACATCTCTCGCTCGACTGTGATCTCTGCTCTTTCTCTCTCTCCGCCGATGAAAGGTGCCGGTGGTTGAGGGAGGGCCGCCGCGCAAGAAGAAGCCGATGGTGATTGATGGTGTGGCCCTCCCTCTGCTCTCCGAAACTAAGCTCGCGGCGCTTGAACTCTGTTTTCTGCAACTCATCTGTGAGCTTCCCTTCTCTCCAAACCAGACAACAGCGAGGTCGACTATGGAGTACGGTCGCCGGCGACAATGAATGGAGGTGAATGTCGCCGGCGACTAAGGTGAAGAAGGTGATGATGAGATGAAGATTTGCTTGCGCGGCGCCTGCTCCCTCACTCTCAGCTTCTGTTCTTTTTTCTTATATCGGGCCTCAGCTGAAAAGAAGACCTAGCCCTGGTCAAAACGCAAGTTTTGACCAGGGACTAAAGTGAAAATCTCTGAAAGTTTCTGGAGGGACTATAGTGAATAATTTTGAAATGTTTTGAGATACAAGTATAATTTCCTAAAACTATGGGTTCTTTTTGTGATTTTTTCTAGGCCCTTTCTTCATTACTTGTAATTTCCACAAAATCTGGGGGCCCTTTCTGTGACGTTTCCCAATCTTTAAAATATTAATTTGACATCCAAAATCTTCAAGTTTCTTTCAAACCAACTATAATACAATATTAAACACCATATAGCATCAAAAGTTCAAGGGATAATTGTACAAAAATAATTAATAAATTATAACCATTTTGCCCCTAATTGCAATTAATTCAAAATAATTATCCCTAACTAAAATGTGTTTAATTATGCAATATTGTCTCAGGAAATGCATTTAAAATCCCAAATTAATCATAAAAAAATCATGTAAAATATGGTTCAATCAAGTTAAAACTAATCTTTTGCATCTATGAATATGGGAATTGTTATGTACCTGAAAAAAAAAAATACATGATGTATTCTAGTTTTATGATCAATATCAAAGACGTTAGTTTTCTGATGAACAGTTTGGTTTCTATTGTTTTTTTTTTTTCGGCAACTACAGTTTGGCTTCTATTGAAATGTAACTTTTTATTTGCTACTAATGTATATGGCACTAACCTTATCCTTCTTTTGGGTGTATATGCTGATCAAGTAAAACCTTTATACCTGCAATATGCGAAGTTGGAGGAGGACTATGGGCTGGCAAAACGAGCTATGAAGCTTTTTTTTTTTTTTTTTTGGTAAATAACAGGTAGACAGGATCTTTGGCCCTCTAACCCGGAATTCCCCTAGTATCCGGCGCCTTTTTCTGAATCTCTAGCCTTCTAACAATGGACCAGGTAACCCGGGGCAACCGATTAATCTGGAGCGGGGGATATTTTTTAGGCACACCCCTGTAAGGTGCTTTGCACAAAGGGTGGATTCCCCCTCCCAATAAGTGCTTCTCCTAAATTCAAACTCTCATTCGTCTGGAGGAGTGTCAGATGCCTTACCATTGCACCCGACACTTGTTGGTAACGAGCTATGAAGCTTTATGATCAAGCAACGAAGGCTGTTCCTAATCATGATAAGTTAAGCATGAACGAAACATGCATTGCTCGCGCTGCTGAGTTGTTTGGACTTTGGTGTACCCAGATTGTTTGAAGTGTGCTGAGTTGGACAATAGCTTGGGAGAAACTGATCGGGCCGTGGAATACATGGGCCTGTTTGTCTCTGGTTTTTGTTTTTTTATTTCAGAAACAAGTTTGGAAAACCAAATAAAAATTGGATAATTGTTTTAAAAACATGTATTTTGAAGTGACATGATAGTGGTTATTCCCGATGGTGACGTGGTATTAGTTGGTGCCAGTGGTGTGATGTTTATAGTTGATAGATGGCGGTTTTAAAAAATAAAAAATAGAAAAACAAAAATAAAAAATACATCTAAAAATTGCTTTTGTTTTTTTTTTGTTTTTAAAAAACAACCTTATGTTTTTTCAAAAAAAAAACTCATTGAAAACAGTTTTCCAAATAATTTTTATAATTTTATTTTTTTTTAAAAAAACCATTTTTAAAAAGAAAATTAAACAAGCCATGTGTCTCTGCCTCTCATCAGTTTGCAGATCCTTAATCAGACTTTGAA
Source organism: Inga laurina (assembly GCA_963855925.1). Lineage (NCBI taxonomy): Eukaryota > Viridiplantae > Streptophyta > Magnoliopsida > Fabales > Fabaceae > Inga > Inga laurina. The sequence continues at coordinate 63,861,139 of OY979702.1, read as the reverse complement.
TTTTAGAATGAGTGGCATGAGTTTGAGGTGAAATATGGTTGATTGAACCGTATTTTTATAGGCTATTTTATGATTAATTTGGGATTTTTAATGCATTTTTTAGGACATTATTGCATAATTAAGCTTAAGTTAGGGACATTTGTATTGAATTAAGTGTAGTTAGGGGTACAATGATCATAATTTATTATTTATTCATTCACATGGTTTCTTAGATTTTTTTTTATGCTACCTTTTGCTTAATCTTACATTATAGGTGTTTAGATGAAAATTGGAAAATGTGAAAAATTTTAATTGGAATTAGAATTAATATTTTTGAGGACTGGGGAAAATTACAGAAAGGATACCTTTGAATTTCTAAAAATTACAAATCAATGACGAAAAGGACCTGAAACAAGTACAGAAAAGGGCCCATATTTTTGGAAATTACAGTTGATCCTCACTAACAGTATCAAACTTTTGCAGTTAATCCCTTCATGAACTTTTGATATTGGTCCCTGGTCAAAACTTGCGTTTTGACCAGAGACGATTAGGTCGTCTTCTTCATAAAGACACTCGACGAACCAGTGGGGGATCACAAAGCGCAGCAGAGCGAAAGATCGGACCTTGAGCTTAATCTGGGAGAGGAGGAGAGACCTTCACCATCACACCACCGTCGCTCCTCCCCCGTTCTCCACCATTGTTCCCCATTCTTTCAAACCACCGGTGACGTGAGAAAAAGACCGGAGAGAGCTTGGAGCCGCGACACAGGGGAGATCAGATCGAAAGGGAAGTGGAAACTAGAGCTCAGAATCGACCGGAGGAGAGTTTGGAGAGCACCATCGACCTCCTTCGTCTTCCTTCGATGAGTTTGTGAGCCGGAGATTCCTTGAGTCCGAATGGAGTTGCAGACCGGAGAACCGTAGACCGCCATCGGGATTCGTTGCTCCTCCTCCTCGTCCGTTCTCCATTTCCGATCTGACACTACCAGCGAATTTTTTTCTCTTCTTCTGCAGCGCCAGAGAACTTTCCGGCGGTGTTCATACATTTTCCGGCGAGAGTTTTTATTCAAATGATGATAGAAGCCATGAGAGTTTTTATTCAAATGTTGTTGCTGCTTGGTGGTGGAGATTTGTGGCTTGAGCATTTGTGGATCCCTGTGAGGATGATGAAAAAATTGAAATTGCTCGATTGGACTTGAAAAAAATATTTAAAGCATGCTTTTCGTCAAGACTCTTTGACTCCTGATTACTAAATAATAAAAACATAATTTTGAGCAAAAAAAAATCATATAAAAACATAATTACTAATTAATACACAAAACAAACCTATAATGCAAATTTTAGTTAAAGGCTGTCATCTCAGTTTTTTTTTATAAAAAAATTAACAATTTTCACCTATTTTTTATATATATTGTACTCTAACCTACCATTTATTCAGTCGAATCTACTACTAAGTCAAGTTTTGACAATTGTGACCACAACAACTCATTCCTTCTTTTATACACGTGATTTTTTTTTTTCTCCCAATAGTTCCCTACTTGGTAAGTATACCAAAGCTTTTTCTTTTAAAGGCTATTTTTTTTACCTGATTAATAAATAATAAAAATATAATAATTAGTAAACAAAGTAAATTAAACCTATTAACAGGCAGGGGCGAACTGCTTCAATTATTATTATTATTATTATTATTATTATTATTTTCTCAAAGGTACTTCTATTAAACTTCAATGACCGTGCAAATATATACAGAATGCGAAGCCAACCAAAAATAACAAAACAATAACAAACAAACCAAGAAACTCTAATAAGGAAACAACTAACCAACACCCATTCGAGAGCTAGAAATAGGTATAATAACAGAAACTTTATAAATAGAACTGGAGGGAGTGTAACAATACGACTCACAATAATGGTATTAGGTTATTAGGCTTTTATAAATAGCATTGAAAGGAGTATAATAATAGGACTCACATTAACTGAAACTTTATTCTTTACTATATAAAAAGTAATTATACAATAGAAAAATACACACCCACAATAATATTATTGTGCTAGAGGCACATCAAGCACCACTAGTAGTGAACATTACTAATTATCAAACTCATATATCTAGAAAGGGTTGAATAAGCAATGATAAGATTGTTTTCTTGATGTATCCATCTTATATTCCAAAACCATCACCATTGTTCTGGTAAAGAGTACGAGCCACACGAGCAGCATTCATGGCCTGATTTACAAATTCTTGTTCTGAAGCATCTAATTGATGAGTAGTGAAGCAGAAACAGTGATAATTTATTTTCTTCCATGCTGTCTTTATTATGTCTTCAATGTGCCTTCTTGCTTCTTCCTCTGTCACATCCATTTGATTCATATAACACACTATAAATGATGCTGTATCACCTCTTTCTCTTTCAGCCTTTTTTAATTAAGGGGATATTATATTCATTATATTATATATCATTTAAAAAATAAAAAATGAAGAGAAAATAAAATTAAAGGAAAGCTTACCACTGTAGTTCCTAGATCATTGCAGAGACGAATTATAAGAGATATGTTGAAGATGAAGTCTTGGTTTTTGAGGAGAAAATTGTCGATGTCATGTGTTGGTTGATACAAAGTGGCAAAATATTCATAAAATAAAATCACAGGTTCTGAAGAAGAAATGCAAGCGTTGTTGAGATATTCTTGCAAATATGGTATGTAACCCTCTTTGTACCACTTTGCTTCCACTTATAAAGATTTGCAGAAGTCTTCCCACTGTTCAAAAAAAAAAAAAAAAAGAAGAACAATCTATGGTTGAGATATCCCAATGTAGCAATAATGTATAGAGGTGTGTGTGTGTTTTCTCGGAACAATAATGGGTTCACTTTCTCTTCTCTCTCCTTAGTTCAGTTAACGCATAGTTCAGAAAACTTAAGATAAAGAAGGGAAGGTTTGAGTTTTTAATTATATTACAGCTTTCTTGATGTGGGGTAAGACTTTGTGAATGTTGTTTGGTCCAGAAATTTCAAGAGCAGTTTCAATGGTGACATCATTGAGTGCTTGGAAGCAAATCCTCATGCACTTTGGAAGTTTCTGAAGTTCTTTTGCATCCCACCTGAGAAAAAAATGAGAAGCGCATGAAAATAAAATGAGGAATAAACTGGCGATCGATCGATAGATATTGAATTTGACACTAATTATGAAAGCAAAGCGTGGCCACTAATTTATTTTTGTCAACTTGTATATACACAGCATCCAGACAGGTCACACCTCGCACATACATGTACTCCCTCCACCCCTTTTTATAAAAATCAATATTTTTATGTCCCTCTCGTTAATTTTTTATAAGATTCGCTTTGTGAATTGTCCGTTAAATCCTTTTTTACAAAATTTTTTAAAATAATTTTCATCATACATGCCTTCTCTTTTATCATTTCTCTCTCTCTCTCTCTCTCTCTCTCTCAGTTACCCACTTATAAATAAAGACAAATTTAGGAAAAAAATACCTTCTTATATGTTTATTACTTTTAACTAATTTTAACAGTTTTTTCAAATCATGCAATTAGGTTATTTTGGATCTTATAATAAGCTAGGGACGGATGGAGTATATACTATTTTGGTCCATATAATTATAAGGCATCTGTAACCACCTCATTATTAGAACCAAACGAATATGATTAAGTTATTGTATATGATGTGCTAGAATATATATATATATATATATATATTTTTTTTTTGAAATTTACCTATATTTAAAACCATGAATTACACCTCAAGAAACCAAAAAAATTGTATCAAACTTTAAACAGGGATGATCATAATCTTTAAAAAAATATATTTAACACCTCAAAATATAAGGAGAAATTGAGAACCATCCATTTCTTTTAGAAAATGCCATATATGTTATAATAACCACTTATTACTTACATGTCTGGTGTCTTCGCTATGAGAGAGAAAGGCACATGGCTCTATATCTTACATTCTTCTCCAAAGGGGCACCTACCCTTCTAGAGAGAGACAGAGCCACGTACTTAGTTATTAAGTAGATAACTTTTTCAGTGGCCTTGCTTCTCTCATATTCATTGGTGAATGATCCTGTCCCAAAGAGTAAACGATTGATATTGATTATATCTCTATATATAGCTTGGTTTAATTGGTAAAACTGTAAAAGACACTTTGACTCTCAAACATTTGAACTTTGGTTCACAGGATACTCGTGCTGCACACATGAAGCTCTCAACCATTCTATTCCTTGCAAAGTTCAATTCTTTTTCTAATCCAAGATTCTTCCACCATCTAATAATTAAAAGTATCACAAAAAAAGTGAGAGAGAAAGTTATCTAACAGAACTGTTTCTTCAAATTAAGCATTACCGTTTCTAAACAGTTTCAGCCAAACAAAACATATATACCTTGATAATTCCTTAACTTCTTTCTGAAGATTAGCCTGAACTGTGTTGAAGTTTAGTTTGGCCAGTTCAAGTAAGACGTGATATGATGATTATTGTTGTTTTTCTCAAATTCTTCGATGTGCCGTTTCACTTGAAACCACTCAACTCTCCGATGAGAAGGGAGTTCCAAGGCATGAGGATGGACCATTTGCTTTGAAACATCTGATGAGTTAAGCAATTTGGTGGAAGCAGATTTCTTGAGAGAATTAATAGCAAATGTTCTAACCTCTTCTAATATATTTTCACTTTCCAAAGCTAAGTATGAGGCCTCAAGAAGCTCAATTAAGCCTTTGATTTCCTCATCAGAAGTTGATGGTTTCTTCCACTCATTCTCCTTTGCAGATAAGAATATTGTACCAAGAGTATCTGTGTTTTCACCACACACATCACAAAGTTATTTTAGTTACGGTTATATATCAAAAGCATGTGAAAGTAGTTCATATTCGGAAAAACAATTGATAAACTATTGCCTTTGGATTTTTTTTTTTTTTTGGTTTTTGCAATAGAATAATCCTGTAGTCCTATTTATATGGAAGAGAGAGAATGAACTTTTTGATCCTACTTATAAGGCATATTATTGACTTTTTCTTATAATTTTACTCATTTTCCTCAAGTAAATGTTGAAATTTGTTATTAAAATAGATACAAAACATGTATATTTTAATACGGGCAAAGTTAAAAACTTATTAAAGTTTAAGGCAGAGTTAATGATGTTGAAAGTTTTTCTTAGTTCTAGTAAAATATGTTGAAAGTGATTTATATAAATAGAACTAGAGGAATAAGGTCAATATGAGTAATAAGTATGACTTATATTTGTGGGATCCACAAAATGATATGCAATATTTATATGTAAGTCTGGTTGTGTAAATTTTGATTATTTTCTATTCACTTCCATTTAAAGGATGTAATTAGTTAGTTGGTTCTATATATGATGTGGAGAGAGACTTACCAGGAGAAACATCATATCCATTTTGCCTAAGAATTTTGAAGCATTGTGCATTGGTATACACATGTCCATGATCATCATGAACCCTAATATTGTTATTATTCTTAACTGAGATTAGGATTTCAAGAGCCTCCTTAATTTCTTCCTGAAAATGATTTGCAAGACCAAGATTTTGAATGGTAGATATCAACTCCAACTTGGACAATGGATCAATCTCTTCCACAAAGAGACATTTTGCTTCTTTAATTAACTTCTCAAACCTCATGCCAAATTCTTCTTTCTGTGCAACATTCACAGAATAATAAATTATATATATATATATATATATATATATATATATATATATATATATATATATATATATATATATATATATATATATATATATATATATATATATAGTGGGTATATAAATGTGATTAAATAAAAAAATGTCAAACTACATCTATCATTTATTTAAGCAATATACTGCTCCATCCTTTCCTTTCTATAATATAAAAAGATTGAATTACGTAAAATCAAAATTTTATTAAATAAAATAAATATGTAAAAAAATATAACTTAATTTATAAAAACATCATTATTTATAGATAGAGAGAAAGTGATAAAGATAATGAGCAAAAAACGAACATGGAGTAGCTAATGCAGTGAGACTAATAAATAATTATAAAAAATGATATTAAAATTTTTAAATAAGCTATTAGTATATGTTATAAACAGAAACATGTCATTCCTAAAAAAAAAATTCTATTATATATATAGAATCGGAGGGAGCATAATCTATGAAGTAATATTGAAGTAAAAAAACTGAAATAACAAACTTATTTAATTATAAAAGAAATCTCACATCATATTTTTTGGTGAGTGATTGGAGGAAATCATATTTCCAAATGTTGGGTTTGTAATTTGCTGATCTTCTATTCTCCATTACGTTGTGATGAAACACCCAATTATGGCCAATCTCACACAGTGCTTTCTCTTGCAAATAAATTTGCTGCTTCTGATGGCTCCATACTATAATCCATGTTGCTTATAATTCTTGCAAATGACTTTTTCTGTGTACTAATAGCTAGTTCTTTTGTTGGTTATGACCTTTTCGATTTTGAGGCAAAGCTTACAGGTATTTATATAAAAAGGAAATTGTATATGTCCAAAAGAAAAGAAAAAAAACATGTTTTTCGTTGCGGGCAATGTCGTGGGACAATTTTTTTTTTTTTTTTTTTGCCTTAAAATTTCGTGGAAATGTTTACAAATTAATTGGAACAAATTCATAAAGTTTATTAAATGCACAAAAAATTTGGGCAGCATATCTGTCTTTTTTTGTCAACAGAGCATTTCATTAGAAAATAACCGCAAACATAAAAATCTAGTACAAGCCATAACAATCCAACTACTAAATAGTATTACACTTTATACTAGATTTACACCCCCATCAGTTATCAGTCCGGGGCTCTCAAAAAACTACTACTTCTACCTGCATCAATCTCCAAAAGACGTTGCAAATGCTTTGGTGGTCGCGCTACCCAGTCCTGCGGGCGAGACCCTCCTAATGCAGGTTTAGCAACCCAATCAGCTACTAAATTTGCTTGCCTGGAAACCCATGTACAAGAATGGTTTCTAATTAGATTCCTTGATTCCTTAATATTTTCAAGGATATTACAACACCTCCATTCATTTGGAGTAGAATCCTCTGAGATGCATTTTATCAGATTTTGGTTATCAGACTCAAACTGAACATCTGCAAGCTGATTCTCATGTGCATAACGAAAGGCATCTAGTAACGATAGACCCTCTGCCATTAGTACAGATTTAGCCTTTGTTATTCTAACCTCCCCATCTAAGAGCCATCCATTTGAATCCCTTACTATAAAACATACTGCAGCTTTATTTTCATCACTGGAAAAAGCACAATCTGTGTTAATTTTGATAGAGTTACCTTCAGGGATTTTCCAGGATCTGCGCTTTTCCATTTCAGCCTCTCCCAAGGTAGAAGTCCTCTCCTCCCTTTGATGCCATCCTCTCACTACCCAGAATTCATGCAAAAGATTACCAGCTTGTGAGACAATGAATATTGGATCAATATTAGTATTCTCAAAGATAAAGGCATTTCAGCCTTTCCATATCTGCCACAATATCGATGCTATCATTGCCTTCTGCCAAGAGGAAAAACTTTGGCCACAAAAACACCAAATCAACCATTGTCTTAGATTCATGTTTTTGAATTCTTCAGTTCTAAAAGAAAACATACTACAAAACCATGTTCTTTTGACCCATTAACATTCAAGAAATAAATGCTCAACATTTTCAGCATTCTTCTGACACAGCAGACACAAATTTGTTACACTACAATGCCTCCTACACAGATTTTGGAAGGTTGGTAAAGCATTTGAAATTAGTCTCCACATGAAATTTCTAATTTTTGGAGGAACTTTCAAATTCCATAACTCCTTCCACATCCTCTTATGTTCACTATTAGATGATTCTGGGATGTTTTCAGCCCTCCTCAACACGTTCTTTTGCGCAATCACATAGCCATCTTTAACTGTATACTCACTCTTCCTCCCACCCTTCCAAATCCATCTATCCTCCCGATTCCTAGGTCCTAGAATTGTGCTAACTATTGCCTCTTTCTCCACCGGCGTTATCCACCCTTCAATTGACAATAAGTTCCAGCCCTCTCCCTGTATTAGATCTGCCACTTTGAGATTTTTGAAGCTCTCATGTGGGCATATTGATCTTAATCTATTACTTGGCAAGTCTCCAAGCCATGGGTCCTTCCATACCATTGTTTTTCCCCATTTCCGATCGCCCTCACCACCTGGTTTTCTAATACCTTTCTTCCCTTTATAATGCTTTCCCATAACCATGATCCTGCCCTTCCTTTCTTTGCCTCCAAGAAGGAGCTCTTTGCAAAATACTTCGCTTTCAACAGTTTCACCCAATTCTAATCCGGGTATTTTAGGATTCTCCAGCCTAGTTTTGCTATTAAGGCTAAGTTAAAGGCCTCAAAATCCTTAAAGCCTAACCCCCCCTTCCGTGCCTCTTCATTTTTTCCATAGATATCCAATGGATTTTCCTCTGTTCTGATTCCCCATTCCACTAGAAATTGGATATAATTCCATCCAATTTTTTTAGCACGTTCTTAGGATATAAGAAGCAAGACATTGAGTATACATGTATGGAATTAGCTACTGATTTGACTAGGACCTCTCTACTAGCTGTGGATAGCAATTTTTTCCTCCACCCTTGAACTCGTTTCTCTACCCTATCTAGCACAAAATTCAGAGCTTGGGACTTGGACCTACCCCAAATGATTGGTAATCCCAAATAGTTTCCAGGTGTATCCGTAGCATGAATATGCAAGATATGACCAATTTCCTCCCTCAAAATGCCAGGAATGTTTTTTGAGAAATATAGACAGGATTTACCCAAGTTTATTGCTTGACCAGAAGCCTCACAATATTTATTGATAATATTTTCCAGATTCCTATAGCAGTCCACATTAGCTTGGAGGAAGAACACCAAATCATCCGCAAAGAAACTATGAGTGATTTCAGGGCTATTTCTATTAACAGATATTCCTCTCACCTTCCCCCTATTTTTCTCTTTCTCAATCCTTTTAGACAATACATTATTTACAATGATAAACAGATAAGGGGACAGTGGGTCACCCTGTCTCAATCCCCTCTTTGGCTGCACTTTTGATATTCATTTTCCGGACATCATGACAGAAAATTTAACAGAATTCAGGCCCGAGTATATCCTATCCACCCAAGCCCTAGAGAACCCCATCTTCACCATAGTACTACACAAAAAATCCCATTCTACCCTATCATATGCTTTGTTCATGTCAAGTTTTAGTGCCATTTCACTCTGGTCTTGTCTCTTTAATTTCATGTGGTGAAAGATCTCATGCACAATTACAATGTTGTCCTGAATTAGTCTACCGGGTATAAAAGCTCTTTGACTCTCATCTATTATCTTATCCAGGAGGGGTTTTAACCTATTGGCCATAACTTTTGAAAAGATTTTGTATGAGAAATTACATAAGCTAATAGGCCTATAGTCATTCACTATTTCAGGACACTCAATTTTCGGAATCAGAACTAAGTCAGTGTCATTCACCTCATCTAAAGGGAACCCATTCTGAAAATAAGATTTAACAAGTGTACATACCTGATCACTGATGACATCCTATGCCTTTTGATAAAACAATCCTGTGAATCCGTCCGGGCCAGGCGCCTTTTGTCCACCTAACTAGAATACGGCATACTTTACTTCTTCCCTACTGATTTCTACCATAAGGACTTGGTTATCTTCCTCAGCAATTACTTCCTCTATACTATCTAGGACATCCATGAACTCTCTTAGTCCCACCGTTGAGAATAGTGATCTGTAGAAATTAGCGAAGTGTTCTCCAACCTCCTTCTCATTTTCCAGCCACTCATCATCTATTCCCTTTACCCTTATCTTGTTTCTGCATCTTCTTCTGATAGTGGTCATATGAAAAAACCTAGAGTTTTTGTCTCCACATTTAAGCGACTCTAATCTCGCCTTTTGTGCCCAATATTCCTCTTCTTGATCCCATAGTTCCTCAATTTTCCTTTTCAGCTCCTTCACTTCTGCTGTAATATCATTATTCTATCCGGGGTCTAAGCAGTCTTGAATCTTTTTAACTAATAGATTGATCTGCTTTTTGTTGTTCTTGAATTCTTTTTTACTCCAGGCCATCAGTTTTTCCCTTAATCGACTCAAGTTCTTTAAAAACTCTGCCAATTCTCTCTTATCTACATTATTCTTCCAGTTTTGTCTGAGCAGATCCATAAAGTTGGGGTGAGTGAGCCATCTTGTATCAAAACGAAAAAGTGGTGGGGTTCTGTCTTCCCTATGCTCATATTCTATGAAAATTGGACAGTGATAAGATCCAATAGGTTCCAAGACGAGGCCCTGACCTTTCTGAAATTGAGTTCTCCAGCTTGGATTAACCACAACCCGGTCTAACCTTTCTCGGATAAAGTCACCACCCTGCCTATTGTTCATCCATGTAAATCGGCTCCCCTTAAAGTCAAGTTCCATAATGTCACAATTAACCATGAACCGTCTAAATCTGCCAACCTTTCTTTGATTGCATTCTTGCCCTCCCTTTTTCTCTGGGGCATATAGAAGTTCATTAAAATCCCTAAAAATTATTCACGGCATCATAGGTTCTGGTTCCTGCGATTCCAATTCATTCCACCACTTTTGTTTTAATCCCATTTCATTTGGTCCATATACCATTGAGATACTTCCCATCTCTCATCCCCTATACTGCACCTCTACTAGATGTATAATGAATCTACTAATAAAGCCAATTCTCAGCTTAACCTCCTTTTTCCACCACACCACTAACCCCCCCGATCTTCCTATTGGCTCAAAATATTCTCCAAAATCATACTTCATTTTTCTCCTTATTTTTTCAATTTTCCCACTCTTCATTTTTGTTTTAGATAAGAACACAATCATTGGCTTAAATTTCCCATACTGGAACTGTAAGTTTCAGACTGCCAAGGTAGTCCCTAGACCTTGGCAGTTCGACCCTATACAGTTCATAATCCCCTGGTGGTTGTGTCAGGCCAGCCACCACTACTTTCAGCTTCCATATCCACCTCCGAGTTCTTATTTTCCTCCATATTTTCCATATCGTTGGTGCCTTTTGATTTCACTACTATTTGCCAATCTTGTTTATTAGAAGGGAAGAGTGTTCTTTTTGATTTTGGTATAATCTACCCAACTCCTTTCGACACCAGCCCACAGTCAAAATTTAAATTACCATCATACCTATAATCAAATATTGTTGGGCTCTCATCTTGGCTAATTCTTCTAAGCTCCTCCACCGCCCTCCCTCATTTTCTGACACTTTTTAGCGAGTCTTGGTTAAACTCTCTGTGTCTTTTGTTTGCTAGAGCTTCTGCGTCTTCTGCAGCTTTTCTTTTAAGAGATACTTCACTAAGTCCAGATGCTATGTCACCTATATCCTTGGGTTGGACTGGTATAATTGCCTTTTTGGGCCCCTCTTCGTTATCCTCTACTAGCTCAACCCAATATTTAATCTGATTTTTTAGCAGCCTTTCCTTCCTGGCTTTTAGTAAACTGATCGAGCCATCTATTTTTCTGATCATTTCATCTAGCCCATCTTCTTGGGTTTCTTTCATTACAACTTGTAGCCCACTTGGTAAGCCCATTTTTTATAGGCATTTTGAGCGGGACCCGAATTAATACATTTCCCAATTTGAAAGTTCCCTCCACTCCTTTCTGACTTAGCATTTATTAGTTTCGGCTGATGTGGGCCTATACTCCTGCTTCCTCCACTCTGCCCTCCAGAACTTCCACCTACTACCTGGGGAACGTGAGATTTTTGTCCTTTCCCATGATCAAATTGATTACCTCTGCCACCCGCATCTATAATTTTCTTCTCCGGTGGTCGGTTGGGACTTCAGTGCACCGGTGAGATAATCTAGTCTCTAAGCGCCTGAATACATAAACCGACATCATACCCTTTCACAACACCATTGACCGTAAATTCCACTGCTCCCTCTTCACATGTTTTACTCTCATGGCCCAATCTTCCACAGTTAAAATAGTATCTGCTAAGCTTTTCATATCTCACTTATATCCAGATATCCTTAAGGTCTTCATATGGCCTTGGGGCTAGAAATCCAGGAACTAGTGGTCTATTAACTTCCACCTCTACCCTTGCCCTTCCGAAGCTCCTGGTAGAGAATCTACTATCCTCAGGATCTTCAACCTCTACCACTCTTCCAATGATGCTTGCCATAAATATGATATTTGTGCTTATTCTCCCTTCCGGTGGTAAGTTATGGAATTGCACCCAAAATTCACATGTATTGATTGATGACTATTTCATTATCACTCAGGAATGGTCTTCTTCTTTGTAGGCTCAGCATATAATTCCTAACCACCCAAGGATTTTCCTTTAATATTTTGTTTGCCTCCTCAACTACCTTGAATGTGAATGTGTATAGATTAAAACCTATCATTTTAACATCCACACTTCCACATCCCCTCCATGTCGTCGTTAATGTATCCTTTACCGTCGTTAGCCCAACTCGTGTATTTGTGATTACCTTCCCGATTAATTTCCTTCCTTCGTCTGCTCGTATTTCTTCCTTCTTCTATTGAAGCTAAATCCCCAGTCACTTTCGTTCCATTACAATCCATATCTCTTCCTCTCCCAAGGTCGTTCTTAACAGTTAGTTCAGAGTTTAACCACATCACTTAGGCCGATAGCACCATTCTGACGATATTAGAAGGAAAACCCTATCTTACTCTCACTTAGGAGAAACCCCAACATTTTCCACCGACAACATATCTATGTCGCATCATTATTCATTATCACAAGAAAAGTTCCAATTTAATTAATTTACGGAGGATGGTGATGACATGTGGAGAGTACTATAATTTTGATGTGACAATTCACTAATTTATTATTTTTAATTAATTTTAATAGTTTTGAAGCTTTTGGCATATATGACAAAGTGCTTGCACAAGCAGAAATGATTAAGGATAGCATTTGAGGATGACATTCAGGAGAGTCTTCCATCAACATATTTTTGGCCTCTATTCCCACCCCTCCTTTTTAGAAGGGATAATTATTAAAATTAAGCAATTTATAATACTAGTTAAATTAAGTTTAAAGCAATAACTGTGTAAGATATATATTTATTCAATTATATCTTTATTTATAAATAAGTAGAGTACATGAAAAGTAATGAGTGGATATTTATTACCGAAAGATGATAAGTGATATATATTTAATGAAAGTAAAAATAAAAATATCAATTAAAAATTTCAAACAAAATAATTTGTTCTTATATTTTTAGAACCATCTATATGAAACAGATTATTGCTTATGAAAAGATCCAAGAGAATATTCTATCCCCACATTAATCATGACAATGATGTTTTAAGAATCAAAAACATTACGACACGACTCTCTAAATACCAAACAATTCTTTCTTTGGCATCCATTTATTATTTGGCATCACTACATCACCAAATTAATTCATAATTAAATATTGCTATCTTAAATATTGAGCAAAAACTACCTTGATGTAATTTTTTTCCATATTTACAAGTCTTGAGATTGAAACGTTATCCAACAATAATTTTTTGGGAAAATGACACATAGGTCCTAAGGACCAAACAAAACAACAAAAAAGTCTCTTTGAAAAGTCAAAGATGAGAAAAGTCCCTAGGGACTTTTCTGTGATTATTTTCCAAAGTCAAATGACAAAGTTACCCTAAAAAATTTTAAACTCTTCCAATGTTCAAAAGATCTAGAAACGTTCGTTAACCTTGGTTCACAAAAGAAGGAACTTGCTCTGCTTCTACGTCTAGCTCTGTCATCATTTGAGTTGCCATTCGTGGCTCCTCCGCTGCCTAAGCCTCCATCGCGCTCCACTAGCCAAGCCTCTGGAGTTCCTTCGCAGCATCAGTATTGGATGATCGTCCCACGCTGTAGGCTTCATCGTTCCTCCAAAGCCCTAACGTGCATCGGCTCCCCAACATGCATCCTTCGTCACTTCTCCAAAGCCATAGGGTTTGTCACTCCTCCAAAGGCCAAGCGTTCGTCGCTCCCTGCAACACCTAGCCTTTATCGCCGCTCTTCGCCGGGTCGTGAAATCAAAACAGAGAAGGTGGGTGAAAAGTCACAACATGAATTCTTGGAATTTTAAACTAGTTTGAGAAATATGGAGAAGTGGTTGTTAATTTTGAAAGATTTTTTAGTACAATGCAGGATTGTGGGAGCCATGAGTGGTCATAATAGCTTATTGTGCGTGTTTGTTCGGAGATGGTTGTTAACAGTTAATGGTTGTTAATATTTGTTAATGGTTATTAATGTTTCTTCAATGTATATGTTTCAATCTTTACTTTAAGTACATTTATGTGATTTTCTCTACTTCACTCTTATATAACTCATCACTCGCATGAATCTTATATGTACACTAGATTGAATCATACAAGAGTGATTAGCTATTTCATTCAAGTGAACCTATACATCTCATTTGTGCAAATCATCTTCTCAATATACTCTATTATGTTTTGTTTTCCTTTTCATTTTGGAATTATCCAACCTTCTTTGTTTGAATAAGATGAAATTTCAAACTTTTCTTGGATGCTTTACTCTTGATTAAAATATGTGTTAATTAGGCCATGTAGGCATGAAATGTGTTATAAAGAATTCCTTATATTGATGAATTTTAGTCAATGAAAATTGTTTGGATATGCATGTCTTATGTTTGTGCTGGTAGGTGATTAAAGTAGTAATTATATTTCAGGTTAAGAAGAAAATGCCGAAGAATAGAAAAAGGAAAAATGGAGATGAAGAGAGGCAACCAAAAGTGTCTAGATATATATTGTTCATACAAGAGTATTATAAGAACAAGAAGAACAAGAATGAGGTGTGCAGGTGTTTAATAGAGGAAACTCAGTCACTGAAAGAAGTTTGGAACACATTAAAAGATGAGGAGAAAGAGACATATAGGGTGAGGGTGAAGGGATTAAGAAGTCAGGAAAAAGGGGCAAAATATGTGTTTCCATTCTTGACTCGTTATGCTCCAAATCAGTTTATGAAAGTGTGCAAAAGTGTGAAGAATAGAGAAGATAGGATGGAGCGGCTAAAGAAAGTTGGATTTGATAATTTGGTTACCATATGTTGCTCATAAATCCCCCAAGATTTATGTGGTCAGTTTATGTGTGCATTTGACCCTCCAATTAACAATGTTTCGATTCGAGGGAGGTAACTTCACATCCGCCAGGAAGATGTAAAAGAATTTATGGGCTTACCATGTGAGGGGGGACATTGAAAGAAATGTCAAGAAGGAAGAAGAAAGTTTTCAACAATTGAAGACGTTGTATGGGACAGTGCCATACAAGACAATCAGAAAATGGCTAATTGAGAGAGAGGATGATCCAAAATTTGAATGGTTGTTTGTTATGTATGCATTGGGAACCCTCTTGTGTCTCGGAGTAGGTATTAAAGTGAGTGACTGAGTGTTGAAAGTGATGGTAACAACAAATGGAGCTTTTGGGGACTATGATTAGCCGACCTTCGTATTGAATGAACTATCAATTCACTTGCACGGTACAAGAAAAAAGTCAGGAAAGGGAAATCTTTAAGAAAAATCAATGTAGGAGGATGTATATATTTTCTGATGGTAAGTGCAAATTTTATCCATGTAACCTTAGTTGGCTTTGAAAAATGAGTTGTAAATTGTTGCATTAGATGTTGACATTTGTTGCTGCTAAGTTGTTATTTTATTTCTATCCAGGTTTTTTGCTTGCAACATTTTCCCCTTGACCAACTACACACCTCTACAAATGATGATGCGATTGGATTTTAGAATGACAATAACGTCAAGAGTAGAGTGCAAATAGAGAAGGAAAGCAACCAAGGGTTGCTACATTCTATGGGTAATGTAGTTGGGGCTCCTCCTTCCAAATTGCATTAATAAACTATGTTAACACACCCGGTAAGTGTTGAAATATGACATCAGCTTCACATTCTGTCCAAAATATTCTATGATTTTTTCCCTAGTTTGCAGGAAATCAAGAGAACATATGAAAGACTGATATCAAGGGTGGTGTCAATGGTGTAAGACGAGTTGGTTTCCCTTCAGGCGAGGCTGTTGGGCTTGGGAAAATTTATGAAGGGGAAGAAAATTTGGAAGACGAAAAATCTTCATCAAAAAGTAAAGATGAACAACCTTCATCAGCAAGTGAAGATGACGGGGCTGACACAGGAAAAGGAGAAGATGACGAAGTTTGGTCTACAAAGAAAGACGAAGCGTCTGAGGAAGAAAATGAAAGTGCTGTTACCAGGGGAGACAAAGAGGAATTGGAGTAAAAAAACTAAACGAAAGGAAGGCGACGACAAAGATGAGTGTGATGACAATGAATTAAAAGGGGAGCAACAATTACAATTAAGGAAATTTACAAGCTTTATATCAAGGGTAAAAGAGCCTGCTATTGGCTCTCCCTGGGTGACAACAATGGGTAAGAAGAAAAGAAAAGATGACAATGACAAGGAAGCCTTATATCAATGGTGCACAATAAGATGTAATAAAGAGGAGGCCCAGGAGTAAGTCATTAAACTTCTTCTATCTAAATCAATTTGAACCACAAAAACTGACTTGCTACGCTTATTTCTCTATTAGGGAGTTTGTAGATATGTATAATTATTTCATCACTCGAGGTAAACTATATTGTTTACGTGAAAGAAGGTGGATTAATAACAAGGTAAGTTACCTGTATAATAAACTCATCCTTTGTTACTTTAAGTTTGCGAATTACTTACATTTATGTAGTGATGCACAGTTCATGTCAATGGTTGCGAAAACCTTGGTAGGGGATCAACTACACAAGTCTAACCGTGTGACAAGACACATATTTTCTTCAGAATTGATGTAAAAAATGGCTATGGATATGAAGAACTGGTTATGGGAAGTGCATGAAGCAAAGATCCTTTCTGAACATATTGGATACAATATTGGGGATTGCGACTTCATTTTTGCTCCTACACTGTGACTCGATCACTGGTCTTGTTATGTTTTGGAGACCAAAACAATATGTTTCTATGCCCTGGACTCGTTGGTGGACCAGTTGATATTTCTAAGGTTACAAAAAAAAGGAAGAAGATGCACTTACAAGGGTTGACCATACAACTAAACCCAAGAGATTAAGCCAAAACCAACAAGAAGATTTTTGTGCTAAGGAATGGTTAGCAAGCCAATGTGTAAGCATGACAGTTTAACTATATGCATTATATTGTAAATTGCACTTATTTAGTTGTAAATTGTCACTGTGAGGTTGTTATTTCTGTGTTGTGACATGACAAATATCTTTAACAACTTGCAAAGAGATCACATCGTTAACATATTTCAAAGAGTTAAACCTGAAGTATTTGACAAAGGAAAAGAAATACCATAGTGTTCGCCGTTTAGCTTCCGCAAGCATACGGGTCGCAAGTAATAAAGTGATGAGAAAGAGAGTATCGTTCCACAGGGACTATAACGAAAGCGAGCTAACCAATGTAACCATATGTTTAATTAGGTTGAATGGAGTCATTTAAGATTGATCAAGTTTAACAAAAAACATGTGGATTGAGGTGAAAGAGAAATTCAAAGCTATCTATAGACTAAAATTTATAAAAGCAAATAATTCTTTGAATTCAAGTATTAAATGAGACTTAGGATTGCTTATCCCCCTTGTATTTCAAAAGCACTCACTAAATCCCCCTAACATATGCTACTTAATGAAAGATTATACTAACCAAGGATACTAATTTACCTATAAGTGCTCTCTCAAGTCTCCAAATAGGTGTATAGTTTAATTAATTCATTAATCTCTTAATTAACTAATCAAACCCTGATTTCATTGCAAATCCTATTTGACTATGTGAGGTCAATGAGTGTATCTCTACCTCATTAACAAAGCTATCCATTCAATTCACAAATTTTAAGCTCTCACACGATTTAACTCAAGTTCTATACTTAATCTAGCCCTCTCAGGTATTGATCAAGTGAACCCAACCATCTTATTGGTGGCCAATCAACAAGAAGCTTTAAGTAAAGAGTAAAATCAGTATAATCTCTTCATTAATCACAAATATAAAGGGGAAAATGAGTACTTAATCCATACAAGGGTTTAAAACAACCCTAAAATGAGGTGTTTAGCTACACAAAGTCATGAAAGGGCTATAATTATGCAGAATAATTATAGCCATTACAGAAACTTAACAAAGAAAGAGAAGAGGAATGAAAAAAACCAAGGATTTGAGCCCCAAATTGCTTCTAGACTTCATCCCAAGCTTAATACTCTTTAAAGGGGCAAAACCCTAGCACACCCAACTCCTAGGAACACTTGAAAACTGAAGAATGACCTAATTTCGGCCTATCCCTTGCTTAAATACCCTCCACATGCGTTTCAGTAAGTAAAATGCATGGTTCCATAGTCTGTCGTATGCTTCGGCACATATGTGTGTGCTGAAGCATATGACACAGTAAGTTTTGGTCTTGTTGGCTTCAGCCAAGGGTTGGGTGCTGAAGCATATTACACAGTAAGTTCTGACCTTGAATGCTTCAGCACATATGCTTTTGGCTGAAGCATATGACATAGTGAAGGCAATTCTCCATTAGCTTCAGAACATGCATTGTTGGCTGAGGCCAACAACAAAACAACTTCCCTCTTAATTCATTAAGCTTTTCCTTGGTCTTTGAGAGCTTTTGACTTATCATCTTTCACCTACAAGGAGGAGGACATCATGAGCTCTTTAATTTTAAGAGATAATCCTACTTATATGCATTTAACTCATCATTTGAACTTTTCTTTTGTTCTATCGAAGAAAATGTGCTAGAATGTTATCAATTTCTATGAGTTAACACATAGCAAGTGAACTGGGCAAAAGTGCATGTCTAATGTGATACGTTATTATTACTTGGTTTTTTTCCATGACTTTGAAATTTAGCTTGTTTGTGCCATTTGGTTTTTTAACTTTATAACTATATATGTGGCATTCTGCTTGCAGGGATTCTTGTAGTGTTCATGTTTTATCATGGTTACATGGATGTGATGGCTCTGCACATGACAAAGAGGGGTATACCATGCCTAAGCTGTTTGATGATCAAATTTAGAAGATAAAGGTCGATTATTTATGGTGGCTTGTGACACATGAGCAAAACAAACATGCGCAAAAGGCCCTGTCTATTGTTGGTGGCAACCAACAAAGGAAGAAGAAGAAAGACAAGTAGTAGTTGTCATGTTATTTTGTAGGAAAGCCTTGTTGTAGGAAAGGCAATCATGTAATACTTTGTTCTCTGGCTAATGTAGGTGGCAACTTATGACAAATTGTACATGTCCATGTTTTATTTTGAAAGGAATTACTAATGAGAAGTTTAACAACTTCAGGAGTTATTTTAACAACTTAATCAGTCAGTTCAACATGTTATTATGTAATGAGTTAATTTCAAGTTTGCTAAGTCCGTACGGTATCAACACTTTATGCATCTGTTTACAAGATGTTTAGTTATTTTTACAAGTTCTTTTACAGGTAAATGGAACTACATTTTTACACATCAAGGTCACCACTGCAATTTGCTTAGTTTACAATTCGTTAAGCATGTTTTCACAACACTGCAGCTCATTTTAACAACTTATTTCTCAGGTCTGTTTACCACAGCAAGTGGCTCAGTTTACAACTTCTTAAGCTTGTTTTTACAACATGGTCAGTTAGTTTTACAACATGTTCAATTTTGTTTACAACTTTGTTTTCATGTCACCAAGAAACTACCTTTTGCCACACCTACAAGTTTAAGAGTACAAAATGCATAGTTTACAAACTTCGTAAGTTTTTTTTACAATATCTTGAGTCATTTTAACAATGATACAGCTGGTGTCTGAATGAAACTACATTAAACACTGCAAATTCGTTAGTTCACAACTTCCTAGTATTGTTTTTACAACATGGTCAGTTAATTTTACAACATGTTCAATTTTGTTTACAATTTGTTTTCATGTCACCAAGAAACTACCTTTTGCCACATCTGGAAGTTTAATACTACAAAATGCGTTGTTTACAACTGCTTAAGTGTGTGTTTACAACATGGTGAGTTATTTTTACAAGTGAATTTTGATTCTATCAGGAGCTTATAAATTTCACAACTTCCCACTGTCACACATGCTTACCATCAGTTTAACACATTACTGAGCCAATTTGATTACAACTCCTGATGCCAAATTTGGCAATAGTTGATGCCCTTATTCACAAGTCCTAATGGATGTTTTCACAATGAGATGAGTTATTTTCACAAGGTCATTGACCAACCTACTGTAGTTTGCAAAAATTAAACAACTGCTTCTACCCATTTGTTGCAACTTCATACTTGTACTGTCACAACTTAATAGCATGTCATATCCACATATCACACGACATTAAAATATTAAGTTGTATGAGTAAGTGGCTATTTTTACCTACTCATTTAACTTAATATCATATCATCTTTAAATAAGTACACCAACTTCTGGACCCATTCAATAGTTAAAAGGGGTCACAGAAAGCCACTAATTCATGGTGTATATATACATAATCACAAAAAAGTAACTAGCAAAAGCATCTACATGCATCTACAATCAGTCTCACTTAAAATAAGGCCATCCCTATGTTTGCTTCCCCCAAAAACAGAGCATTCCCTCTATTACATTGCCCAAAAACAGAGTACGGGTTCTATATTAACAACTACAACTGCACAAATTTACAACACTTTTTTTAACATCATATCAGCATTTTGTAATAAAAAAAAACCACAATTACATTCAATTAGTCCCACTTAAAACAAGGTTATCCTTCTGTTTACTTCCCTAAAAATAAAGCATTCCCTCTATTACATTGCCCAAAAATAGAGCACATGTTCTGTATTAACTACTACAACAGTCATATTAACAACTACAACTGCACGAATTTACAACACTTTTTAATTTTCATTTCAGCATTTTCACAGCAAAGATCCACCATCACATTCAACTATTCCCTCTTAAAACACAACACTCCCTCTGAAACCCCAACTTCAATGGTCAAGATCATATCTTTAGCAAAATCTTAGCATTTCTTATTTACCACCTACCACTTACTCCACTATTGAGTCCAAGCTCCAACCTTTGACCAATCCCTCAATCTCACTCCAGCCAACGTTCAAACAGAAAAAAAAAATTTCAGTTCAATGTTCTACCTCTGTACCCGTAGATGGCTACAAATTTTATCCTTCGCCAACGACATTAACACAATGCTTTATCCCTTCAATGTTGCACCTCCAACATGTAGCGTTCATCCATTTTCTCTTTCTCTTTAATGACAAAAACCACGCCTTCCCTCCTCTTATCTTGTGCCTTTTGTTCAGCAATTTCTATGGGGGCAACTTTGTCATTTTACTTTAGAAAATAATTACAGAAAAGTCCCTAGGGACTTTTCTGATCTTTGACTTTTCAAAGGAACTTTTTTGTTTTGTTTGGTCTTTGGGACCTATATATCATTTTCCCTAATTTTTTCTAGTCTGACAATCAGTTGGGCCAATATAATTGTTGAGTTGATAAGGTGTGCCATAAACCTTAATAGAATACTGAGTTTTTAAAAAATATTGTGTAATAAAAATGAATTCCAAAATATGAGAATTTTAAAAGGGTCCTTCAAAATATTTTAATTACTCTGAAGTCGGTTGGAATCATTTTGAAATTAAGTTTTGTTGTTATGAAATGAGCTAATTATTCTCATATAAAAAAATGGAAAAACTCCAACCAGCGCGAGCAACACTAGATAATTTTTGGGTAAATGTTGATCATGGAAGGATTTCAAGCCATCACCTCCCAAAAACATAGATTACCACTGAGCCACCAAAACTCATAACAATATTGTACATAACATTATGTAAAATAATCAATATAGAGTTGGTCTAACGGTGGGGCCTCGCTAGATCTCTCTGAATGTCGGATTCAAATTCCAAAGAAGACACTTGTGTTGGGAGAAACAACTACAAATCCCGAACCAGATACTAGATAATATAAAAAAAACATTGTGTAAAATAACTGTAAAGTTCATGACATTGAAAATGTGATTCAAATTTAAAGGAGGAATATTTCATAGATACAATGTAACCAAGAATCACAGAAAGACGGAATAAGTTTTGTTGAGAAGATGTAAAACAAAGAATATGGGATCATTTGTAATGAGGCACAATACATTCATTCATCCTCTTCAAACAGGAAAACCATTTCATGATCAAAGTTCAAAGTAGTAAAGAGCTTCCTTATTGCCAACTTTTAGGCCCTATAGCCGCTCCAACCCACATTAGTATTTCTGGAACTTGGAAATTGATGAACAACAAGTATTACATTAATACTCTGTCAGTTTCTAAAGACAACTAGACAGGTTACCCCATGCGATGCACGGGCCCTTTCATATTAGGTGTGTTACGTTATTTATGAGCATGGTAAATCATATTGGAGATGGAAATAAATGTGCTTAAGCTTATAAGTATTAGGCATTGTAAATGGATTGTATGTTGTTCTTGTTCTTAAAGTAATGTAATAGTATAAAGGAAAAATGTTTGGACATTTAAAAAAATATACATGAAATCCCTTAATTTAATAAACAATGTATATTCTACCCGACAAATGTATAAAAATTTAAAAAATGTCTATACATAAAAAAATATTTTTAATGATGTTTAAATATTATATTATTGTGGAAATTTCACATAAAAGTTTAGGGGCCGGGCAGTTGAGTGCATAGAACAATATCTATTTTTTGATTTGATCAAGGGTTTCTCTCTCGAAGCTTAGAGAACAAAGGGTTCCCACCTCTCCTAATAAATGCGCTTCCCGAGATTCGAACTTGTGTTCCCTCCCTTACGGAGGTGAGACACCTACCACCTCAACCAACAGCTTGTTGGTCCACAGAACAATATCTAAAGGGCCTGTGTTTATAAAATGTATAAAATTAAAAAATGTCTATATGTAAAAATATATTTTTTTATGATGTCTAAATATTTTTTTTATAAATTTTTTTAAAAATAAAGTTTTGAAAACAAAAAACAAAAAAAAAAATTGTTTGGATAGTTGTTTACAAAAAAAAACTATTTTTGAAGTGACGTAGTGGTGGCTGTCACTGATAATGACATGGCAGTGGTTGGCAAATATAAGAGAAAACACAAGAGGTACCATTTATGACTCAGTCATTTTATATAACAACAGAGCAGGGAGATAGATAGTGAAACTCAATTTCCATAGGTTAATTGTGGAGTGTAGTTAAAATTAAGCATGTTGTGTATTACCAGAAGGCCTGCAGCTTGCATTTAACCATAAAGAGCAAAACCAGTCATATATAATGCACATTCCTTTCTTTTTCATATTTTGCCTATATTGTATCCTTCCCCTTAAAAGAAGAAGGAAGCAAGCAAGGAAAAAGGAGGAATAAGGGACACTAAAGGTCTCCAGTGGAGCTCTTCTGAACATAAATGAAATTACTTCTTTCCAGTTTTACAAATATGTAAATGCACAAGTTTTGAAGATAGAACTGGAAAACACAGCTTATATAAGCCTATTGAAACATTGAGATTTGAGCATAAGGTTTGACATTAAGTGCAGGCATCTGAATAAAGCCAGCATTGAAAATGTGTCACACATGAACCTCATATGAAAAACTAATAGAAGAATTAATAGAAGTAATATTCATGCTACCTTATTTGAGATTGTAGGACTACAACATAATGTTGAATAAGTGATTCAAAAAGAGGAATGTCATAGAAATGCAGTGTGCCTGAGAATCATAAAAACACAGAAAAATCATGTAAACATGATACAAATAGTAAACTAGACACAAAAATTTCAACTGCTGAGATGAAAATTGAAGCAGAGTGACTGGGACTCTTTTATTGGGATCATTTAACAAATTTCAGGGTTGTCAATTCCAAGTGTAAAGGTGGTCTTGCTTCCAAATAACAACATTGTCAAGTTCAAGTGAACTTTGCATTGATTACTACTGAATGCTCTCTTTAGGTCCCACATCAAGATATTTCCTTCATATACACATATGTGATCCTATTTCTAGTGTAGATTCTTGAGCTTATATTAACTAACAGAATGTTGAAAAGTTAGAAATAATGTTTGACATGTCCCATTGTCAAGTACAAAACTCGAGTGATCAAATGGATGTTGTGGCACACTATTGAAACCAATATTATCTATTTTAGAAGAAAATAGGGGACTTTAGGTTTAGAATTGCAGAAACTTGAACAATATAAATTAATAGGTATATTAAACAAACAAAGATAGAAAAGACGCAGATTTTTACCATTATAAATGCAGTTTGCAATATAATGTTTTAGAAAACAGTCTTTCTTTGATTCAAGCAACATACCATTAATTGCATGGTTCTTCAATTGTTTGAACTTCATACATGCTAAAATTGGCGTTCCCGGAGGCCTCCATTCCCCTGTTCTCATAATCTATGTGGCCTTCCATGCTACATAATAGTATTAAGATATCAACACTCTGCAAATAGAAAGCACCCAACAATCAAGACTCTCTCAAGAAATAGCATATTGATATACAGAAGAAGCTTGAGAGTTTTATTTAGTACAAGAATAAATTTAGAAGAGAGAAGATGAAGTTGAACATGGCATTCTTGCTGGCAAAAAAAAAAAAAAGAACGTGGCATTCTCATAAATATGAAACTATTTTATGGTTAGGTTATCAGAAGGACAAGTTTATTTTAGATGAAATGAATAAATAATTATACCATATATTTCACAATAAATAATAAGTTTTTCTTGTCTTCAAATGATAAAGCACTAAAGAACCTAGAATTTTCTCTCCCTTCTACTTGTTAGAATTTTAAATTGAACTTACTCTGAAGTAGTACAACAATATTGTTAGTTTGTTACCCTTTTCTTTGTGACCCCCATCCCTCACTTTTTCAGTCGCTGGTTAGCAACATTTTCTCTAACATTTTATTCCCTTACCTTTCATCTTCAGCAATTGTGCTTCACTTACATAGAGTAAAGGATTGTTTTGATCCAAACAGGAAAATGATTCCATGATCAGAGTCTAACGTATTAAATAGCTTTCTCCTAGTCAACGTTTAAGCAAGGCAAGGCATGATGGCAAATCCAACCAACTAAATGAAATACTATAGCCGCCTCAACCCACCACACTATTATATTGTTCGAGATGAAAACTGTTAGTTTTGGCAAAAATCTCAAGTCCCATATTGGTGGGATTATGGGTGATGAGGTGAGACCTTGCTATAAAAGGAACACCCTCCTTCCTTACTAACTCACCCCTCAACTTGCCTACTTCCTTCTATAAGGTATTTTGTATCTCCTCTTCTCTTATAGTATTTCACTTGTAAATTATTTATAGTGAAATTAGATTCTGGTATTTCTCTTATTGTTGTTCTATTCATTATTTATTAGCTGTTATTAGATATAGTAGTTGTGATTTATTATATTATTAAATTACATCTAGAAACTTTGTTTTCTAGTATTGTGATTTATAGTATAATCGGTTACGCTCTATATATCCCGCTTCCGCAACAATAATTTATTGAAGCTGGTAATATGATTGTTTATTGTGGTACCAGGAGCATAATCAAATTAAAAGAGTTTTTTCTTCATATAAAGTTTAACCTGATTGCTTTTCTTCAAAAATTTGTCCTCCAGTGCCTTCCATAGACTATATGCAGAAGTTTCCTTTGTGTGTGGATACTTCTATTCTCTTGAAAGAAACGATCGAATGGTACCACAAGCAACACGATTGATGATCCTCCAATCTTCCTCCCACATGCTACTTGGTTTCCTCTCTTCAATAGCAAAGTCTAGTCCTTGTTGCAAAAGGACATCAAGAACCTCGCTCTACCACATCCTAAAATGTCCAGATCCGTCAAATATTTCAACTACAAGCTTTGCATTGGACATAATTCTTATCATAAGTGAGGATGCCAACGACGAATTATTGACATTGGATGTGGATTCAATATTCTTGTCTGTTATTTATGCTCTAGATAGTATTTAATAGCTGTCAATGCAAAAGCCCAAAGTAATTCTTTTCTGATGTGGAAGTTCAGATTACACTGCAACCACAGAGCGTACTCAGACAGAACCTTGGCTTTGATACTAATTTATTATATGTATGATCCAGGAAAGGATCATTGGCAAGCTGTGAAATGGATTCTACGGTATATTTGTAATACTATAGATGTTGGATTGCTCTTTGAGTAGAAAGATGATCAATGTCTAGCTGGGTATTGGTAATAGATTTGCAAAATTTGAACATAACCTTTGAAGATAAAGATCTAGCCTTGACGTTGTTAGGATCACTTCTTGATGAGTACGAGCACCTAGAGACTACTCTACTTCATGGCAAAGAGGAAGTATCTCTTAGAGAAGTTTGTCTTACGCTATACAACTATGAACAAAATAAGAGAGAGAAATAAAGAGGCAAAGAAGTAGAGGCACTAGTCACAAGAGGATGTACTGAAAATCAGTCGAGATCGAGGAAAGGGAGATCCAAATCGAGGTCCAGATCCAGTAAAGATGAATGTGCCTTTTGTCGAGAAAAAGGCCACTGGAAGAAGGATTGTCTAAAGTTGAAAAATAAATTCAAACACAACAATGGAAAGGCTGCTATAGATTCAAATGTAACTGATTGTGATGATGAGAATTCATATTTTTCACTATCTACAACGACGTCTCTAAATTGTCAAGCGTATAGTTGTTAGACTCAACTTGCAGCCATCATATATGTCCTAATCGAGATTGGTTTACTAATTTCCAAGAAAGAGGATGTGGAGTTGTCCACATAGTAGATAACACCTCTCTTACCGCATAAGACATTGATTTAATTCAATTAAGGAACCATAATAGATTGATCAGAACATTAACAAATGTTCGATATGTACCGGATTTGAAGAAAAATCTCATTTCTATGGGAATATTGAACTCAAAAGGGTTCAAAATCACTGCAGAAAGTAGAGTAATAAAGATACTTTCTGGTGCATTGGTGGTAATGAAAGGTATATGGAAGAACAATAACACGTACCACTATCAAGGTAGTATGGTTAGATAGTGGTACGTGTTATTGGAACAACAGCAGCGACATCCAGTGATGAGAAGGAAGTAGAAGCGACAAGGTTATGGCATATGTGCTTAGGACATGCTGGAGGAAAATCCTTGAAAACCCTATCAGGTCAAGGGTTGTTAAAAGGATTAAAGCATTGTAGTTTGGATTTTTGCGAGACTGTGTAAAGGGGAAGCAGACAAGAGTTAAGTTCGGAACAACTATACATAATACAAAAGGTATTTTGGATTATGTTCACTCTGATGTTTGGGGTCCTTCCAAAACACCGTCATTGGGAGGAAAACATTATTTTGTAACCTTTGTTGACGATTTCTCCTAAAGAGTTTGGGTGTATACGATGAAGGGCTAAGGATGAAGTGTTGAAAATTTTTCTCAAATGGAGAGCGATGATAGAAACATAAACGGGCAGGAGGATCAAATGTCCTCATACAGATAACGGAGGAGAATACATGAATGATCCTTTTCAGAAGATTTGTGAGGATGATGGCATCGTCAGACACTTCATCGTCAGGAAAATACCACAATAGAATGGAGTGGTAGAATGCATGAACCAGAATTTACTAGAGAAAGTTCGATATATGTTGTCCAATCCTGGCTTGGGCAAAGAATTTTGGGTTGAGGCAATTACATATGTAGCCAACTCATTAATCGTCTACCATTTACTGCTATTGGTGGTAAGACACAGTTGGAAAAGTGGTATGGAAAACCTGCTACAAATTATAATTCTTTGCATGTATTTGGCCCAACTGCATACTACCATATGAAAGAGTTAAAATTGGATCTGAAAGCAAAGAAAGCCATCTTTTTGGGAATCACTTCTGGAGTCAAAGGATATAGTTTATGGTGTCCAGCAACAAAGAAGATTGTATTCAGCAGGGATGTTACCTTTGATGAATCTGCCATGGTGAGAAATGTAGTAGCTGAAGATAATAAACAAAATGATGGTGTTTCAAAGTAGGTGGAGTTTAAAGGAAAGTTGATTTTCCTAGTACAAGGAGCAGACGGGGAAACAAAAGAAGACTTTCCTAAAGAAGAAGAGCCAGTTGAAAGGGAAGTTTCAACTCATTAACCTCAACAGCAACATGAATCAATAACAACTAGCAAACCAAAACAAACAATAAGGAAGCCTACTCATTTCAAGGACATGGTGGCTTATGCAACCTCAATTGCAGCTGATGATATTCCTTTAACTTATAAGATAGTTGTCCAGAGCTCAAAATGGATAAGTGATGTCGCGCCCGGGATTTGGAAAAACATGGAGCCGCCACCAAAATTTTTAAAAGAGGATGATTTTGAAAACCTTTTTAAAAATGGAAACTGGTCTACAAAAACCATTTAGGGTTCGGGAGTCGATTATGTGTGGGGAAGGTGTTAGGCACCCCACAACACCCATTCATAAGAATGGCTACCCTAAGTTAATTATTTAAAAATAAAAATGGCCTTTAACATTATTATAATTACCCAAATAAAAAAAAAGAATATTTACAAAACTAAATAAAATGAAAGAAATAGAAGAAGAAAAAAAAGAACACTTATTTACAATAAGGAAAAATATACTTATTTAAAAAAAGAATATTTATTTACAATAAGAAAATAAGAGAAATATATTTATTTACAAAATTGGACTTGACCTAGGATGAAAACCTAGAGCCTACGTACCCTTTAGAGGGATCAAAGCCCACGTAGTTCGGGGGGTAGAAATACGTGTCACTTTGTTTGCGTTTTTTTTTAAAAAAAATGTTTATTTAATTTATTGGAGAAAAATATATTTCTTTTGTTTGGTTTTTATTTTTTATTATTTTTTTAAAACGTTTTTTTAATTTATGAAAAAATTTCTTTTATTTTTTATGAAAGAAAGTTTTTCCATTTTATTTTCATTTATCAAAATGTGTCAAAATGTTTTTTTTTTTGAAAGAGGACCTAAAAAAGGGATAAAGAAAAAAAGAAGAAGAAAAGTAGCACAAGTTAAACAAAAAGAAAGTCAAAGGTGATGAGATTTATGCGCACCTTTTATCCTTGAAACCCGCTCTTGATTCCAAAAAGAACACATCCAACAATGCATATGTGACAATTCATTGGGACAAAGCAAGTCTATTTAATTCTTGATCTCATATTCAACGTCCAACACTATTGGCATATATTGGGATAAGATAAAAGACAAGAATGAAGTCATAGAAGAGGGAGAGGGAGTTAACGCAACATATATTGAATGAGCAAAAAAAAAAAACAAGAGCAAGTTATAGTGAAGGGAGAATTTGTCAAAGATCACCACGTTGCTGTACCTTCATTTACGTAGAGTAGTGAGTATAAGGCAAGTAAATGGAAACCAACAAAATTCTTGCAATTCTTATATATAAGGATTTGCCTAGCATTCAAATGGGTATGCCTCCATCTCTAATAAGAAATGTTCATTGGCTTGGGTAAGAATATTAATACCTTATTTAGATAAAGCAAAATAAGACGGCTTCTTATGTCAACTCCCCTTCCCCATGAGAATTATGTATGAGCAATGAAAAATGAGAAACTAAAATTAGCTCCCTACCTTACCTTTCTCTCCTCCCAAAATTCTTGTCCAAAATTTTTCGTCCTTTTTTTCTCTTTACTTCAACTCTTGCACTCCTATTTATAGTCTCAAAGTAGGGTTTTCTTCATAAATGCTCTTTTTTTTTTAATTTTCATTTTTTTTTTGTATTTTATGGTAAGAACTACCTAACTTGACCCAATCACCATTAATGGAGATTTTTTTTTTAATTTTTGTTTTTTTATTTTTTGTATTTTCTATTGATAAAACTTCCTAACTTGACCTAATTACCATTAGTGGAGATTTTTCATTTTTTATTTTTTCATTATTCTCCCCACAAGTAACTTCCTAATTTAAACCTATCAACATAAATGATTTTTTTTTTGTTTTTTTATTTATTAACTTCCCTTAATAAATGACAATGCCAATCATATCAATTAGGGGATTTATTTTAATTTTCGTTTTTTTTTTAGTTTTCTCTCTCAATGATGATTGCCTGTTTAGACACCGATCATCATCAATAGGAGTATTTCCTTATTTTTACTTTTTTTTTTCTTTCAATGATGATTGCCAATTTGGACACCAATTATTATCAATTATTTTTGTATTTTTTTTAGTGGGGCCCGGACAAAATAGGGTGTTCACAGTTGCCCTTCTTTACTTGTTTCGTAGCTAAGAAAAGTGAGATTCTCGTCTATGAAGCAAGTAAAGATAAAAACACGTATTTTGTCCGGCCAGAGAACAAGGTGCCCCCCTTGGAACCAAAGAGGGTTTGGACAAAATACAGTGTCTATGCCCCTCTTTACTTGGTTCATAGGGGAGAAGAACGCAAGTGGAGATAGATGATTACCTGGAATGGAAGTGAAGCGCCTAGTAGCATAGGACTTTGGTGGGGCGTAAAAGAATTGTGCCAGCTGGTACTGGGCTTTGAGAGTGCCTGCTGATACAGGGCTTTGAAAGAATAGTGCCTGCCGTTACAGGGCTTTAAAAGAATTGTGCCAGCCGTTACTGGGCTTTAAGGGTGTCTGTTGGTACAGGACTTTGAAAGAATAGTGCCTGCCGGTACAGGGCTTTAAAAGAATCGTGCCAGCCGTTACTGGGCTTTGAGGGTGCCTGTTGGTATAGGGCTTCAAAAGAATAGTGCCTGCCGGTACAGGGCTTTAAAAGAATCGTGCCAGCCGTTACTGGGCTTTGAAAGAATTGTGCCAGCTGTTACTGGGCTTTGAGGGTGCCTGCCGAAACAGGGCTTTGAAAGGGTGCCAGCCGTTACTGGGCTTTGAGGGTGCCTGCCGGTACAGGGCTTTGAAAGGGTGCAGTCGTTACTGGGCTTTAGGGGTGCCTGCCGGTATAGGGCTTGGAAAGGGTGCCAGCCGTTACTGGGCTTTGAGGGTGCCTGCCGGTACAGGGCTTTGAAAAGGTGCCAGCCGTTACTGGGCTTTGGGGGTGCCTGCCGGTACAGGGCTTTGAAAGGGTGCCAGCCGTTACTGGGCTTTGGGGGTGCCTGCCGGTACAGGGCTTTGAAAGGGTGCCAGCCGTTACTGGGCTTTTAGGGGTGCCTGCCGGTACAGGGCTTTGAAAAGGGTGCTATGACTATGTGATGCCCCTTGGAATAGTTCTTATGAAGATGATGACATTGATAATAATGATGATAGTGATGATGACAATGATGATGATGATGAAGAGGATGATAATGGCCATGATAATGAAGGGAATATCAGAATAGTGATGTCATGATGGAGGTGATGACACTAATAATGATGATGACTGTGATGATGGAATCCTAATGAGGATGATGAATACAATGATAATGCTGATGATGATGATGATAGTAATGATGATGATGATGTTAATGGTGATGTTGATAATGGAGGTGATGACATGCTAATGAGAATGAGTGCAATAATTGTGGTGTTAAAGAATAGCCTGGCAGGTGATATTGCTCCTTCTTCATCCAGGTGCCTAACCAGTACCCCGTTACTTGAGCAGTCTCGTCGGAGGTATGAAGATGAGATTCATATAGGTGCCATAGCCTAGAACCCTCAGTTTGGATTGTGTCCCTTTGTCAACTGTTTGACCCCACAACAAAAATTCCAGTTGGGACCTTTGCTAATGATCCTGAAATTACACAAGTTAAATGGGAGTAGAGGACACCATGTATATCAATGTGAGTGTTTATACAGCTAAAAGTTGTGCTTTCATTAAGAAGAGTTACCCTTATACAAATCATGGCATAAAGTTTGACATGCGATTTAATAGAAGGGAAAGAGATACTAAGGATGAAGATTCATTTAAAAGAAATGATCTTCCAATATTCAAGTGGATGCATTATGATGAGCACATATTGGTGTAGGCGTGATGTTATTAGGAGGTCCTTCGCTTTTAGTTCCGTGTAGTCCCTCTGGTGTTGCCTTGCTTAATTGCCAGAGATATGCACTCTTCGATGAATGATTAAGGAGTCTTTCAAATAGACAACGTAAAGAGAATAATGGGGCTAGGACTGATAACCCTCTTTGATATGTGTTTAATCCGCCCTTTCGGGTTTTCAACTTACAGCTCCCAATTTTGTGCTCTAATTTTTGCCTAAGCCGCCCTTTCGGGTTTTTGGAAACCTTTTTAAAAATGGAAACTGGTCTACAAAAACCATTTAGGGTTCGGGAGTCGATTGTGTGTGGGGAAGGTGTTAGGCACCCCACAACACCCATTCATAAGAATGGTTACCCTAAGTTAATTATTTAAAAATAAAAATGGCCTTTAACATTATTATAATTACCCAAATAAAGAAAAGAATATTTACAAAACTAAATGAAATGAAAGAAATAGAAGAAGAAAAAAAAAGAACACTTATTTACAATAAGGAAAAATATACTTATTTAAAAAAAGAATGTTTATTTACAATAAGAAAATAAGAGAAATATATTTATTTACAAAATTGGACTTGACCTAGGATGAAAACCTAGGGCCTACGTACCCTTTAGAGTGATCAAAGCCCACGTAGTTCGGGGAGTAGAAATGCGTGTCACTTTGTTTGCGTTTTTTTAAAAAAAAATGTTTATTTAATTTATTGGAGAAAAATATTTTTTTTTTGTTTGGTTTGTATTTTTTATTATTTTTTTTAAAACGTTTTTTTAATTTATGAAAGAATTTCTTTTATTTTTTATAAAAGAAAGTTTTTCCATTTTATTTTCATCTATCAAAATGTGTCAAAATGTTTTTTTTTTGAAAGAGGACCTAAAAAAGGGATAAAGAAAAAAGGAAGAAGAAAAGTAGCACAAGTTAAACAAAAAGAAAGTCAAAGGTGAGGAGATTTATACGCACTTTTTATCCTTGAAACCCGCTCTTGATTCCAAAAAGAACACATCCAACAATGCATATGTGACAATTCATTGGGACAAAGCAAGTCTATTTAATTCTTGATCTCATATTCAACGTCCAACACTATTGGCATATATTGGGATAAGATAAAAGACAAGAATGAAGTCATAGAAGAGGGAGAGGGAGTTAACGCAACATATATTGAATGAGCAAAAAAAAAAAAAAAAAAAAACAAGAGCAAGTTATAGTGAAGGGAGAATTTGTCAAAGATCACCACGTTGTTGTACCTTCATTTACGCAGAGTAGTGAGTATAAGGCAAGTAAATGGAAACCAACAAAATTCTTGCAATTCTTATATATAAGGATTTGCCCAGCATTCAAATGGGTATGCCTCCATCTCTAATAAGAAATGTTCATTGGCTTGGGCAAGAATATTAAGACCTTATTTAGATAAAGCAAAATAAGACGGCTTCTTATGTCAACTCCCCTTCCCCATGAGAATTATGTATGAGCAATGAAAAATTAGAAACTAAAATTAGCTCCCTACCTTACCTTTCTCTCCTCCCAAAATTCTTGTCCAAAATTTTTCGTCCTTTTTTTCTCTTTACTTCAACCCTTGCACTCCTATTTATAGTCTCAAAGTAGGATTTTCTTCATAAATGCTCTTTTTTTTTTAATTTTCGTTTTTTTTTGTATTTTATGTTAAGAACTACCTAACTTGATCCAATCACCATTAATGGAGATTTTTTTAAATTTTCGTTTTTTTATTTTTTGTATTTTCTATTGATAAAACTTCCTAACTTGACCTAATTACCATTAGTGGAGATTTTTCATTTTTTATTTTTTCATTATTCTCCCCACAAGTAACTTCCTAATTTAAACCTATCAACATAAATGATATTTTTTTTTATTTTTCGTTTTTTTATTTATTAACTTCCCTTAATAAATGACAATGCCAGTCATATCAATTAGGGGATTTATTTTAATTTTCGTTTTTTTTTTATTTTTCTCTCTCAATGATGATTGCCTGTTTAGACACCGATCATCATTAATAGGAGGATTTCCTTATTTTTACTTATTTTCGTTTTTTTTTATTTTTTATTTTTTCTTTCAATGATGATTGCCAATTTGGACACCAATCATTATCAATTATTTTTGTATTTTTTTTAGTGGGGCCCGGACAAAATAGGGTGTTCACAGTGGAGGAATGCTATGAATGAAGAAATGCAATCCCTTCATCAGAACGGTAAGTGGAAATTGGCTAAACTTTCGAAGGGTAAGAAGGCAATTGGTTGCAAATAGGTATATGCAAAGAAAGAAGGATTTCCTAACCAAGGTGATGTGCGCTATAAAGCAAGGTTGGTAGCAAAAAGCTATGCTTAAAAGGAAGGAATTGACTACAATGAGGTATTTTCTCCAGTAGTGAAACATTCCTCCATTAGAATTTTGTTGACTTTGGCAGCACAGTTAGATTTGGAATTAGTTTAGATGGATGTGAAAACTGCATTTTTAATGGAGACTTGGAAGAGGAAATCTACATGACTCAACTGAAAGGTTCAAAGTTGGTGGAAAGGAGAATATGGTGTGTAAACTTGAAAAATCATTATACGAATTGAAACAATCTTCGAGACAATGGTATAAATGATTTGACAAGTTTATGTTGCGGCATAAGTACAAAAGAAGCAGATACAATCATTGTGTTTATTTGCGAAAGCTTGAAGATAGATCCTTTATATATCTTCTCTTATATATTGATGATATGTTGATAGCTTCGAAAAATCAAACAAAAATTTAGAAGCTAAAGGTTCAACTAAAAGGGGAATTTGAGATGAAGGACTTAGGAGAGGCAAAGAAGATTCTCGGCATGGAGATAACAAGAGATAGACAATCAAAGAAACTCTTTTTATCTCAAAAGGAGTATTTGAAGAAGGTGCTAAATCAATTTGGTATGAATGAGAGAATGAAGCTGGTTAGCACTCCACTTGCCCCTCATTTTAAGCTTAATGCTGATATGTCGCTAAAGGACGAAGATGAACGAGAGTATATGTCAAGGGTACCATATGCAAATATTGTTGGTAGCTTGATGTATGCAATGGTTTGTACAAGACCTGACATTTCATAGGCTGTTAGAGTTGTGAGTAGGTATATGTATGATCTAGGAAAGGAGCATTGGCAAGCTGTGAAATGGATTTTACGGCATATCTGTAATACTGTAGATGTTGGACTGGTCTTTGAGCAGAAAGATTATCAATGTCTAGTTGGGTATTGTGACTCAGATTTTGCAGGTGATTTGGACAAACAAAGATCAACTACTGGTTATGTGTTTACTCTTGCAAAGGCATCAGTTAGTTGGAAGTCAACTTTGCAGTTGCTTTGTCTACCACGGAGGCAAAGTAGATGGCAATTACAGAGGTTGTGAAGGAGGCAATTTTGCTTTAAGGATTGCTTGGAGAATTTGGTATTTATCAAGAAGACATCATAGTATTTTGTAACAGCCAAAGTGCTATTCAATTAGTAAAGAACCAAGTTTACCATGCAAGGACAAAGCACATTGATGTTCGATATCACTTCATATGAGAAATTTTAGAAGAAGGTGGAGCCATGATATAGAAAATACAGACAAATGAAAATTCTGCTGATATGATGACAAAGGTGGTGACCTCTGTTAAATTTAAACATTGTTTGGATTTGATCAACATTGTTGAACATTGATTGTTGAATTATAAGCACAAATTTGTGGGAATTTTGCCAAGGTGGAGATTTATTAGTTTTGGCAAAAATCCCAACTCCCACATCGATGGGATTATGGGCGATGAGGTGGGGACCTTGCTATAAAAGGGACCCCCTCCTTCCTTTCTAACTCACCCCTCAATTTGCCTACTTCCTTCTATAAGGTATTTTATATCTCCTATTCTCTTATAATATTTCACTTGTAAATTATTTATAGGGAAATTAGATTATGATATTTTTCTTATTGTTGTCCTATTTATTATTTATTAGTTATTATTAGATATAGTAGTTGTGATTTATTATATTATTAAATTACGTCTAGAAATTTTATTTTTTAGTATTGTGATTTTTAGTATAATCGGTTATACTCTATATATCCCACTTCCGCAACAAAAACTTCCCAAAGGAAAAATTAAATCATAATGATTATTCACATTATCAAAATATTAACTAAATGGCTCATAATGTAAAACGCACAACTAAACCAACAAGTTATATATAACTGAAAAATCCACTCAAAATTAAAATGCAAGTGTTAAAACACTAAAGATTACCATTCAAACATCAAACAGAGGAATAATAGAATATTTGTAAAAAAAATCTGAAAAGGAAATATGTTATTTAACATCAACCCGAATAAAACATTTATTCATCTTTCTCATCAACGACTTCCTAAACATATTTTAGACTCAGACTTGAGAATAATAAAGTTCAAACTTAAGACAACAAGCAAGCAAAAGCAACCTAATTACTTCACTGCTATTCAAGGAAAGCAAGCCACAGCCACAATCAAGTCCAGAATCCATACTGAATTCAGATCACGAACAACAAAATCATTAAGAACGATCAATTACCTGGGTGGTGGAGCAGAAGACAAGCGCTTCCGAAGTTGGCCGCTTTGCCTTCAACAGTACGTCTCCGGTTATCCGACGGTTTTGAATTTGATGGTGAAAAAGGATGGAGACTAAACTGACCTTCAGCAACACCATCAAAGAAGCGGCCGGCGGCGGCGATTATCCGACGCGTCTCAGCCTCACTGGTTGAGTGAGTGACAGTGATACAGTGGGTATTACGAATTCATTCACCATAAGCTGAAATCGATGTTCCTATAACTTGGGCCGCTCATTGTTGGACAAAGCGATAGGACTGGAAATGAAACCAAATTGGGCCTTTACGACAAAAAAAGAAAGCAATGTGAAGCCCAAAATTGGGATAGGTTGGTAATGGGCCTTCCAAAGCGTATAATTATTTCCACAAAAAAAAAAAAAAAGGCGAAAAGTCATTATTTCAAATTTTATTGGGCAGATCTTTGATAAAAAAAAAAAAAAAGGGAAAACCACTCCTAGGTCCAAAGTAAGTAAGATATTATCAGAAAGGTCCCTGATTACAACCCTAAAAGCGTGTATTCACAACATATTGAGTGTGTTTTATAATCTCTAAGGACCTTTCTGATAATACCTTACTTACTTGGGATCTAGGAGCGATTTTTCCTAAAAAAAATTATTGGGCAGAGGAACTAGTACTTTTTATATATAAAAATATATCAGGTCATTTTGGTCAATAAAATTTTTAAATAGGAATTTTTTACCGATTTTCTTTTTGAAAAAAGAATGAAGCTTGTGATTGAGGTACAAGAAATATATCAATTTTGATATTCATAATCATATTCGGCGGAAAAAATTAATCATATTTTTATTTTTATATAACTATATAGCATATTATACAATTAGGTATTAGGTAAAATTTATGTATGATTGGAGCTTATTAGATGCATCTTAATTTGCTTTTTATAGCATTTTTTTAAAATATTATACGAAACCATAGACTAACAAATAGTTAGATATTAGTTTAAAATGTTGACAGTCACCATATTTTATTGCTCAAATTGAATATAAGTTTTGCAAAAGATGAAAATTTTTAAATGAAAAGAATAGATGAAGAAATATCCTTATAATTATATTCAAGGAATTAATTACTTGATTTGATGTAACATTACATGCATGGTAAGGAATCTTTTACTCTTCTTATAGGGAAATTTTGTTAATAGATTGAAAGGATGTTTGATAAGAGAGGGATGAAGAAAGAACTACGTACACCACACAATTTAAGCTTGGGATTATGTGAATATTTTTCTGGAAATGACTATATGTCTATGAAAATTTCATGACTTTTATATGTTATATCGCTGGCTATGTCTTGGAATGCAAACTTATTTGGAAAGATTCAAATTTATGTTTTTTTTTTTACGGGGTAAGGCTGTTTAACACTTCAATTTATAGTTTGTTAACCTTCTTCATTTCTCAATATTTTCATCTCATAAAAATAAAAACCTGTATATAATTTTTTCAACTAAAATATTTTAAAAATAATAATAACAAACCTTAAATGAATTGTGTATATTTAAATATCATCAGGAATTTTTTTAACATATATATAATCCTCCCACTCGTAGATGCTTTATTTATTGTGATGAGAGAGATAACAATTATAACTAAACACATATATATTATATAGGAAATTTTATTTATTAGAGAAATTATATGGGAACTTTCTTCTCTATTCACTATATAATTGACTAATTGATCAAGGCAATAAATCATGAAATTGTCTTCTTTACCCTTCTCTCTTTCTTGCTAAATGCATTTTCAATTCATTAGCAAATTTTTCCACATAATAAAAGTACAAGACTTCTTGTCGTAATGTTTACTTCAAATTAAATAAAATAATTTCTTCTATCACTATTATGATACTCCTAGTCTTTTTTGTTCATTCCTAATTCTTCACCTTTTACAAGTCTTCTCTTTTATTTGTCATATTACATATGAAAATCAACAACTACGTTTTCTTTTCTTTTCGTTTGTATATATGTGAGTGAGCGTGGGTTCAAAATATTCTCTTCCCATTTCTTCCATAGTTTCATTCCTTGTTTGTTAATTAACAGACCGTGACATAGTTTTTGAAATAAATAAATAAATAAGTACTACTAGCAAAAAGTTTACGTACATAACAAAAAGCATGTAATGGCTGGTTGATTAACAATGAAGGAAACCAAAAGAGAGATGGAATTGAAAGAAAATCTTTGGAATACATTGCTCCCATCGGTCCTTAATATAAGACATATTTACCTAATTTGATTAGATTAAGGAAGTTAGTTAAATTAGTTAATATGACATGTATTGTTTAAAACACCCTAATTATCTTCCTTAATTCTTGCATTCCCTCTCCTCCTTGATTAGAGCCGGGAATACCGGCCGGCCCTTCACTGGCTCGGGCATAAACAGGCCGGCCTGTTTAGGCCCGCTCCCTAAAAAACCCCAAATTTTTAAAGCCTGCGACCCTACAGGACTTACCCTTCACGGGCTCGAGCCTAAACGGGCTTGAACTCATTTTAATTAAAAAAATATTTTTCAAATTTTACAATTTATTTATTATTTAACCTTAAATCGAGATACATTATTTTTAAAACTTATAAATTTTTACTTAAAAATAATCATCTAAAATCCAAATTAGCCTCTTTTTTAAAGTTTAAATGAATAAACCATTGAAGAAAATAAAATAAATCAAATCATTTAATAAGTGTTTACCTGCTATTAATACTTTATTAGGTACTTAGGTGTCTCTCATATTGATAATTTGATATAATGATATTATATATATTAATTTATTTTTTTTTAAAAATATTAAACGGGCTTAAAAGGGCCGGCCCTTTTAGGCCCACTTCCAGTTTTAGCCTCTAAATCATAAGCCCGGTCCTTGAAGGGCTCGGGCCTAAACTGTCGGGGCGGCCAAAATTCCCGGCTTTATCCTTGATTATTATTGAGGGAGCATCAATAGGGGTAAATTAGGAAAAGATTGACAAATATAAAAACTATGTCTTACATTTATGATCAAGATTAATTCCTAAAATATATCTTATATTAAGGATGGGAGGAGCACATACGAAAAGAAAAACAAAGTAGTTGTTGATAGTCGCGTCTGTGTGTGTGTTGAATAAAAGGGAAGACTTGTAAAACATGAAGAATTTGAAATAATGGACATGTGAAGACTTTGAAATAGGCAGAGCGCGCAGACCAGGAATTCTCATAGTTGTGATAAAAAAACCAAAATTTTTTCTTTCAAGTAAACATCACGATAAGGAATCTTGTCTTTTAATTTATGATATATGTGGAAAAAAATATGTAATAAATAAATTGAAAAGGCATTTGGCAAAAGAGGGGCGCAGATGAGATTATATGCGTAAAAATATTTTTCTGATAATATTTATATATATGAACTACTATTCATTTAAATTAGTGTTATTATTATTTTTAAAATATTTTAGATGGAAAAAGTTATATAAATGTTTGTAGTTTTATTAGTGATAAATAAAATTTTACTTTTGCAACGTGAAAAGGACTTTTGGAAATTAAGAGAGGATGGACCAAGAAACACGTAATATCACTTGTGTTTTGGTCAAAGAGTCTATCACATGAGGAAAGTTTGCCAATTATGTCTCTACCGTCCTGAATTTATAAACCTATGACATTCTCAAATATGAAGTTTGCATTAAAATATTTTTCTAAAAAATTTATTAATTAAGTAAATATATTTATGAAAATTTGAATAACTTGTCGGAAGAAAATCCTAAAATGTCATCCGACGTGCGCATTGA
The DNA here is from genome assembly GCA_963855925.1 of Inga laurina. Lineage (NCBI taxonomy): Eukaryota > Viridiplantae > Streptophyta > Magnoliopsida > Fabales > Fabaceae > Inga > Inga laurina. Next base: position 63,820,885 of record OY979702.1, on the reverse strand, counting down.
GAAATCCTTTAAATCCAACAAACACGTTAAGAAAATAGTGAAGGGAAGTCATTTAATTTGTAGTTTGATTTTGGGGAATATTTCTAAATAAAAAGCAATTAAATTGCGAGGAAAATTAGAAACAAAATTTATTTTTGTCGCCAAAAATTCTTTCATTATTCAACCACTAATGATACGTTCCCAAATGCCATATGAGCTTGTGCTAATTGTCCCAAAAATTTAATGTTGGACATAAATGGTTAGTCCATTAATTTCAAATTATTCACCATTGAGCTGATACTTTTTTTTTTTTGGGCCTGACAGCTAATACTCATTATTTATTGATTTGGAGCACTGTCAAGCTTAACTAGGGCAACACTCATGCATATAGCCATATATAAGTATAAAATTAATGTTTGGAATATCTTATCTATTAGATGTGTCTTAATTTGTGTTTCATAGCATTTTTTTAAATAAGTTACGAAGCCTTAGGCTACCAAACAGTTAAATGTTCGTGTAAATTTGTTGACAGTCACACTATTTTATTTTATTGCTCAAATAGAATATAGGGAAAATCCTTGAAAAAGAACTTTAAAATAGTGAAAAGACAGAAAGGTGGTATGAATTTGCATATTTCCACAGAGGTGCTAGTGCCTGAACTGGAATTTACAAAATGTAAATGAAATTACACATTTGGCTCTTTGATGATAAAAGAAAAGAAATGAGTGAGAAAAGAAGAAGGTGGAGTGAAATAGGGGACGTCATCAGAGCTTGGGTTCATCGCACTGAGAGAGGAGAGTGGCTGGGAAGTCAGTGTGGTGGATTTAGAGGCGGAGAGACAGTCCGAACACTCCATTGCCTGAGTTGGTCGGAAATCGCTGTCGACAGAGTTTGGGTTCATCGCACTAAGGGAGGAGGTGGGTGGGAACTCAGTGTGGTCGATTTTAGGGGGAGCAAAGGCGGGGACGGACACAAATTGGATTCAAATTTTGCGTATTTTGGGTTGCTGCACAAAGGCAACAACACTGTCAATGTACCAGCTAGTGAAGGAATATGCACAAAATCTTTCATTCACTCGAGTTCTGAATCTGTCACTCAAGTGATGATGTTAAATAGGTACATCACTTACAAGTTACCCCGATGGTGATACTTAAAAATCCCTCAATCACTTGAGTTTTGAACATGTCACTTGAGTGATTAAATGAAAACAATGCGTCACTTGGAAAGTACCTAATAGTGATCTTTAAAATCTCATCTCACTCGAGTCCCAAATCGAGATTAGCCGTTATCAATACACTGTTACATTTTCTCAATGTCATATAAGACTTTCACAGGTTCATCAACAGCAGTAGTCCATAACATGACTCGAGTCCCATATCTATCACTCGAGTGATTAAATGAAAACATTTGTCACTTGTAAGGTACCTGATAGTGATCTTTAAAAATCTCCTCTCACTCAAGTCCCAAATTGAGATTAGCCTTTATCAATACACTGTTATATTTTCTCAATGTCATATAAGACTTTCACAAGTTCATCAATAGCAGCAGTCCATGACATGACTCGAGTCCCACATGTACCACTCTAGTGATTAAATGAAAACACTATGTTACTTGCAAGGTACTTGATAGTGATCCTTAAAAATCTCCCCTCACTCAAATCCCAAATCGAGATTAGCCTTTATCAATGCACTGTTATATTTTCTCAATGTCATATAAGACTTTTATATGTTCATCAATAGTACACAGTCCATGACATAACTCGAGTCTCGCATTTATCACTTGAGTGATATACAAACTTTTGCAAGTTACCTCTTGGTAACTGGAATTCAATTTCCCTAGTAAAACAATATTTTCCCAAATCGAGATTAGCCTTTATCAATACACCATTACATTTTGTCAATGTCATATAAGACTTTCACAAGTTCATTCATCAACAGCAGTAGTGCTATGCTGAAATAAGATTTAACTTACTCGAGTGAATATCATAATCACTCGAGTGCTATGGGACTTGACCAATCACTCTCTGATTATCCTTCAGTGCTGGGGATCACTCCAGTGCTATGCTGGAATAAGATGACAAGGAATCTTAAAACTCACTCGAGTGAATCTTATAATCACTCGAGTGCTGTGAGACTTGATCCAATCACTTTCTAGTTGCCCTCAAGTGCTGGGGAACACTCGAGTGCTGAAGAGTTTTACTCGAGTGATTTTCCTAACTTATTTATCACTTCTTCTGATCACTCGAGTGTTCTTAACAGTTACCTCTTCTCTGTTTATCCCTGTTTTTCAGTGCATATATAGAGGATCCTACAAAACAAGTAACTAGACACTTTGATGCTTAAGTCAGTAAATTAGTGACTCCCACCCACTCTCCGACCAACTCAAGCAATTAAGTGTTTGAACTATTCCTCCTCCTCAAAATCAATCACACTGACTTTCCTAGCCACTCTCTTCTCTCAGTATGATGAACCCAAGCTTCAGCAACTATGCCAATTCAATTATTTGGTCCCATTAGTTATCAATGGGATCAGGGATACTTCTAGTAACAAATATATCAAAGACTTTATGACGACATATGGAGATGAAGAGTCCCAACTTGTTTTTTGCGCATGACCGCCCTTATAACACCTCCCTCACTATTTTCATTTTAAAAACTGCTAGGGTTACTTACGTAATTTCTTTTCAATTTGGAAAATTCCAATTTAGGCACTAGCACTTTGTGGGAATATGAAAATTCAGATCACCTTTTTGTCTTTTTCTTATTTTAATATTCTTTTTCCGGGATTTTCCCTAGAATATAAGTCTTGCAAAAGATAAAAATTTTTAAATGGAAAGAATAAAAATTAATTACTTAATTTGAAGAAACATTACATGGTAATGAATCTTTTACTTTTCTTTTGTGGAAAAACTTGTTAATGGATAGACAGGATGTTTGACAAGAGAGGGGTGAAGAACGAACTACAACACAATTCAAATTTAGGATTATATTAGTATTTTTCTGGAAATGGCTATATGTCTATCAAAATTTCATGACTTTTATATGTTGTGTCTTGCACAATAAGTCTATCATATAGTGATTGATGATGATGAAATGTTTTATTTTATTTTATTTTATTTTTTTTGATTTAGTTAAGGGTACAAGGCTTTTGGCAAAAAAAAAAAAAAATCCTTTTGTGGCTTGGAGTGCAAGCGCGTTTCGAAGGATTTGAACTTGTATTCTTTTTTTTATGGGGTAAGAATATTTAGTCACTCAATTAATAGTTTGTTAAGCTTCTTCATCTCTCAATAGTTTCACCTCGTATAAAAATAAAAACCTATGTATAATTTTTTCAACTAAAATATTTTTAAAATAATAATAACAAACTTTAAATGAATTGCATATTTAAATATCATAAGGAATTTTTTACATATATATAATCCCCTCACTTGTAGATGCTTTATTTATTGTTATGTGAGAAATAACAATTATATATAACTAAACACATATAGATATATAGGAAATTTTATATATAATCTGTTGGCGGTAGCTCCTAGTTTGTCATGCAACTTGGTGGATTATCCAGCTCCTCCTAGTGCTATGCAGATCCTGTTAGCGGCAGTGCCTGCAAATAACAAAGTTGATTTAAGTTATGTCCGAGGACACTATCCTTAAGAGCTATTTCGTAACTACCGGCAAATAAGAAGTGGCACTTCCCAGAATTAAACGAACTCTTCTTGTAAAAGCAGAATTACGGAAGATAATAGAACCTAGAAGGTATGAAAATATGCTAGAGGAGGAAGAGAAGTGCTCGAAAGCTCAAAGTCCCATGTTTAAACCTTGACTGAAGCACTATATACATCTCACCAAGCTGAACGTTGCAGCCTTTAAATCATGGACTGTTTTTATCAACATAAAAATGCGATTAGAACATTTGAATGAGAGGTTCTAAACGTTGGGTATAAAAACAATTTAAGAGCTATCAATACTTGTACGTTAAGCATTAAAAATAATTCAAGAAAACCGTTTTAATATTGAGTAAAAGCTCCAGCGTCCAAATTCTATGAAACCAATATTTAATATAGGAATAAAACTTCATCAACATCCAAAATACATTAGTCAGGTTCAGCAAAATGGCATTTCCTGTAAAGCTGATTTATTCCGAAACTTTAATTTTGGATTTCACATAAAGTGCTTGATAAAAGTGCTCATTCCACATTTAAACTCATGTAGGGGAAATTGCTGGATTTCTGTGTTATGTGCAAGTTCACTTCTCCTCTTGACCCCCCACAGTCCCAGATGAGATTTGTCCCTTATGACACACATACTCATTATTTCCAACAAAATCCACTCAGCGTCGCCGGTTCAGTGAGTGTCAGTGAGAATGGGCACTACGAATTCAGGCACAATGGCATGGAATCGATGTTCCTATAATTTGCACCGTTCAAATAACTAAATTAGGCCTTAACCACCAAAAGCAAAAGACTACTGCGAAGCCCAAAAATGGGATAGGTTGCTAATCGAACTTGTTAGGCTTATTATAATTATGTCGGTAAAAAAATTAGTGAAAAATCCTTATTTAAAATTTATTGTCTAAAAAAATTATTTTTTTTTTCTGGGCATAAAAATATATCAAGTTATTTTCACCAATAAAATTTTGAAATAAGAATTTTTTCCACCAATTTTCCTGGAAAAAAAAAAACAATGAAGCTTGTGATTGAAATGCAAGCAATCTATCTATTTTGATATTCATAATCACATTTCTGTGACCAAAAAAATCATATTTGTATTTCTTATATAGAGTTAATATAGTATTTGGTTTTTATAGTTTACCTTCATTTTGATTTTTGTTCCTATAGTTTTAAATCATAAGTTTTGGTTCTTCAAGTTTCCTTTCATTTAAAACATCAGCTCATATTGTTTCATAATCCCTTCAGTAACCAAAACCTAAAGTTTGAACTTATAGGAACCAAAATAAAAATGAAGGTAAACTACAATGTATTAACCCTTTCATATAGCTACATGGTCTATAATACCATTAGGTATTAGGTAAAATTTATGTATGATTGGACCTTAGGTATGTATATCACTTTTAATGTGTTTTTTATACCGTATATTTTTAATATAATACGAAGCCATGTGCTAGAAAAGAGTTAGATGTTAGTTTGATGTTGTTCGCAGTGGCACTACTATTTTATTGGTCAAATAGAATACTACTCTAAGTTTTGTAAAAGATGAAAGTTTTAAAATAGTGGAGAGAATAGATGAAGAAATATATATCCTTATAATTATATTAAAAACGAATTACTTTATTTGAAGTAACATGACATGGTAAGGAATCTTTTACTTTTCTTGTGTGGAAAAATTTGTTAATAGATTTAAAGGATGTTTGACAAGAGAGGGATGAAGAAAGAATTACCACACAATTCAAATTTAGGATTGTCTTAGTATTTTCCGGGAAATGACTATATGTCCATCAAAATTTCATGGCTTTTATATGTTATTTTTCAGGAAATGAAGTTATGTCCATCAAAATTTCATGGCTTTTATATGTTATGTCTTGATCAATAAGCCTATCATATAGTGATTGATGATGATGAAATGTTTTATTTAATTTATGTGACCATTCAAAATGTCTTATATATTTTGTAAATTACTTTCATAGTTTTTAAGTTACAATAGTTATCTCTCAACATCAAAAACAATTAATGAAGTTTTACGAGTTAAAAAAGTTATGCATGTAAATATATATTTTATGGTATGTTTAAATGTACTATTGAATTAAATACTCCTCCGATATAAAATTCAATGGTAGTAAAGAAATTGAATCACAAAGTAAATTTTATGAAGGAATGTCATTGCATTACTTTAATCTGATTTAAATCATTATCATTTTAAAATTTTCATCTTTAATATAATGATAACATAATAAATTTTTAAGCCAAATGTATTTGAGTCCTCTAAATATATTATTTCTTTCAACTACATTTCTTCTCCCTTCCAGAATATATGCGTGCGTCTCTCTCTCTCTCTCTCTCTCTCTCTCTCTCTCTCTCTCTCTCTCTCTGTATATATATGTGTGTGTAATTTAACATTGTCATATAAATATCCCTACCTGACTTTATTAATTTTTCTTGAATTGTATCATATATTTTTAATAAAATGTTTTGAGTTTAAAGTGATATTTCAAAATAAAAATTATTATTAATGGGGAAAAAAGTTGAAAATTATTCGATATTTATTCAAAAATTGAACAATATATTTCTTTCATTGAAGACTGACTTACTTAATATTTTATCAAATTTCATTGAATTGTATATGTGTGTGTATGCATAAAACAAACTTATTTAGGATCAAATTAAAGACAACCTCGATCAAGGCGACTCTTCTTGTGTGGAAAAGTTTAATTGCCTGTAAATTGAGAGTGATGGACAAAGAAACCACTACGTAAAAAGACTAGTTAAGAATTAAAAAAAAAAAAACACTTCCAAATACGTATGCATAGGATTACGATAAGGAAACTTTATAAATTTTTTATTTTATTTGAAGTAAACAGTACGTTAGTGAAACTTTTACTTTCTAACATGGAAAAGTTCTCCACTAAATTTAAAAGACGTTTGGAATTGAGAGAGTATAGACCAAGAGACTTCCAGACAAACTTTCGTGTAGTTTACTCATTTTCTTTGAAAAGTAACATTGTCAATATGTCTATGAAAATATAGTGTCAATTAGGGTAGGTAAAAACTTGGTGGTCTAGTTTAGTCTGGTTCAATGAACCTAAGTTGGTTTGGTTTGGTCTGGTGCAGTCTAAATAAGCAACATAATGAAATTGAACAAGAGTGGACCAGACTAACTAGTTGGATTGGACCGGGTTTCGGACAAGGGGACCAGACCACTTGGATTGGTCCAGTTTGGTCCAGATCAATTTTTTAAAAATATTTTTGTAATTTTGATGTTAGTTTTTATTTTTATTTAATGTTGTTAGAGTTTTTAAGGATTTATAATTAAATTTTACTTTTTATGATGATTTTTCTATGATTATAGGTATTTTTATTATCTTAGTTGTATTTATCATGTTTAAATATATTTTTCTAACATATTTTTTTTATTGTTGTTGGATTTTCTTATAAATTTATAACGTTTTAGTTTTATGTGATGTTTTTTATATTATTATACGTATTTTTATGGCCCTAATTGTGTTTAATAGGTTCAAAATTTTCCTTCTAAAGTGTAAAAGATACAAAAAAAAAAAAAAAATTAAATTTAGGTCCTAGACTACCTAGACCAATCCATATAGTCCACCAGACCTAGTCTAGTCTAATCCAACTTGGCCTCGGGTTGGTGCTGGATCAGACTAGACCACAGGTTGCCTTATGCAACCGGAGGTCCTCTCCAGATCAGACCTCAGGTTGATGTCAAACTCAGTCTAGTCTAGTCTATTCTCATCCCTAGTGTCACTTGTAATAAGCATTATGAAGATTAAAGAGTCTATGTGAATTTCCTGTTTCCTTCCTAGAAAATACTGTATAACACAAATACACTCGCACACATCAATATTGTCTTTGGGTTTAATAATGAAGGCTTTAAGAAGATTATCAAGGTAAGTCATTTTTGGTTTTGCTCTTATGTGGAAATTTTACATAAAAGATTGCAAGATATAGTTAGCAAGTAAATGATATTAATTGCATAGACCACCTTACTAACATTATAAATACCAATGGTGCTAACACGAGTCACGTATATTCACAAAAATCTACCAACTCGAAAGAAAATTGCCATGGGTTTTTCCAACTGTACTATTGTATTTGTTTTGATGTGTTTGTTCACCTCCCTGATAAGTCATATATGCAAATGCAAAGCATCTGATCAAGATCTTTGCATCCCAAGTGAGCGGCAAGCCCTTCTAAATTTCAAACACCATCTTGTCGATCCTTCAAATAAGCTTGCCTCTTGGTCAAAGAACACCAATTGTTGCAACTGGACTTCAGTTGTTTGCAATAATGTATCTGGTCATATTCTTCAGCTTCGTCTCAGAACTTCACGTTTTGATTATGTGGAACATGAAACTTTTGAGAGGTCATGGTTTGGTGGTGAAATAGATCATTCGATACTTGCTTTGAGTTATCTGAGCCACCTTGACTTAAGCGGCAATGAATTTGGGGATATGCAAATTCCAAGTTTCCTTGGATCAATGAAGAGCTTGACATATCTAAACCTCTCTTATGCGGGATTTAGTGGAAGCATTCCTCACCAGATAGGAAATCTCTCCAATTTGCTCCATCTTGACCTTGGAGGTAATCATTTTACTGGAAAAATTCCTCATCAGATTGGGAATTTATCGAATCTGCTATATCTTTGTCTGTATGGTGGTTATCGATATGATGACATGGACAGGATATCACTGTATGCAGAAAATCTTCAATGGATGTCATCTCTTTCCTCACTCCAATTTTTTAAGTTGCGTGCTGTTAATCTGTCCAATTCATTTGAGTGGTTTCATGTTTTGCAGTCGCTTCCCGCTTTGACAGAGTTACATTTGCCATGGTGTGCTCTTCCTCATCATTTTCCTCCTGCCATTTCCATTAACTTTTCATCTTTGGCTGTCCTTTCTCTTTCTCATAACTTTTATGATTTTCATGCTTATTTCATTCCAAAGTGGATTTCTCAACAAAAAAACTTGGTTTCTCTTCAGTTAAGTGATAATTATGTTCAAAGTTCCATCCCAAATGGTATTCAAAACCTCACTCTCCTTGAAGATCTTGATTTATCTCATAATTTGTATAATTCTTCTATCCCTAACTGGTTATATACTTTGACTCATCTCAAATCTCTTAGTCTCTCTGGAAACAATTTGCAAGGACCAATTTCACATGCAATTGGAAACTTGACTTCTTTGGTTACACTTGATTTATCGGGTAATGATCAGTTGGAAGGGCCAATTCCAAGCTCTTTAAGTAGTCTTTGCAACTTAAGAAGGGTTGATTTCTCATATATCAAATTGAACCAGCAAGTTTCTGAAATAATAGAAATAATGTCGAATTGTGCTTCACACATACTACATGCTTTGTCTATTTCAAGTGCACAACTATCTGGTCATTTGACACCCAAAATGGGAATTTTCAAAAATCTTGTGTCACTTCATCTTGATCATAATTCCATTCATGGTGCAATTCCTATATCTTTAGGAAATCTTTCCTCTTTGAATTATCTTGATCTTTCTTCGAATTCCATTGATGGTGCGGTTCCTATATCTTTAGGAAGTCTTTGCACTTTGAATTATCTTGCCCTTTCTGGGAATTCCATTCATGGTGCAATTCCTATATCTTTAGGAAATCTTTCTTCTTTGAATTATCTTGATCTTTCTTTGAATTCCATTGATGGTGCAATTCCTATATCTTTAGGAAATCTTTCCTCTTTGAATTATCTTGCTCTTTTTGGGAATTCCATTCATGGTGCAATTCCTATATCTTTCGGAAATCTTTCCTCTTTGAATTATCTTGATCTTTCTTCGAATTCCATTGATGGTGCAATTCCTATATCTTTAGGAAATCTCTCCTCTTTGAGGTATCTTGCTCTTTCTGGGAATTCCATTCATGGTGCAATTCCTATATCCTTAGGAAATCTTTCCTCTTTGAATTATCTTGATCTTTCTGGGAATCAATTCATTGGGAATCCTTTTGATGCTATTCAATCACTTTCTACATTACAATCACTTGACATCCATGATAATCTTTTTGAAGGACAAGTGACAGAAGATCACCTTGACAATTTCACAAAGCTATATTCATTTGATGCATCAAGAAACAAACTCATTTTAAAAGTGGGTCCCAATTGGAACCCTTCTTTTCAAAAGTTGAAATATTTGTACATGGCCACGTGGAATTTGGGCCCCCACTTTCCATCATGGATGCAATCACTCAAGTCTCTTGAATTCTTGTCCATACGCAACACCAACATCTCTGATTCTCTACCCACGTGGGTTTGGGATGCATTTCCCTATGCTTATAACTTTGATTTCTCAAACAATAACATCCATGGAGACCTTTCTCATACAATACAGAATCCCATCAATGTCTCATTCATTTATTTAAGCTCAAACCACTTAAGCGGTCCTCTTCCTTACATATCACCCAATGTGATTCGCATGGACCTCTCAAATAATTCATTTTCTGGGTCCCTAGACTCCTTCTTGTGTCAAGGAAAAGTAACACAAATGGGTTTAGCATATCTCAATTTGGAGTCAAATAATTTATCTGGTGAAATACCAGATTGTTGGATAATGTGGTCCAATCTAATGTTCATCAAGTTTGATGGCAATAATCTCAGTGGGAACTTACCCCAATCATTGGGGTCCTTACCTTGGTTAGGTTCGTTACAACTTCGCAACAATGCACTCTCAGGAAATTTTCCTTTTTGCTTGAAGAACAATACAGGATTGTTTTCCTTGGATCTCAGTGAGAATCAAATATCAGGAATTATTCCACCGTGGGTTGGACACTATCTTTTGAACTTGAAGGTCTTTCTCCTCAGATCAAACAATTTCAATGGTAACATTCCCAATCAAATTTGTTATTTGAATTCTCTACAAATCTTGGATCTTGCAGAGAACAACTTGACAGGACAAATACCAAAATGTATTAACAACTTGACTGCTATGCTGATGAAGAACAACAGTTTGCTATGGTATATACCGAACGAAGTGAATGGCACTGGATATGACATATCTGATGTGCTCCTTGCTTTGAAAGGAAGGGTTGATGATTATGCATTTCCAGGTCTCATCATGACCATTGATCTTTCAGATAACAAATTATCTGGTGACGTTCCACGCCAAATTACAAGTCTTGAGGGGTTACAATTTCTGAACTTGTCCAACAACTTGTTGAATGGTGAAATCCCTCAAAGCATCGGTAACATGGGATCATTACAGTCAATAGATTTCTCACAAAATAAACTCTGTGGTGAAATCCCCCCATCCATTTCCAAATTGAACTTCCTGAACAAGTTAAACTTGTCTCACAATAATCTGGTTGGAAAAATTCCAACGGGCACCCAATTGCAAAGCTTTGAAGCAGACAACTTTGTTGGAAATGATCTATATGGTCCTCCTCTACCCAACGATTGCAGTGATTCGAAGAACGTCCCAAAGCATGACCATAAGGCTAAAGAAGGTAAAGAAGGGATCAATTGGTTTTATGTGAGTATGTCATTGGGATTTGTTTCAGGATTTTGGGCAGTTGTTGGTCCTTTGCTGTACAGTAGATCATGGAGGTTTACTTATTTTTGGTTCATAGATCGCATGTGGTACAGACTTCAATCTTTCTGGTGTTAAGAAAGAAAACAATAGCTGTGTTTTTGTAGTTCATGTGCTTTGTAGACGTTTTGTGTGTCATCACTTCTTTTCTATCCCTTAGAAAGAAAATAATAGTTGGGATTTTGACTAAAGAGGTTTGTTGAATTAGTTCTAAGCTTTGAGTATTTATTGGGTTTAATTTTTGTTTTCTAATGGAAGCTGCACTACTATTTAAATCGTCCCCACACATTTAGTGCCCCTCAAACATGATTGCCTTAAATAGGAGAGAATACGTGTGTTAATGTGCTTAGTACCAAAAAAAAAAATCGTCTCCAAATAAATGTCTTCAGCGTAAGAAAGTCTACTATTTATTTTTTAGGCTAAAGTATACATTTAGTCCTTTATATTTACTCCAAAATTCAATTTGATCCCTTATGTTTATAAAGTATACTTTTAGTCCTTCTACTTTAACACCGTTAGTTTCATCTAATGAAAAATGCTGACTGTGCAATTAAATAAAGTATATTTAAATTTAAATAATATAAAAAAAATTATTGTGCGTTCCAACTAACTAATTAAAAAATATTAATAATTTAATAATCAGAACAATCATCCCATCTTCTTCTTAGCAATATACATTCATCACTCTTCTCCATGAATGAGTTCTCCACTCCAATTTATCTTATCTCTTATGTATCCTCTAATTGACTAAGTCATGAGTTACCTTCAACACCTTCTCAAAATGAAAATTCACACATCTTTGGATGTCCAGTGGGTCCACCATCTTTAAAAAAAAGGAAAATAATCTGCCAAGTTTGGCCTTCCAAAATCCGTTATGACGTCTGAGTCTACCTCTTTGAACTTGTTCACTGTATCAGAGCAAACCAAATCCATAGAACAAATAGAGTTCGACAACAATTCACTGTAGTCATGAAAGCAAATTTTCTAATTTCTATTGTTTCTCTAGTGAGGTTGCTCTAATGGATACGAGCGAGGAGCTCCTGCATTTTCTCACTCTTGCGTTTCTGTGTGGTTTCAAGAATTTTATTGGAAAATAACGGATTATCACATATTTTCTTCATAAATTGCCAGCGAGAAGAATAATGGATTAGAGGTGGAAGGAATGTGGACCATCAGGAGAAGAGTAAGAAAATGGAAGGAATATTGGAGCAGAGAAGCCATTAATTGATTAATGGAGGAGGGTGAGGAGTGTATATTAGTGGGAAGAAGATATGATGATTATTCTAGTTATTAAATTATTAATATTTTTTAATTAGTCAGTTGGAACATACAATAATTTAACTTTTATATTATTTAAATTTAAGCAAAATTTATTTAATTGCACAGTCAACATTTTCCGTTATATGAAACTAACGGTCTTAGAGTTGAGGGACTAAAAGTATACTTTATAAACTTAAAGGACTAAATTGAACCTTAGAGTAAACATAAAGGACTAAATATATACTTTAGCCTATTTTTTAATTACCAGACTTGTGCCGCTCAGTTAAGCCTTAATTGATTGAACGGTGAACGCCTATCATTTTTTAGCAAATAAGAATGACTTTCCGGTAATTAATTGACATTTTTAATCAAGTATACAATAGAATAATGAATGCCATTACTGAAAATTTTAATCAAATTTAATTTCTATACATTTGTTTTGGAAATATTCTTTTTGTATCTTTCAGTAAAAATTAATAAAAATAATAATTTGAGTGTTCTTACTGGATTCAGCTCAAGAACAAACATATCATGTCATCGATTCTTTAAGCTGATTAAGAACAACCGATTAAAACTCAAATTGAATCAAGGAGGAAGTGAAGAAGAATATAAAAGCAAATATACAAAAGTAAATAAGCAATTTCACTACTAAAAGGGGGGGGGGGCTCTGTTTTATAGGCCGAAAACAGTGGATAGTGGGAAAAAGCTCCCATGGGTACAGACGATAATATTTATACATTGAACATAGCTAATGCATTCTTTTAATCTTTGTTATAACTAATAATTTATAGAAGTTAGATGATAAATTACGTACAATTACATATAATATTTCATAAACTTCAAAAATACAAAAAGTGGAATCTCTTGGATGATATATATGTTGATTTCCAGCGAAATTATCGAACAATATATAAAAGTTTGAATTTCCAATATATTTATTTTACATCAGTTTTACTTTAGTTTATTATATGATTCAGTTTCAAGTAAAAACGTGGTAGTATTTTGCTATATTGGACTAGCATGGGCATGTTTGAATTAGGGTTGAAAAAATACGTTCACTTAAGTTAAGACAAAACTTCTCTTACATACTTAGCTACATTGATAAAAGCGGCTTGTTCTGGTTCTAATGCGTCAAACCGGTCGTTTGGATTATAAAGAACCAGGCTGGTGATAAGCAAGACCAACATAAAAGAAATGGAAGGATTCAAAGATTGCCTGGGTTTAGAAATAAAAGCAATTTTTTTTGGAGACACCTCATTCAGTAGGGAATCGAATTGCTATATTGTGAAAAACAAACTTTTTTTCTGGAGACTCAATCCCTGTCGGTAACTAAAAGCAAAGTTGGTTTACACTGACTAGTTTATATTTATTAATTGAGTTCGGGAAAGGTTGGAACAAGAGGCTTAGTTCTTTTTTCTTTTTTCTTTTTTCTTTTTCTTTTTTGTCCCTTTAGAAGTAATTAATTTTAGCTGTTGTGCCAGGAAGGCCCAAATAAATGAGTCTTACGATGATTGATATGCTAGAAGATGCCATCTATAATTCGACACTACAATTAAATTAAATTTGAACATGCTCATGCTCAAGTTGGAGTGACATTCTTAATATTTGGAGGCCATTGCTGGTGAGAGAGAGAGAGAGAGAGAACAGGCGATTTGTTTGTAAATACTAAATAGTACTCTTATGGTTTCTCCCAAGTAACATGATTTGTATACTGTTTTCCATTTTGCTTTTTTAATAGCTCATTAACTCTGTTTTTTCATTTATTTAATATATTTTTTCCAAAAAAAAAAAAACTATGTAATGGTCTGCTAGCTAATTGAAAATGAAGGAGATTAAAAAAGAGATGGGAAGAAAATATTTGGAACCCTCGCTCACTCATATATATACAAACGAAAAGGGGGAAAAAGGTAGGTGTTGATTTTCATATGTAATTTGACAAATATAGAGACGACTTGCAAAAGGTGAAGACGTTAGAATGGACAAAAAAGACAAGAAATTATCATAATAGTGCTAAAAGAAATTATTTTATTTGAAGTAAACATTACGATAAAGAATCTTGTAGTTTTATTATGTAAAAAAATTTGCTAATGAATTGAAAATGCATTTGGAAAGAAAGAGGGGGTGAAGGAGAAAATTCCAAGATTCTTATTGCATCCAAACCCTTCACGTGGAGCATATTCATCATAGAACAATATCTTTATCTCTCAAAATCATGCACTTCACCATGTAAAATATAACAGAAAACACAGGAGGTAACATTTAAGTCCCTGTCATTTTATAATAACAGAGCAGGGAGACAAATGATGAAACTCAATTCCTATACGTTAATTGTGGGGTGTAGTTAAATTAAGCATGCTGCGTATTACCAGAAGGCTTACAGGATGCATTTAACCATAAAGAGCAAAACCACTCATATATAATGCACATTCCATTATTTCATTTAAATTTATTGAAACATTAAGTGCAGACACTTGAGTGAAACTTAAAGAAAATAAGGGACATTAGGTTTAGAATTGCCGAAACTTGAACAATATAAATTAATAGGTATATTCAACATACAAAGATAGAAAAGATGCAGATTTTTACTATTATAAATCCAGTTTGCAATATAATCTTTCAGAAAACAGTCTTTCTTTGATTCAAGCAACATACCATAAATTGTATGGTTCTTCAATTGTTTGAAGTTTATACATGCTAAATCTGTCATTCCCAGAGGCTTTTGTTCCCCTGTTTTCATGATCTATGTGGTCTTCCATGCTACATAATAGCATTAAGATAGCAACACTCTGCAAATACAAAGCGCCTAACAATCAAGACCCTCTCAAGAAGTTTACAATTCAAAGCATTAAGATAGCAACACTCTGCTTAGTTTACAATTCGTTAAGCATGTTTTCACAACACTGTAGCTCATTTTAACAACTTATTTCTCAGGTCTGTTTACCACAGCAAGTGGCTCAGTTTACAACTTCTTAAGCTTGTTTTTACAACATGGTCAGTTAGTTTTACAACATGTTCAATTTTGTTTACAACTTTGTTTTCATGTCACCAAGAAACTACCTTTTGCCACACCTACAAGTTTAAGAGTACAAAATGCTTAGTTTACAAACTTCGTAAGTTTTTTTTACAATATCTTAAGTCATTTTAACAATGATGCAGCTGGTGTCTGAATGAAACTACATTAAACACTGCAAATTCGTTAGTTCACAACTTCCTAGTATTGTTTTTACAACATGGTCAGTTAATTTTACAACATGTTCAGTTTTGTTTACAATTTGTTTTCATGTCACCAAGAAACTACCTTTTGCCACATCTGGAAGTTTAATACTACAAAATGCGTTGTTTACAACTGCTTAGGTGTGTGTTTACAACATGGTGAGTTATTTTTACAAGTGAATTTTGATTCTGTCAGGAGTTTATAAATTTCACAACTTCCCACTGTCACACATGCTTACCATTAGTTTAACACATTACTGAGTCAATTTGATTACAACTCCTGATGCCAAATTTGGCAATAGTTGATGCCCTTATTCACAAGTCCTAATGGATGTTTTCACAATGAGATGAGTTATTTTCACAAGGTCATTGACCAACCTATTGTAGTTTGCAAAAATTAAACAACTGCTTCTACCCATTTGTTGCAACTTCATACTTGTACTGTCACAACTTAATAGCATGTCATATCCACATATCACACGACATTAAAATATTAAGTTGTATGAGTAAGTGGCTATTTTTACCTACTCATTTAACTTAATATCATATCATCTTTAAATAAGTACACCAACTTCTGGACCCATTCAATAGTCAAAAGGGGTCACAGAAAGCCACTAATTCATGGTGTATATATACATAATCACAAAAAAGTAACTAGCAAAAGCATCTACATGCATCTACAATCAGTCCCACTTAAAATAAGGTCATCCCTATGCTTGCTTCCCCCAAAAACAGAGCATTCCCTCTATTATATTGCCCGAAAACAGAGTACAGGTTCTATATTAACAACTACAACTGCACAAATTTACAACACTTTTTTTAACATCATATCAGCATTTTGTAATAAAAAAAACCACAATTACATTCAATTAGTCCCACTTAAAACAAGGTTATCCTTCTGTTTACTTCCCTAAAAATAAAGCATTCCCTCTATTATATTGCCCAAAAATAGAGCACATGTTCAGTATTAACAACTACAACAGTCATATTAACAACTACAACTACATGAATTTACAACACTTTTTTTAACATCATATCATATTTTGTAATCAAAGAAACCACAATCACATTCAATCAGTCCCACTTAAAACAAGGTCATCCATCTGTTTGCTTCCCAAAAAATAGAGCATTCCCTCTATTACATTGCCCAAAAATAGAGTGCAGGTTCTGTATTAACTACTACAATAGTCATATTAACAACTACAACTGCACAAATTTACAACACTTTTTTGTTTTCATTTCAGCGTTTTCACAGCAAAGATCCACCATCACATTCAACTATTCCCTCTTAAAACACAACACTCCCTCTGTAACCTTCCCCAAAAATAGAGCACTATAACATTAGCACAACCCAACCAAAGTGAAACCCCAACTTCAATGGTTAAGATCATATCTTTAGCAAAATCTTAGCATTTCTTATTTACCACCTACCACTTACTCCACTATTGAGTCCAAGCTCCAACCTTTGACCAACCCCTCAATCTCACTCCAGCCAACGTTCAAACAGAAAAAAAAAAAATTCAGTTCAATGTTCTACCTCTGTACCCGTAGATGGAGGCTACAAATTTTATCCTTCGCCAACGACATTAACACCATGCTTTATCCCTTCAATGTTGCACCTCCAACATGTAGCGTTCATCCATTTTCTCTTTCTCCTTAATGACAAAAACCACGCCTTCCCTCCTCTTATCTTGTGCCTTTTGTTCAGCAATTTCTATGGGGGCAACTTTGTCATTTTACTTTAGAAAATAATTACAGAAAAGTCCCTAGGGACTTTTCTGATCTTTGACTTTTCAAAGGAACTTTTTTGTTTTGTTTGGTCTTTGGGACCTATATATCATTTTCCCTAATTTTTTCTAGTCTGACAATCAGTTGGGCCAATATAATTGTTGAGTTGATAAGGTGTGCCATAAACCTTAATAGAATACTAAGTTTTTAAAAAATATTGTGTAATAAAAATGAATTCCAAAATATGAGAATTTTAAAAGGGTGCTTCAAAATATTTTAATTACTCTGAAGTCGCTTGGAATCATTTTGAAATTAAGTTTTGTTGTTATGAAATGAGCTAATTATTCTCATATAAAAAAATGGAAAAACTCCAACCAGCGCGAGCAACACTAGATAATTTTTGGGTAAATGTTGATCATGGAAGGATTTCAAGCCATCACCTCCCAAAAACATAGATTACCACTGAGCCACCAAAACTCATAATAATATTGTACATAACATTATGTAAAATAATCAATATAGAGTTGGTCTAACGGTGTAAGGCCTCGCTAGATCTCTCTGAATGTCGGATTCAAATTCCAAAGAAGACACTTGTATTGGGAGAAACAACTACAAATCCCGAACCAGATACTGGATAATATAAAAAAAACATTGTGTAAAATAACTGTAAAGTTCATGACATTGAAAATGTGATTCAAATTTAAAGGAGGAATATTTCATAGATACAATGTAACCAAGAATCACAGAAAGACGGAATAAGTTTTGTTGAGAAGATGTAAAACAAAGAATATGGGATCATTTGTAATGAGGCACAATACATTCATTCATCCTCTTCAAACAGGAAAACCATTTCATGATCAAAGTTCAAAGTAGTAAAGAGCTTCCTCATTGCCAACTTTTAGGCCCTATAGCCGCTCCAACCCACATTAGTATTTTTGGAACTTGGAAATTGATGAACAACAAGTATTACATTAATACTCTGTCAGTTTCTAAAGACAACTAGACAGGTTACCCCATGCAATGCACGGGCCCTTTCATATTAGGTGTGTTACGTTATTTATGAGCATGGTAAATCATATTGGAGATGGAAATAAATGTGCTTAAGCTTATAAGTATTAGGCATTGTAAATGGATTGTATGTTGTTCTTGTTCTTAAAGTAATGTAATAGTATAAAGGAAAAATGTTTGGACATTTAAAAAAATATACATGAAATCCCTTAATGTAATAAACAATGTATATTCTACCCGACAAATGTATAAAAATTTAAAAAATGTCTATACATAAAAAAATATTTTTAATGATGTTTAAATATTATATTATTGTGGAAATTTCACATAAAAGTTTAGGGGTCGGGCAGTTGAGTGCATAGAACAATATCTATTTTTTGATTTGATCAAGGGTTTCTCTCTCGAAGCTTAGAGAACAAAGGGTTCCCACCTCTCCTAATAAGTGCGTTTCCAGAGATTCGAACTTGTGTTCCCTCCCTTACAGAGGTGAGACCCCTACCACCTCAACCAACAGCTTGTTGGTCCACAGAACAATATCTAAAGGGCCTGTGTTTATAAAATGTATAAAATTAAAAAATGTCTATATGTAAAAATATATTTTTTTATGATGTTTAAATATTTTTTTATAAATTTTTTTTAAAATAAAGTTTTGAAAACAAAAAACAAAAAAAAAATTGTTTGGATAGTTGTTTACAAAAAAAAAACTATTTTTGAAGTGACGTAGTGGTGGCTGTCACTGATAATGACATGGCAGTGGTTGGCAAATATAAGAGAAAACACAAGAGGTACCATTTATGACTCAATCATTTTATATAACAACAGAGCAGGGAGATAGATAGTGAAACTCAATTTCCATAGGTTAATTGTGGAGTGTAGTTAAAATTAAGCATGTTGTGTATTACCAGAAGGCCTACAGCTTGCATTTAACCATAAAGAGCAAAACCAGTCATATATAATGCACATTCCTTTCTTTTTCATATTTTTCCTATATTGTATCCCTCCCCTTAAAAGAAGAAGGAAGCAAGCAAGGAAAAAGGAGGAATAAGGGACACTAAAGGTCTCCAGTGGAGCTCTTCTGAACATAAATGAAATTACTTCTTTCCAGTTTTACAAATATGTAAATGCACAAGTTTTGAAGATAGAACTAGAAAACACAGCTTATATAAGCCTATTGAAACATTGAGATTTGAGCATAAGGTTTGACATTAAGTGCAGGCATCTGAATAAAGCCAGCATTGAAAATGTGTCACACATGAACCTCATATGAAAAACTAATAGAAGAATTAATAGAAGCAATATTCATGCTACCTTATTTGAGATTGTAGGACTACAACATAATGTTGAATAAGTGATTCAAAAAGAGGAATGTCATAGAAATGCAGTGTGCCTGAGAATCATAAAAACACAGAAAAATCATGTAAACATGATACAAATAGTAAACTAGACACAAAAATTTCAACTGCTGAGATGAAAATTGAAGCAGAGTGACTGGGACTCTTTTATTGGGATCATTTAACAAATTTCAGGGTTGTCAATTCCAAGTGTAAAGGTGGTCTTGCTTCCAAATAACAACATTGTCAAGTTCAAGTGAACTTTGCATTGATTACTACTGAATGCTCTCTTTAGGTCCCACATCAAGATATTTCCTTCATATACACATATGTGATCCTATTTCTAGTGTAGATTCTTGAGCTTATATTAACTAACAGAATGTTGAAAAGTTAGAAATAATGTTTGACATGTCCCATTGTCAAGTACAAAACTTGAGTGATCAAATGGATGTTGTGGCACACTATTGAAACCAATATTATCTATTTTAGAAGAAAATAGGGGACTTTAGGTTTAGAATTGCAGAAACTTGAACAATATAAATTAATAGGTATATTAAACAAACAAAGATAGAAAAGACGCAGATTTTTACCATTATAAATGCAGTTTGCAATATAATGTTTCAGAAAACAGTCTTTCTTTGATTCAAGCAACATACCATTAATTGCATGGTTCTTCAATTGTTTGAACTTCATACATGCTAAAATTGGCGTTCCCGGAGGCCTCCATTCCCCTGTTCTCATAATCTATGTGGCCTTCCATGCTACATAATAGTATTAAGATATCAACACTCTGCAAATAGAAAGCACCCAACAATCAAGACTCTCTCAAGAAATAGCATATTGATATACAGAAGAAGCTTGAGAGTTTTATTTAGTACAAGAATAAATTTAGAAGAGAGAAGATGAAGTTGAACATGGCATTCTTGCTGGCAAAAAAAAAAAAAAAAAAGAACGTGGCATTCTCATAAATATGAAACTATTTTATGGTTAGGTTATCAGAAGGACAAGTTTATTTTAGATGAAATGAATAAATAATTATACCATATATTTCACAATAAATAATAAGTTTTTCTTGTCTTCAAATGATAAAGCACTAAAGAACCTAGAATTTTCTCTCCCTTCTACTTGTTAGAATTTTAAATTGAACTTACTCTGAAGTAGTACAACAATATTGTTAGTTTGTTACCCTTTTCTTTGCGACCCCCACCCCTCACTTTTTCAGTCGCTGGTTAGCAACATTTTCTCTAACATTTTATTCCCTTACCTTTCATCTTCAGCAATTGTGCTTCACTTACATAGAGTAAAGGATTGTTTTGATCCAAACAGGAAAACGATTCCATGATCAGAGTCTAACGTATTAAATAGCTTTCTCCTAGTCAACGTTTAAGCAAGGCAAGGCATGATGGCAAATCCAACCAACTAAATGAAATACTATAGCCGCCTCAACCCACCACACTATTATATTGTTCGAGATGAAAACTGTTAGTTTTGGCAAAAATCTCAAGTCCCATATTGGTGGGATTATGGGTGATGAGGTGAGACCTTGCTATAAAAGGAACCCCCTCCTTCCTTACTAACTCACCCCTCAACTTGCCTACTTCCTTCTATAAGGTATTTTGTATCTCCTCTTCTCTTATAGTATTTCACTTGTAAATTATTTATAGTGAAATTAGATTCTGGTATTTCCCTTATTGTTGTTCTATTCATTATTTATTAGCTGTTATTAGATATAGTAGTTGTGATTTATTATATTATTAAATTACATCTAGAAACTTTGTTTTCTAGTATTGTGATTTATAGTATAATCGGTTACGCTCTATATATCCCGCTTCCGCAATAATAATTTATTGAAGCTGGTAATATGATCGTTTATTGTGGTACCAGGAGCATAATCAAATTAAAAGAGTTTTTTCTTCATATAAAGTTTAACCTGACTGCTTTTCTTCAAAAATTTGTCCTCCAGTGCCTTCCATAGACTATATGCAGAAGTTTCCTTTGTGTGTGGATACTTCTGTTCTCTTGAAAGAAAAGATCGAATGGTACCACAAGCAACACGATTGATGATCCTCCAATCTTCCTCCCACATGCTACTTGGTTTCCTCTCTTCAATAGCAAAGTCTAGTCCTTGTTGCAAAAGGACATCAAGAACCTCGCTCTGCCATATCCCAAAATGTCCAGATCCGTCAAATATTTCAACTACAAGCTTTGCATTGGACATAATTCTTGTCATAAGTGAGGATGCCAACGACGAATTATTGACATTGGATGTGGATTCAATATTCTTGTCTGTTATTTCTGCTCTAGATAGTATTTAATAGCTATCATTGCAAAAGCCTAAAGTAATTATTTTCTGATGTGGAAGTTCAGATTACACTGCAACCACAGAGCGTACTCAGACAGAACCTTGGCTTTGATACTAATTTATTATATGTATGATCCAGGAAAGGAGCATTGGCAAGCTGTGAAATGGATTCTACGGTATATTTGTAATACTATAGATGTTGGATTGCTCTTTGAGCAGAAAGATGATCAATGTCTAGCTGGGTATTGGTAATAGATTTGCAAAATTTGAACATAACCTTCGAAGATAAAGATCTAGCCTTGATGTTGTTAGGATCACTTCTTGATGAGTACGAGCACCTAGAGACTACTCTACTTCATGGCAAAGAGGAAGTATCTCTTAGAGAAGTTTGTCTTACGCTATACAACTATGAACAAAATAAGAGAGAGAAACAAAGAGGCAAAGAAGCAGAGGCACTAGTCACAAGAGGATGTACTGAAAATCAGTCGAGATCGAGGAAAGGGAGATCCAAATCGAGGTCCAGATCCAGTAAAGATGAATGTGCCTTTTGTCGAGAAAAAGGCCACTGGAAGAAGGATTGTCTAAAGTTGAAAAATAAATTCAAACACAACAATGGAAAGGCTGCTATGGATTCAAATGTAACTGATTGTGATGATGAGAATTCATATTTTTCACTATCTACAACGACGTCTCAAAATTGTCAAGCGTATAGTTGTTAGACTCAACTTGCAGCCATCATATATGTCCTAATCGAGACTGGTTTACTAATTTCCAAGAACGAGGATGTGGAGTTGTCCACATAGTAGATAACACCTCTCTTACCGCATAAGACATTGATTTAATTCAATTAAGGAACCATAATAGATTGATCAGAACATTAACAAATGTTCGATATGTACCGGATTTGAAGAAAAATCTCATTTCTATGGGAATATTGAACTCAAAAGGGTTCAAAATCACTGCAGAAAGTGGAGTAATAAAGATACTTTCTGGTGCATTGGTGGCAATGAAAGGTATATGGAAGAACAATAACACGTACCACTATCAAGGTAGTATGGTTAGATAGTGGTACGTGTTATTGGAACAACGGCAGCGACATCCAGTGATGAGAAGGAAGTAGAAGCGACAAGGTTATGGCATATGTGCTTAGGACATGCTGGAGGAAAATCCTTGAAAACCCTATCAGGTCAAGGGTTGTTAAAAGGATTAAAGCATTGTAGTTTGGATTTTTGCGAGACTGTGTAAAGGGGAAGCAGACAAGAGTTAAGTTCGGAACAACTATACATAATACAAAAGGTATTTTGGATTATGTTCACTCTGATGTTTGGGGTCCTTCCAAAACACCGTCATTGGGAGGAAAACATTATTTTGTAACCTTTGTTGATGATTTCTCCTAAAGAGTTTGGGTGTATACGATGAAGGGCTAAGGATAAAGTGTTGGAAATTTTTCTCAAATGGAGAGCGATGATAGAAACACAAACGGGCAGGAGGATCAAATGTCTTCATACAGATAACGGAGGAGAATACATGAATGATCCTTTTCAGAAGATTTGTGAGGATGATGGCATCGTCAGACACTTCATCGTCAGGCAAATACCACAATAGAATGGAGTAGTAGAATGCATGAACCATAATTTACTAGAGAAAGTTTGATATATGTTGTCCAATCCTGGCTTGGGCAAAGAATTTTGGGTTGAGGCAATTACATATGCAGCCAACTCATTAATCGTTTACCATTTACTGCTATTGGTAATAAGACACAATTGGAAAAGTGGTATGGAAAACCTGCTACAAATTATAATTCTTTGCATGTATTTGGCCCAACTGCATACTACCATATGAAAGAGTTAAAATTGGATCTGAAAGCAAAGAAAGCCATCTTTTTGGGAATCACTTCTGGAGTCAAAGGATATAGTTTATGGTGTCCAGCAACAAAGAAGATTGTATTCAGCAGGGATGTTACCTTTGATGAATCTGTCATGGTGAGAAATGTAGTAGCTGAAGATAATAAACAAAATGATGGTGTTTCAAAGTAGGTGGAGTTTAAAGGAAAGTTGATTTTCCTAGGACAAGGAGCAGACGGGGAAACAAAAGAAGACTTTCCTAAAGAAGAAGAGCCAGTTGAAAGGGAAGTTTCAACTCATTAACCTCAATAGCAACATGAATCAATAACAACTAGCAAACCAAAACGAACAATAAGGAAGCCTACTCATTTCAAGGACATAGTGGCTTATGCAACCTCAATTGCAGCTGATGATATTCCTTTAACTTATAAGATAGTTGTCCAGAGCTCAAAATGGATAAGTGAAGGAATGCTATGAATGAAGAAATGCAATCCCTTCATCAGAACGGTAAGTGGAAATTGGCTAAACTTTCGAAGGGTAAGAAGGCAATTGGTTGCAAATAGGTATATGCAAAGAAAGAAGGATTTCCTAACCAAGGTGATGTGCGCTATAAAGCAAGGTTGGTAGCAAAAAGATATGCTTAAAAGGAAGGAATTGACTACAATGAGGTATTTTCTCCAGTAGTGAAACATTCCTCCATTAGAATTTTGTTGACTTTGGCAGCACAGTTAGATTTGGAATTAGTTTAGATGGATGTGAAAACTGCATTTTTAATGGAGACTTGGAAGAGGAAATCTACATGACTCAGCTGAAAGGTTCAAAGTTGGTGGAAAGGAGAATATGGTGTGTAAACTTGAAAAATCATTATATGAATTGAAACAATCTTCGAGACAATGGTATAAATGATTTGACAAGTTTATGTTGCGACATAAGTACAAAAGAAGCAGATACAATCATTGTGTTTATTTGCGAAAGCTTGAAGATAGATCCTTTATATATCTTCTCTTATATATTGATGATATGTTGATAGCTTCAAAAAATCAAACAAAAATTTAGAAGCTAAAGGTTCAACTAAAAGGGGAATTTGAGATGAAGGACTTAGGAGAGGCAAAGAAGATTCTCGGCATGGAGATAACAAGAGATAGACAATCAAAGAAACTCTTTTTATCTTAAAAGGAGTATTTGAAGAAGGTGCTAAATCAATTTGGTATGAATGAGAGAATGAAGCTGGTTAGCACTCCACTTGCCCCTCATTTTAAGCTTAATGCTGATATGTCGCTAAAGGACGAAGATGAACGAGAGTATATGTCAAGGGTACCATATGCAAATATTGTTGGTAGCTTGATGTATGCAATGGTTTGTACAAGACCTGACATTTCATAGGCTGTTAGAGTTGTGAGTAGGTATATGTATGATCCAGGAAAGGAGCATTGGCAAGCTGTGAAATGGATTTTACGGCATATCTGTAATACTGTAGATGTTGGACTGGTCTTTGAGCAGAAAGATTATCAATGTCTAGTTGGGTATTGTGACTCAGATTTTGCAGGTGATTTGGACAAACAAAGATCAACTACTGGTTATGTGTTTACTCTTGCAAAGGCATCAGTTAGTTGGAAGTCAACTTTGCAGTCAACATGCAATTGCTTTGTCTACCACGGAGGCAAAGTAGATGGCAATTACAGAGGTTGTGAAGGAGGCAATTTGGCTTTAAGGATTGCTTGGAGAATTTGGTATTTATCAAGAAGACATCATAGTATTTTGTAACAGCCAAAGTGCTATTCAATTAGTAAAGAACCAAGTTTACCATGCAAGGACAAAGCACATTGATGTTTGATATCACTTCATATGAGAAATTTTAGAAGAAGGTGGAGCCATGATATAGAAAATACAGACAAATGAAAATTCTGCTGATATGATGACAAAGGTGGTGACCTCTGTTAAATTTAAACATTGTTTGGATTTGATCAACATTGTTGAACATTGATTGTTGAATTATAAGCACAAATTTGTGGGAATTTTGCCAAGGTGGAGATTTATTAGTTTTGGCAAAAATCCCAACTCCCACATCGATGGGATTATGGGTGATGAGGTGGGGACCTTGCTATAAAAGGGACCCCCTCCTTCCTTTCTAACTCATCCCTCAATTTGCCTACTTCCTTCTATAAGGTATTTTATATCTCCTATTCTCTTATAATATTTCACTTGTAAATTATTTATAGGGAAATTAGATTATGATATTTTTCTTATTGTTGTCCTATTTATTAGTTATTATTAGATATAGTAGTTGTGATTTATTATATTATTAAATTACGTCTAGAAATTTTATTTTCTAGTATTGTGATTTTTAGTATAATCGGTTATACTCTATATATCCCACTTCCGCAACAAAAACTTCCCAAAGGAAAAATTAAATCATAATGATTATTCACATTATCAAAATATTAACTAAATGGCTCATAATGTAAAACGCACAACTAAACCAACAAGTTATATATAACTGAAAAATCCACTCAAAATTAAAATGCAAGTGTTAAAACACTAAAGATTACCATTCAAACATCAAACAGAGGAATAATAGAATATTTGTAAAAAAAATCTGAAAAGGAAATATGTTATTTAACATCAACCCGAATAAAACATTTATTCATCTTTCTCATCAACGACTTCCTAAACATATTTTAGACTCAGACTTGAGAATAATAAAGTTCAAACTTAAGACAACAAGCAAGCAAAAGCAACCTAATTACTTCACTGCTATTCAAGGAAAGCAAGCCACAGCCACAATCAAGTCCAGAATCCATACTGAATTCAGATCACGAACAACAAAATCATTAAGAACGATCAATTACCTGGGTGGTGGAGCAGAAGACAAGCGCTTCCGAAGTTGGCCGCTTTGCCTTCAACAGTACGTCTCCGGTTATCCGACGGTTTTGAATTTGATGGTGAAAAAGGATGGAGACTAAACTGACCTTCAGCAACACCATCAAAGAAGCGGCCGGCGGCGGCGATTATCCGACGCGTCTCAGCCTCACTGGTTGAGTGAGTGACAGTGATACAGTGGGTATTACGAATTCATTCACCATAAGCTGAAATCGATGTTCCTATAACTTGGGCCGCTCATTGTTGGACAAAGCGATAGGACTGGAAATGAAACCAAATTGGGCCTTTACGACAAAAAAAGAAAGCAATGTGAAGCCCAAAATTGGGATAGGTTGGTAATGGGCCTTCCAAAGCGTATAATTATTTCCACCAAAAAAAAAAAAGGCGAAAAGTCATTATTTCAAATTTTATTGGGTAGATCTTTGATAAAAAAAAAAAAAAGGGAAAACCACTCCTAGGTCCCAAGCAAGCAAGATATTATCAGAAAGGTCCCTGGTGACAACCCTAAAAGCGTGTATTCACAACATATTGAGTGTGTTTTATAATCTCTAAGGAGCTTTCTGATAATACCTTACTTACTTGGGATCTAGGAGCGATTTTTCCTAAAAAAAATTATTGGGCAGAGGAACTAGTACTTTTTATATATAAAAATATATCAGGTCATTTTGGTCAATAAAATTTTTAAATAGGAATTTTTTACCGATTTTCTTTTTGAAAAAAGAATGAAGCTTGTGATTGAGGTACAAGAAATATATCAATTTTGATATTCATAATCATATTCGGCGGAAAAAATTAATCATATTTTTATTTTTATATAACTATATAGCATATTATACAATTAGGTATTAGGTAAAATTTATGTATGATTGGAGCTTATTAGATGCATCTTAATTTGCTTTTTATAGCATTTTTTAAAATATTATACGAAACCATAGGCTAACAAATAGTTAGATATTAGTTTAAAATGTTGACAGTCACCATATTTTATTGCTCAAATTGAATATAAGTTTTGCAAAAGATGAAAATTTTTAAATGAAAAGAATAGATGAAGAAATATCCTTATAATTATATTCAAGGAATTAATTACTTGATTTGATGTAACATTACATGCATGGTAAGGAATCTTTTACTCTTCTTATAGGGAAATTTTGTTAATAGATTGAAAGGATGTTTGATAAGAGAGGGATGAAGAAAGAACTACGTACACCACACAATTTAAGCTTGGGATTATGTGAATATTTTTCTGGAAATGACTATATGTCTATGAAATTTCATGACTTTTATATGTTATATCGCTGGCTATGTCTTGGAATGCAAACTTATTTGGAAAGATTCAAATTTATGTTTTTTTTTTTACGGGGTAAGGCTGTTTAACACTTCAATTTATAGTTTGTTAACCTTCTTCATTTCTCAATATTTTCATCTCATATAAAAATAAAAACCTGTATATAATTTTTTCAACTAAAATATTTTAAAAATAATAATAACAAACCTTAAATGAATTGTGTATATTTAAATATCATCAGGAATTTTTTTAACATATATATAATCCTCCCACTCGTAGATGCTTTATTTATTGTGATGAGAGAGATAACAATTATAACTAAACACATATATATTATATAGGAAATTTTATTTATTAGAGAAATTATATGGGAACTTTCTTCTCTATTCACTATATAATTGACTAATTGATCAAGGCAATAAATCATGAAATTGTCTTCTTTACCCTTCTCTCTTTCTTGCTAAATGCATTTTCAATTCATTAGCAAATTTTTCCACATAATAAAAGTACAAGACTTCTTGTCGTAATGTTTACTTCAAATTAAATAAAATAATTTCTTCTATCACTATTATGATACTCCTAGTCTTTTTTGTTCATTCCTAAGTCTTCACCTTTTACAAGTCTTCTCTTTTATTTGTCATATTACATATGAAAATCAACAACTACGTTTTCTTTTCTTTTCGTTTGTATATATGTGAGTGAGCGTGGGTTCAAAATATTCTCTTCCCATTTCTTCCATAGTTTCATTCCTTGTTTGTTAATTAACAGACCGTGACATAGTTTTTGAAATAAATAAATAAATAAGTACTACTAGCAAAAAGTTTACGTACATAACAAAAAGCATGTAATGGCTGGTTGATTAACAATGAAGGAAACCAAAAGAGAGATGGAATTGAAAGAGAATCTTTGGAATACATTGCTCCCATCGGTCCTTAATATAAGACATATTTACCTAATTTGATTAGATTAAGGAAGTTAGTTAAATTAGTTAATATGACATGTATTATTTAAAACACCCTAATTATCTTCCTTAATTCTTGCATTCCCTCACCTCCTTGATTAGAGCCGGGAATACCGGCCGGCCCTTCACTGGCTCGGGCATAAACAGGCCGGCCTGTTTAGGCCCGCTCCCTAAAAAACCCCAAATTTTTAAAGCCTGCGACCCTACAGGACTTACCCTTCACAGGCTCGAGCCTAAACGGGCTTGAACTCATTTTAATTAAAAAAATATTTTTCAAATTTTACAATTTATTTATTATTTAACCTTAAATCGAGATACATTATTTTTAAAACTTATAAATTTTTACTTAAAAATAATCATCTAAAATCCAAATTAGCCTCTTTTTTAAAGTTTAAATGAATAAACCATTGAAGAAAATAAAATAAATCAAATCATTTAATAAGTGTTTACCTGCTATTAATACTTTATTAGGTACTTAGGTGTCTCTCATATTGATAATTTGATATAATGATATTATATATATTAATTTATTTTTTTAAAAAATATTAAACGGGCTTAAAAGGGCCGGCCCTTTTAGGCCCACTTCCAGTTTTAGCCTCTAAATCATAAGCCCGGTCCTTGAAGGGCTCGGGCCTAAACTGGCCGGCCCGACGGGGGCGGCCAAAATTCCCGGCTCTATCCTTGATTATTATTGAGGGAGCATCAATAGGGGTAAATTAGGAAAAGATTGACAAATATAAAAACTATGTCTTACATTTATGATCAAGATTAATTCCTAAAATATATCTTATATTAAGGATGGGAGGAGCACATACGAAAAGAAAAACAAAGTAGTTGTTGATAGTCGCGTCTGTGTGTGTGTTGAATAAAAGGGAAGACTTGTAAAACATGAAGAATTTGAAATAATGGACATGTGAAGACTTTGAAATAGGCAGAGCGCGCAGACCAGGAATTCTCATAGTTGTGATAAAAAAACCAAAATTTTTTCTTTCAAGTAAACATCACGATAAGGAATCTTGTCTTTTAATTTATGATATATGTGGAAAAAAATATGTAATAAATAAATTGAAAAGGCATTTGGCAAAAGAGGGGCGCAGATGAGATTATATGCGTAAAAATATTTTTCTGATAATATTTATATATATGAACTACTATTCATTTAAATTAGTGTTATTATTATTTTTAAAATATTTTAGATGGAAAAAGTTATATAAATGTTTGTAGTTTTATTAGTGATAAATAAAATTTTACTTTTGCAACGTGAAAAGGACTTTTGGAAATTAAGAGAGGATGGACCAAGAAACACGTAATATCACTTGTGTTTTGGTCAAAGAGTCTATCACATGAGGAAAGTTTGCCAATTATGTCTCTACCGTCCTGAATTTATAAACCTATGACATTCTCAAATATGAAGTTTGCATTAAAATATTTTTCTAAAAAATTTATTAATTAAGTAAATATATTTATGAAAATTTGAATAACTTGTCGGAAGAAAATCCTAAAATGTCATCCGACGTGCGCATTGAGAAATCCTTTAAATCCAACAAACACGTTAAGAAAATAGTGAAGGGAAGTCATTTAATTTGTAGTTTGATTTTGGGGAATATTTCTAAATAAAAAGCAATTAAATTGCGAGGAAAATTAGAAACAAAATTTATTTTTGTCGCCAAAAATTCTTTCATTATTCAACCACTAATGATACGTTCCCAAATGCCATATGAGCTTGTGCTAATTGTCCCAAAAATTTAATGTTGGACATAAATGGTTAGTCCAGTAATTTCAAATTATTCACCATTGAGCTGATACTTTTTTTTTTTTTGGGCCTGACAGCTAATACTCATTATTTATTGATTTGGAGCACTGTCAAGCTTAACTAGGGCAACACTCATGCATATAGCCATATATAAGTATAAAATTAATGTTTGGAATATCTTATCTATTAGATGTGTCTTAATTTGTGTTTCATAGCATTTTTTTAAATAAGTTACGAAGCCTTAGGCTACCAAACAGTTAAATGTTCGTGTAAATTTGTTGACAGTCACACTATTTTATTTTATTGCTCAAATAGAATATAGGGAAAATCCTTGAAAAAGAACTTTAAAATAGTGAAAAGACAGAAAGGTGGTATGAATTTGCATATTTCCACAGAGGTGCTAGTGCCTGAACTGGAATTTACAAAATGTAAATGAAATTACACATTTGGCTCTTTGATGATAAAAGAAAAGAAATGAGTGAGAAAAGAAGAAGGTGGAGTGAAATAGGGGACGTCATCAGAGCTTGGGTTCATCGCACTGAGAGAGGAGAGTGGCTGGGAAGTCAGTGTGGTGGATTTAGAGGCGGAGAGACAGTCCGAACACTCCATTGCCTGAGTTGGTCGGAAATCGCTGTCGACAGAGTTTGGGTTCATCGCACTAAGGGAGGAGGTGGGTGGGAACTCAGTGTGGTCGATTTTAGGGGGAGCAAAGGCGGGGACGGACACAAATTGGATTCAAATTTTGCGTATTTTGGGTTGCTGCACAAAGGCAACAACACTGTCAATGTACCAGCTAGTGAAGGAATATGCACAAAATCTTTCATTCACTCGAGTTCTGAATCTGTCACTCAAGTGATGATGTTAAATAGGTACATCACTTACAAGTTACCCCGATGGTGATACTTAAAAATCCCTCAATCACTTGAGTTTTGAACATGTCACTTGAGTGATTAAATGAAAACAATGCGTCACTTGGAAAGTACCTAATAGTGATCTTTAAAATCTCATCTCACTCGAGTCCCAAATCGAGATTAGCCGTTATCAATACACTGTTACATTTTCTCAATGTCATATAAGACTTTCACAGGTTCATCAACAGCAGTAGTCCATAACATGACTCGAGTCCCATATCTATCACTCGAGTGATTAAATGAAAACATTTGTCACTTGTAAGGTACCTGATAGTGATCTTTAAAAATCTCCTCTCACTCAAGTCCCAAATTGAGATTAGCCTTTATCAATACACTGTTATATTTTCTCAATGTCATATAAGACTTTCACAAGTTCATCAATAGCAGCAGTCCATGACATGACTCGAGTCCCACATGTACCACTCTAGTGATTAAATGAAAACACTATGTTACTTGCAAGGTACTTGATAGTGATCCTTAAAAATCTCCCCTCACTCAAATCCCAAATCGAGATTAGCCTTTATCAATGCACTGTTATATTTTCTCAATGTCATATAAGACTTTTATATGTTCATCAATAGTACACAGTCCATGACATAACTCGAGTCTCGCATTTATCACTTGAGTGATATACAAACTTTTGCAAGTTACCTCTTGGTAACTGGAATTCAATTTCCCTAGTAAAACAATATTTTCCCAAATTGAGATTAGCCTTTATCAATACACCATTACATTTTGTCAATGTCATATAAGACTTTCACAAGTTCATTCATCAACAGCAGTAGTGCTATGCTGAAATAAGATTTAACTTACTCGAGTGAATATCATAATCACTCGAGTGCTATGGGACTTGACCAATCACTCTCTGATTATCCTTCAGTGCTGGGGATCACTCCAGTGCTATGCTGGAATAAGATGACAAGGAATCTTAAAACTCACTCGAGTGAATCTTATAATCACTCGAGTGCTGTGAGACTTGACCCAATCACTTTCTAGTTGCCCTCAAGTGCTGGGGAACACTCGAGTGCTGAAGAGTTTTACTCGAGTGATTTTCCTAACTTATTTATCACTTCTTCTGATCACTCGAGTGTTCTTAACAGTTACCTCTTCTCTGTTTATCCCTGTTTTTCAGTGCATATATAGAGGATCCTACAAAACAAGTAACTAGACACTTTGATGCTTAAGTCAGTAAATTAGTGACTCCCACCCACTCTCCGACCAACTCAAGCAATTAAGTGTTTGAACTATTCCTCCTCCTCAAAATCAATCACACTGACTTTCCTAGCCACTCTCTTCTCTCAGTATGATGAACCCAAGCTTCAGCAACTATGCCAATTCAATTATTTGGTCCCATTAGTTATCAATGGGATCAGGGATACTTCTAGTAACAAATATATCAAAGACTTTATGACGACATATGGAGATGAAGAGTCCCAACTTGTTTTTTGCGCATGACCGCCCTTATAACACCTCCCTCACTATTTTCATTTTAAAAACTGCTAGGGTTACTTACGTAATTTCTTTTCAATTTGGAAAATTCCAATTTAGGCACTAGCACTTTGTGGGAATATGAAAATTCAGATCACCTTTTTGTCTTTTTCTTATTTTAATATTCTTTTTCCGGGATTTTCCCTAGAATATAAGTCTTGCAAAAGATAAAAATTTTTAAATGGAAAGAATAAAAATTAATTACTTAATTTGAAGAAACATTACATGGTAATGAATCTTTTACTTTTCTTTTGTGGAAAAACTTGTTAATGGATAGACAGGATGTTTGACAAGAGAGGGGTGAAGAACGAACTACAACACAATTCAAATTTAGGATTATATTAGTATTTTTCTGGAAATGGCTATATGTCTATCAAAATTTCATGACTTTTATATGTTGTGTCTTGCACAATAAGTCTATCATATAGTGATTGATGATGATGAAATGTTTTATTTTATTTTATTTTATTTTTTTTGATTTAGTTAAGGGTACAAGGCTTTTGGCAAAAAAAAAAAAAAAAAATCCTTTTGTGGCTTGGAGTGCAAGCGCGTTTCGAAGGATTTGAACTTGTATTCTTTTTTTTATGGGGTAAGAATATTTAGTCACTCAATTAATAGTTTGTTAAGCTTCTTCATCTCTCAATAGTTTCACCTCGTATAAAAATAAAAACCTATGTATAATTTTTTCAACTAAAATATTTTTAAAATAATAATAACAAACTTTAAATGAATTGCATATTTAAATATCATAAGGAATTTTTTACATATATATAATCCCCTCACTTGTAGATGCTTTATTTATTGTTATGTGAGAAATAACAATTATATATAACTAAACACATATAGATATATAGGAAATTTTATATATAATCTGTTGGCGGTAGCTCCTAGTTTGTCATGCAACTTGGTGGATTATCCAGCTCCTCCTAGTGCTATGCAGATCCTGTTAGCGGCAGTGCCTGCAAATAACAAAGTTGATTTAAGTTATGTCCGAGGACACTATCCTTAAGAGCTATTTCGTAACTACCGGCAAATAAGAAGTGGCACTTCCCAGAATTAAACGAACTCTTCTTGTAAAAGCAGAATTACGGAAGATAATAGAACCTAGAAGGTATGAAAATATGCTAGAGGAGGAAGAGAAGTGCTCGAAAGCTCAAAGTCCCATGTTTAAACCTTGACTGAAGCACTATATACATCTCACCAAGCTGAACGTTGCAGCCTTTAAATCATGGACTGTTTTTATCAACATAAAAATGCGATTAGAACATTTGAATGAGAGGTTCTAAACGTTGGGTATAAAAACAATTTAAGAGCTATCAATACTTGTACGTTAAGCATTAAAAATAATTCAAGAAAACCGTTTTAATATTGAGTAAAAGCTCCAGCGTCCAAATTCTATGAAACCAATATTTAATATAGGAATAAAACTTCATCAACATCCAAAATACATTAGTCAGGTTCAGCAAAATGGCATTTCCTGTAAAGCTGATTTATTCCGAAACTTTAATTTTGGATTTCACATAAAGTGCTTGATAAAAGTGCTCATTCCACATTTAAACTCATGTAGGGGAAATTGCTGGATTTCTGTGTTATGTGCAAGTTCACTTCTCCTCTTGACCCCCCACAGTCCCAGATGAGATTTGTCCCTTATGACACACATACTCATTATTTCCAACAAAATCCACTCAGCGTCGCCGGTTCAGTGAGTGTCAGTGAGAATGGGCACTACGAATTCAGGCACAATGGCATGGAATCGATGTTCCTATAATTTGCACCGTTCAAATAACTAAATTAGGCCTTAACCACCAAAAGCAAAAGACTACTGCGAAGCCCAAAAATGGGATAGGTTGCTAATCGAACTTGTTAGGCTTATTATAATTATGTCGGTAAAAAAATTAGTGAAAAATCCTTATTTAAAATTTATTGTCTAAAAAAATTATTTTTTTTTTCTGGGCATAAAAATATATCAAGTTATTTTCACCAATAAAATTTTGAAATAAGAATTTTTTCCACCAATTTTCCTGGAAAAAAAAAACAATGAAGCTTGTGATTGAAATGCAAGCAATCTATCTATTTTGATATTCATAATCACATTTCTGTGACCAAAAAAATCATATTTGTATTTCTTATATAGAGTTAATATAGTATTTGGTTTTTATAGTTTACCTTCATTTTGATTTTTGTTCCTATAGTTTTAAATCATAAGTTTTGGTTCTTCAAGTTTCCTTTCATTTAAAACATCAGCTCATATTGTTTCATAATCCCTTCAGTAACCAAAACCTAAAGTTTGAACTTATAGGAACCAAAATAAAAATGAAGGTAAACTACAATGTATTAACCCTTTCATATAGCTACATGGTCTATAATACCATTAGGTATTAGGTAAAATTTATGTATGATTGGACCTTAGGTATGTATATCACTTTTAATGTGTTTTTTATACCGTATATTTTTAATATAATACGAAGCCATGTGCTAGAAAAGAGTTAGATGTTAGTTTGATGTTGTTCGCAGTGGCACTACTATTTTATTGGTCAAATAGAATACTACTCTAAGTTTTGTAAAAGATGAAAGTTTTAAAATAGTGGAGAGAATAGATGAAGAAATATATATCCTTATAATTATATTAAAAACGAATTACTTTATTTGAAGTAACATGACATGGTAAGGAATCTTTTACTTTTCTTGTGTGGAAAAATTTGTTAATAGATTTAAAGGATGTTTGACAAGAGAGGGATGAAGAAAGAATTACCACACAATTCAAATTTAGGATTGTCTTAGTATTTTCCGGGAAATGACTATATGTCCATCAAAATTTCATGGCTTTTATATGTTATTTTTCAGGAAATGAAGTTATGTCCATCAAAATTTCATGGCTTTTATATGTTATGTCTTGATCAATAAGCCTATCATATAGTGATTGATGATGATGAAATGTTTTATTTAATTTATGTGACCATTCAAAATGTCTTATATATTTTGTAAATTACTTTCATAGTTTTTAAGTTACAATAGTTATCTCTCAACATCAAAAACAATTAATGAAGTTTTACGAGTTAAAAAAGTTATGCATGTAAATATATATTTTATGGTATGTTTAAATGTACTATTGAATTAAATACTCCTCCGATATAAAATTCAATGGTAGTAAAGAAATTGAATCACAAAGTAAATTTTATGAAGGAATGTCATTGCATTACTTTAATCTGATTTAAATCATTATCATTTTAAAATTTTCATCTTTAATATAATGATAACATAATAAATTTTTAAGCCAAATGTATTTGAGTCCTCTAAATATATTATTTCTTTCAACTACATTTCTTCTCCCTTCCAGAATATATGCGTGCGTCTCTCTCTCTCTCTCTCTCTCTCTCTCTCTCTCTCTCTCTCTCTCTCTCTCTCTCTCTCTGTATATATATGTGTGTGTAATTTAACATTGTCATATAAATATCCCTACCTGACTTTATTAATTTTTCTTGAATTGTATCATATATTTTTAATAAAATGTTTTGAGTTTAAAGTGATATTTCAAAATAAAAATTATTATTAATGGGGAAAAAAGTTGAAAATTATTCGATATTTATTCAAAAATTGAACAATATATTTCTTTCATTGAAGACTGACTTACTTAATATTTTATCAAATTTCATTGAATTGTATATGTGTGTGTATGCATAAAACAAACTTATTTAGGATCAAATTAAAGACAACCTCGATCAAGGCGACTCTTCTTGTGTGGAAAAGTTTAATTGCCTGTAAATTGAGAGTGATGGACAAAGAAACCACTACGTAAAAAGACTAGTTAAGAATTAAAAAAAAAAAAAAACACTTCCAAATACGTATGCATAGGATTACGATAAGGAAACTTTATAAATTTTTTATTTTATTTGAAGTAAACAGTACGTTAGTGAAACTTTTACTTTCTAACATGGAAAAGTTCTCCACTAAATTTAAAAGACGTTTGGAATTGAGAGAGTATAGACCAAGAGACTTCCAGACAAACTTTCGTGTAGTTTACTCATTTTCTTTGAAAAGTAACATTGTCAATATGTCTATGAAAATATAGTGTCAATTAGGGTAGGTAAAAACTTGGTGGTCTAGTTTAGTCTGGTTCAATGAACCTAAGTTGGTTTGGTTTGGTCTGGTGCAGTCTAAATAAGCAACATAATGAAATTGAACAAGAGTGGACCAGACTAACTAGTTGGATTGGACCGGGTTTCGGACAAGGGGACCAGACCACTTGGATTGGTCCAGTTTGGTCCAGATCAATTTTTTAAAAATATTTTTGTAATTTTGATGTTAGTTTTTATTTTTATTTAATGTTGTTAGAGTTTTTAAGGATTTATAATTAAATTTTACTTTTTATGATGATTTTTCTATGATTATAGGTATTTTTATTATCTTAGTTGTATTTATCATGTTTAAATATATTTTTCTAACATATTTTTTTTTATTGTTGTTGGATTTTCTTATAAATTTATAACGTTTTAGTTTTATGTGATGTTTTTTATATTATTATACGTATTTTTTTGGCCCTAATTGTGTTTAATAGGTTCAAAATTTTCCTTCTAAAGTGTAAAAGATACAAAAAAAAATTAAATTTAGGTCCTAGACTACCTAGACCAATCCATATAGTCCACCAGACCTAGTCTAGTCTAATCCAACTTGGCCTCGGGTTGGTGCTGGATCAGACTAGACCACAGGTTGCCTTATGCAACCGGAGGTCCTCTCCAGATCAGACCTCAGGTTGATGTCAAACTCAGTCTAGTCTAGTCTATTCTCATCCCTAGTGTCACTTGTAATAAGCATTATGAAGATTAAAGAGTCTATGTGAATTTCCTGTTTCCTTCCTAGAAAATACTGTATAACACAAATACACTCGCACACATCAATATTGTCTTTGGGTTTAATAATGAAGGCTTTAAGAAGATTATCAAGGTAAGTCATTTTTGGTTTTGCTCTTATGTGGAAATTTTACATAAAAGATTGCAAGATATAGTTAGCAAGTAAATGATATTAATTGCATAGACCACCTTACTAACATTATAAATACCAATGGTGCTAACACGAGTCACGTATATTCACAAAAATCTACCAACTCGAAAGAAAATTGCCATGGGTTTTTCCAACTGTACTATTGTATTTGTTTTGATGTGTTTGTTCACCTCCCTGATAAGTCATATATGCAAATGCAAAGCATCTGATCAAGATCTTTGCATCCCAAGTGAGCGGCAAGCCCTTCTAAATTTCAAACACCATCTTGTCGATCCTTCAAATAAGCTTGCCTCTTGGTCAAAGAACACCAATTGTTGCAACTGGACTTCAGTTGTTTGCAATAATGTATCTGGTCATATTCTTCAGCTTCGTCTCAGAACTTCACGTTTTGATTATGTGGAACATGAAACTTTTGAGAGGTCATGGTTTGGTGGTGAAATAGATCATTCGATACTTGCTTTGAGTTATCTGAGCCACCTTGACTTAAGCGGCAATGAATTTGGGGATATGCAAATTCCAAGTTTCCTTGGATCAATGAAGAGCTTGACATATCTAAACCTCTCTTATGCGGGATTTAGTGGAAGCATTCCTCACCAGATAGGAAATCTCTCCAATTTGCTCCATCTTGACCTTGGAGGTAATCATTTTACTGGAAAAATTCCTCATCAGATTGGGAATTTATCGAATCTGCTATATCTTTGTCTGTATGGTGGTTATCGATATGATGACATGGACAGGATATCACTGTATGCAGAAAATCTTCAATGGAT
Organism: Inga laurina; assembly: GCA_963855925.1. NCBI lineage: Eukaryota > Viridiplantae > Streptophyta > Magnoliopsida > Fabales > Fabaceae > Inga > Inga laurina. The sequence continues at coordinate 63,781,943 of OY979702.1, read as the reverse complement.
GTCATCTCTTTCCTCACTCCAATTTTTTAAGTTGCGTGCTGTTAATCTGTCCAATTCATTTGAGTGGTTTCATGTTTTGCAGTCGCTTCCCGCTTTGACAGAGTTACATTTGCCATGGTGTGCTCTTCCTCATCATTTTCCTCCTGCCATTTCCATTAACTTTTCATCTTTGGCTGTCCTTTCTCTTTCTCATAACTTTTATGATTTTCATGCTTATTTCATTCCAAAGTGGATTTCTCAACAAAAAAACTTGGTTTCTCTTCAGTTAAGTGATAATTATGTTCAAAGTTCCATCCCAAATGGTATTCAAAACCTCACTCTCCTTGAAGATCTTGATTTATCTCATAATTTGTTTAATTCTTCTATCCCTAACTGGTTATATACTTTGACTCATCTCAAATCTCTTAGTCTCTCTGGAAACAATTTGCAAGGACCAATTTCACATGCAATTGGAAACTTGACTTCTTTGGTTACACTTGATTTATCGGGTAATGATCAGTTGGAAGGGCCAATTCCAAGCTCTTTAAGTAGTCTTTGCAACTTAAGAAGGGTTGATTTCTCATATATCAAATTGAACCAGCAAGTTTCTGAAATAATAGAAATAATGTCGAATTGTGCTTCACACATACTACATGCTTTGTCTATTTCAAGTGCACAACTATCTGGTCATTTGACACCCAAAATGGGAATTTTCAAAAATCTTGTGTCACTTCATCTTGATCATAATTCCATTCATGGTGCAATTCCTATATCTTTAGGAAATCTTTCCTCTTTGAATTATCTTGATCTTTCTTCGAATTCCATTGATGGTGCGGTTCCTATATCTTTAGGAAGTCTTTGCACTTTGAATTATCTTGCCCTTTCTGGGAATTCCATTCATGGTGCAATTCCTATATCTTTAGGAAATCTTTCTTCTTTGAATTATCTTGATCTTTCTTTGAATTCCATTGATGGTGCAATTCCTATATCTTTAGGAAATCTTTCCTCTTTGAATTATCTTGCTCTTTTTGGGAATTCCATTCATGGTGCAATTCCTATATCTTTCGGAAATCTTTCCTCTTTGAATTATCTTGATCTTTCTTCGAATTCCATTGATGGTGCAATTCCTATATCTTTAGGAAATCTCTCCTCTTTGAGGTATCTTGCTCTTTCTGGGAATTCCATTCATGGTGCAATTCCTATATCCTTAGGAAATCTTTCCTCTTTGAATTATCTTGATCTTTCTGGGAATCAATTCATTGGGAATCCTTTTGATGCTATTCAATCACTTTCTACATTACAATCACTTGACATCCATGATAATCTTTTTGAAGGACAAGTGACAGAAGATCACCTTGACAATTTCACAAAGCTATATTCATTTGATGCATCAAGAAACAAACTCATTTTAAAAGTGGGTCCCAATTGGAACCCTTCTTTTCAAAAGTTGAAATATTTGTACATGGCCACGTGGAATTTGGGCCCCCACTTTCCATCATGGATGCAATCACTCAAGTCTCTTGAATTCTTGTCCATACGCAACACCAACATCTCTGATTCTCTACCCACGTGGGTTTGGGATGCATTTCCCTATGCTTATAACTTTGATTTCTCAAACAATAACATCCATGGAGACCTTTCTCATACAATACAGAATCCCATCAATGTCTCATTCATTTATTTAAGCTCAAACCACTTAAGCGGTCCTCTTCCTTACATATCACCCAATGTGATTCGCATGGACCTCTCAAATAATTCATTTTCTGGGTCCCTAGACTCCTTCTTGTGTCAAGGAAAAGTAACACAAATGGGTTTAGCATATCTCAATTTGGAGTCAAATAATTTATCTGGTGAAATACCAGATTGTTGGATAATGTGGTCCAATCTAATGTTCATCAAGTTTGATGGTAATAATCTCAGTGGGAACTTACCCCAATCATTGGGGTCCTTACCTTGGTTAGGTTCGTTACAACTTCGCAACAATGCACTCTCAGGAAATTTTCCTTTTTGCTTGAAGAACAATACAGGATTGTTTTCCTTGGATCTCAGTGAGAATCAAATATCAGGAATTATTCCACCGTGGGTTGGACACTATCTTTTGAACTTGAAGGTCTTTCTCCTCAGATCAAACAATTTCAATGGTAACATTCCCAATCAAATTTGTTATTTGAATTCTCTACAAATCTTGGATCTTGCAGAGAACAACTTGACAGGACAAATACCAAAATGTATTAACAACTTGACTGCTATGCTGATGAAGAACAACAGTTTGCTATGGTATATACCGAACGAAGTGAATGGCACTGGATATGACATATCTGATGTGCTCCTTGCTTTGAAAGGAAGGGTTGATGATTATGCATTTCCAGGTCTCATCATGACCATTGATCTTTCAGATAACAAATTATCTGGTGACGTTCCACGCCAAATTACAAGTCTTGAGGGGTTACAATTTCTGAACTTGTCCAACAACTTGTTGAATGGTGAAATCCCTCAAAGCATCGGTAACATGGGATCATTACAGTCAATAGATTTCTCACAAAATAAACTCTGTGGTGAAATCCCCCCATCCATTTCCAAATTGAACTTCCTGAACAAGTTAAACTTGTCTCACAATAATCTGGTTGGAAAAATTCCAACGGGCACCCAATTGCAAAGCTTTGAAGCAGACAACTTTGTTGGAAATGATCTATGTGGTCCTCCTCTACCCAACGATTGCAGTGATTCGAAGAACGTCCCAAAGCATGACCATAAGGCTAAAGAAGGTAAAGAAGGGATCAATTGGTTTTATGTGAGTATGTCATTGGGATTTGTTTCAGGATTTTGGGCAGTTGTTGGTCCTTTGCTGTACAGTAGATCATGGAGGTTTACTTATTTTTGGTTCATAGATCGCATGTGGTACAGACTTCAATCTTTCTGGTGTTAAGAAAGAAAACAATAGCTGTGTTTTTGTAGTTCATGTGCTTTGTAGACGTTTTGTGTGTCATCACTTCTTTTCTATCCCTTAGAAAGAAAATAATAGTTGGGATTTTGACTAAAGAGGTTTGTTGAATTAGTTCTAAGCTTTGAGTATTTATTGGGTTTAATTTTTGTTTTCTAATGGAAGCTGCACTACTATTTAAATCGTCCCCACACATTTAGTGCCCCTCAAACATGATTGCCTTAAATAGGAGAGAATACGTGTGTTAATGTGCTTAGTACCAAAAAAAAAAATCGTCTCCAAATAAATGTCTTCAGCGTAAGAAAGTCTACTATTTATTTTTTAGGCTAAAGTATACATTTAGTCCTTTATATTTACTCCAAAATTCAATTTGATCCCTTATGTTTATAAAGTATACTTTTAGTCCTTCTACTTTAACACCGTTAGTTTCATCTAATGAAAAATGCTGACTGTGCAATTAAATAAAGTATATTTAAATTTAAATAATATAAAAAAAATTATTGTGCGTTCCAACTAACTAATTAAAAAATATTAATAATTTAATAATCAGAACAATCATCCCATCTTCTTCTTAGCAATATACATTCATCACTCTTCTCCATGAATGAGTTCTCCACTCCAATTTATCTTATCTCTTATGTATCCTCTAATTGACTAAGTCATGAGTTACCTTCAACACCTTCTCAAAATGAAAATTCACACATCTTTGGATGTCCAGTGGGTCCACCATCTTTAAAAAAAAGGAAAATAATCTGCCAAGTTTGGTCTTCCAAAATCCGTTATGACGTCTGAGTCTACCTCTTTGAACTTGTTCACTGTATCAGAGCAAACCAAATCCATAGAACAAATAGAGTTCGACAACAATTCACTGTAGTCATGAAAGCAAATTTTCTAATTTCTATTGTTTCTCTAGTGAGGTTGCTCTAATGGATACGAGCGAGGAGCTCCTGCATTTTCTCACTCTTGCGTTTCTGTGTGGTTTCAAGAATTTTATTGGAAAATAACGGATTATCACATATTTTCTTCATAAATTGCCAGCGAGAAGAATAATGGATTAGAGGTGGAAGGAATGTGGACCATCAGGAGAAGAGTAAGAAAATGGAAGGAATATTGGAGCAGAGAAGCCATTAATTGATTAATGGAGGAGGGTGAGGAGTGTATATTAGTGGGAAGAAGATATGATGATTATTCTAGTTATTAAATTATTAATATTTTTTAATTAGTCAGTTGGAACATACAATAATTTAACTTTTATATTATTTAAATTTAAGCAAAATTTATTTAATTGCACAGTCAACATTTTCCGTTATATGAAACTAACGGTCTTAGAGTTGAGGGACTAAAAGTATACTTTATAAACTTAAAGGACTAAATTGAACCTTAGAGTAAACATAAAGGACTAAATATATACTTTAGCCTATTTTTTAATTACCAGACTTGTGCCGCTCAGTTAAGCCTTAATTGATTGAACGGTGAACGCCTATCATTTTTTAGCAAATAAGAATGACTTTCCGGTAATTAATTGACATTTTTAATCAAGTATACAATAGAATAATGAATGCCATTACTGAAAATTTTAATCAAATTTAATTTCTATACATTTGTTTTGGAAATATTCTTTTTGTATCTTTCAGTAAAAATTAATAAAAATAATAATTTGAGTGTTCTTACTGGATTCAGCTCAAGAACAAACATATCATGTCATCGATTCTTTAAGCTGATTAAGAACAACCGATTAAAACTCAAATTGAATCAAGGAGGAAGTGAAGAAGAATATAAAAGCAAATATACAAAAGTAAATAAGCAATTTCACTACTAAAAGGGGGGGGGGGGCTCTGTTTTATAGGCCGAAAACAGTGGATAGTGGGAAAAAGCTCCCATGGGTACAGACGATAATATTTATACATTGAACATAGCTAATGCATTCTTTTAATCTTTGTTATAACTAATAATTTATAGAAGTTAGATGATAAATTACGTACAATTACATATAATATTTCATAAACTTCAAAAATACAAAAAGTGGAATCTCTTGGATGATATATATGTTGATTTCCAGCGAAATTATCGAACAATATATAAAAGTTTGAATTTCCAATATATTTATTTTACATCAGTTTTACTTTAGTTTATTATATGATTCAGTTTCAAGTAAAAACGTGGTAGTATTTTGCTATATTGGACTAGCATGGGCATGTTTGAATTAGGGTTGAAAAAATACGTTCACTTAAGTTAAGACAAAACTTCTCTTACATACTTAGCTACATTGATAAAAGCGGCTTGTTCTGGTTCTAATGCGTCAAACCGGTCGTTTGGATTATAAAGAACCAGGCTGGTGATAAGCAAGACCAACATAAAAGAAATGGAAGGATTCAAAGATTGCCTGGGTTTAGAAATAAAAGCAATTTTTTTTGGAGACACCTCATTCAGTAGGGAATCGAATTGCTATATTGTGAAAAACAAACTTTTTTTCTGGAGACTCAATCCCTGTCGGTAACTAAAAGCAAAGTTGGTTTACACTGACTAGTTTATATTTATTAATTGAGTTCGGGAAAGGTTGGAACAAGAGGCTTAGTTCTTTTTTCTTTTTTCTTTTTTCTTTTTCTTTTTTGTCCCTTTAGAAGTAATTAATTTTAGCTGTTGTGCCAGGAAGGCCCAAATAAATGAGTCTTACGATGATTGATATGCTAGAAGATGCCATCTATAATTCGACACTACAATTAAATTAAATTTGAACATGCTCATGCTCAAGTTGGAGTGACATTCTTAATATTTGGAGGCCATTGCTGGTGAGAGAGAGAGAGAGAGAGAACAGGCGATTTGTTTGTAAATACTAAATAGTACTCTTATGGTTTCTCCCAAGTAACATGATTTGTATACTGTTTTCCATTTTGCTTTTTTAATAGCTCATTAACTCTGTTTTTTCATTTATTTAATATATTTTTTCCAAAAAAAAAAAAAACTATGTAATGGTCTGCTAGCTAATTGAAAATGAAGGAGATTAAAAAAGAGATGGGAAGAAAATATTTGGAACCCTCGCTCACTCATATATATACAAACGAAAAGGGGGAAAAAGGTAGGTGTTGATTTTCATATGTAATTTGACAAATATAGAGACGACTTGCAAAAGGTGAAGACGTTAGAATGGACAAAAAAGACAAGAAATTATCATAATAGTGCTAAAAGAAATTATTTTATTTGAAGTAAACATTACGATAAAGAATCTTGTAGTTTTATTATGTAAAAAAATTTGCTAATGAATTGAAAATGCATTTGGAAAGAAAGAGGGGGTGAAGGAGAAAATTCCAAGATTCTTATTGCATCCAAACCCTTCACGTGGAGCATATTCATCATAGAACAATATCTTTATCTCTCAAAATCATGCACTTCACCATGTAAAATATAACAGAAAACACAGGAGGTAACATTTAAGTCCCTGTCATTTTATAATAACAGAGCAGGGAGACAAATGATGAAACTCAATTCCTATACGTTAATTGTGGGGTGTAGTTAAATTAAGCATGCTGCGTATTACCAGAAGGCTTACAGGATGCATTTAACCATAAAGAGCAAAACCACTCATATATAATGCACATTCCATTATTTCATTTAAATTTATTGAAACATTAAGTGCAGACACTTGAGTGAAACTTAAAGAAAATAAGGGACATTAGGTTTAGAATTGCCGAAACTTGAACAATATAAATTAATAGGTATATTCAACATACAAAGATAGAAAAGATGCAGATTTTTACTATTATAAATCCAGTTTGCAATATAATCTTTCAGAAAACAGTCTTTCTTTGATTCAAGCAACATACCATAAATTGTATGGTTCTTCAATTGTTTGAAGTTTATACATGCTAAATCTGTCATTCCCAGAGGCTTTTGTTCCCCTGTTTTCATGATCTATGTGGTCTTCCATGCTACATAATAGCATTAAGATAGCAACACTCTGCAAATACAAAGCGCCTAACAATCAAGACCCTCTCAAGAAGTTTACAATTCAAAGCATTAAGATAGCAACACTCTGCTTAGTTTACAATTCGTTAAGCATGTTTTCACAACACTGCAGCTCATTTTAACAACTTATTTCTCAGGTCTGTTTACCACAGCAAGTGGCTCAGTTTACAACTTCTTAAGCTTGTTTTTACAACATGGTCAGTTAGTTTTACAACATGTTCAATTTTGTTTACAACTTTGTTTTCATGTCACCAAGAAACTACCTTTTGCCACACCTACAAGTTTAAGAGTACAAAATGCTTAGTTTACAAACTTCGTAAGTTTTTTTTACAATATCTTAAGTCATTTTAACAATGATGCAGCTGGTGTCTGAATGAAACTACATTAAACACTGCAAATTCGTTAGTTCACAACTTCCTAGTATTGTTTTTACAACATGGTCAGTTAATTTTACAACATGTTCAGTTTTGTTTACAATTTGTTTTCATGTCACCAAGAAACTACCTTTTGCCACATCTGGAAGTTTAATACTACAAAATGCGTTGTTTACAACTGCTTAGGTGTGTGTTTACAACATGGTGAGTTATTTTTACAAGTGAATTTTGATTCTGTCAGGAGTTTATAAATTTCACAACTTCCCACTGTCACACATGCTTACCATTAGTTTAACACATTACTGAGTCAATTTGATTACAACTCCTGATGCCAAATTTGGCAATAGTTGATGCCCTTATTCACAAGTCCTAATGGATGTTTTCACAATGAGATGAGTTATTTTCACAAGGTCATTGACCAACCTATTGTAGTTTGCAAAAATTAAACAACTGCTTCTACCCATTTGTTGCAACTTCATACTTGTACTGTCACAACTTAATAGCATGTCATATCCACATATCACACGACATTAAAATATTAAGTTGTATGAGTAAGTGGCTATTTTTACCTACTCATTTAACTTAATATCATATCATCTTTAAATAAGTACACCAACTTCTGGACCCATTCAATAGTCAAAAGGGGTCACAGAAAGCCACTAATTCATGGTGTATATATACATAATCACAAAAAAGTAACTAGCAAAAGCATCTACATGCATCTACAATCAGTCCCACTTAAAATAAGGTCATCCCTATGCTTGCTTCCCCCAAAAACAGAGCATTCCCTCTATTATATTGCCCAAAAACAGAGTACAGGTTCTATATTAACAACTACAACTGCACAAATTTACAACACTTTTTTTAACATCATATCAGCATTTTGTAATAAAAAAAACCACAATTACATTCAATTAGTCCCACTTAAAACAAGGTTATCCTTCTGTTTACTTCCCTAAAAATAAAGCATTCCCTCTATTATATTGCCCAAAAATAGAGCACATGTTCAGTATTAACAACTACAACAGTCATATTAACAACTACAACTACATGAATTTACAACACTTTTTTTAACATCATATCATATTTTGTAATCAAAGAAACCACAATCACATTCAATCAGTCCCACTTAAAACAAGGTCATCCATCTGTTTGCTTCCCAAAAAATAGAGCATTCCCTCTATTACATTGCCCAAAAATAGAGTGCAGGTTCTGTATTAACTACTACAATAGTCATATTAACAACTACAACTGCACAAATTTACAACACTTTTTTGTTTTCATTTCAGCGTTTTCACAGCAAAGATCCACCATCACATTCAACTATTCCCTCTTAAAACACAACACTCCCTCTGTAACCTTCCCCAAAAATAGAGCACTATAACATTAGCACAACCCAACCAAAGTGAAACCCCAACTTCAATGGTTAAGATCATATCTTTAGCAAAATCTTAGCATTTCTTATTTACCACCTACCACTTACTCCACTATTGAGTCCAAGCTCCAACCTTTGACCAACCCCTCAATCTCACTCCAGCCAACGTTCAAACAGAAAAAAAAAATTCAGTTCAATGTTCTACCTCTGTACCCGTAGATGGAGGCTACAAATTTTATCCTTCGCCAACGACATTAACACCATGCTTTATCCCTTCAATGTTGCACCTCCAACATGTAGCGTTCATCCATTTTCTCTTTCTCCTTAATGACAAAAACCACGCCTTCCCTCCTCTTATCTTGTGCCTTTTGTTCAGCAATTTCTATGGGGGCAACTTTGTCATTTTACTTTAGAAAATAATTACAGAAAAGTCCCTAGGGACTTTTCTGATCTTTGACTTTTCAAAGGAACTTTTTTGTTTTGTTTGGTCTTTGGGACCTATATATCATTTTCCCTAATTTTTTCTAGTCTGACAATCAGTTGGGCCAATATAATTGTTGAGTTGATAAGGTGTGCCATAAACCTTAATAGAATACTAAGTTTTTAAAAAATATTGTGTAATAAAAATGAATTCCAAAATATGAGAATTTTAAAAGGGTGCTTCAAAATATTTTAATTACTCTGAAGTCGCTTGGAATCATTTTGAAATTAAGTTTTGTTGTTATGAAATGAGCTAATTATTCTCATATAAAAAAATGGAAAAACTCCAACCAGCGCGAGCAACACTAGATAATTTTTGGGTAAATGTTGATCATGGAAGGATTTCAAGCCATCACCTCCCAAAAACATAGATTACCACTGAGCCACCAAAACTCATAATAATATTGTACATAACATTATGTAAAATAATCAATATAGAGTTGGTCTAACGGTGTAAGGCCTCGCTAGATCTCTCTGAATGTCGGATTCAAATTCCAAAGAAGACACTTGTATTGGGAGAAACAACTACAAATCCCGAACCAGATACTGGATAATATAAAAAAAACATTGTGTAAAATAACTGTAAAGTTCATGACATTGAAAATGTGATTCAAATTTAAAGGAGGAATATTTCATAGATACAATGTAACCAAGAATCACAGAAAGACGGAATAAGTTTTGTTGAGAAGATGTAAAACAAAGAATATGGGATCATTTGTAATGAGGCACAATACATTCATTCATCCTCTTCAAACAGGAAAACCATTTCATGATCAAAGTTCAAAGTAGTAAAGAGCTTCCTCATTGCCAACTTTTAGGCCCTATAGCCGCTCCAACCCACATTAGTATTTTTGGAACTTGGAAATTGATGAACAACAAGTATTACATTAATACTCTGTCAGTTTCTAAAGACAACTAGACAGGTTACCCCATGCAATGCACGGGCCCTTTCATATTAGGTGTGTTACGTTATTTATGAGCATGGTAAATCATATTGGAGATGGAAATAAATGTGCTTAAGCTTATAAGTATTAGGCATTGTAAATGGATTGTATGTTGTTCTTGTTCTTAAAGTAATGTAATAGTATAAAGGAAAAATGTTTGGACATTTAAAAAAATATACATGAAATCCCTTAATGTAATAAACAATGTATATTCTACCCGACAAATGTATAAAAATTTAAAAAATGTCTATACATAAAAAAATATTTTTAATGATGTTTAAATATTATATTATTGTGGAAATTTCACATAAAAGTTTAGGGGTCGGGCAGTTGAGTGCATAGAACAATATCTATTTTTTGATTTGATCAAGGGTTTCTCTCTCGAAGCTTAGAGAACAAAGGGTTCCCACCTCTCCTAATAAGTGCGTTTCCAGAGATTCGAACTTGTGTTCCCTCCCTTACAGAGGTGAGACCCCTACCACCTCAACCAACAGCTTGTTGGTCCACAGAACAATATCTAAAGGGCCTGTGTTTATAAAATGTATAAAATTAAAAAATGTCTATATGTAAAAATATATTTTTTTATGATGTTTAAATATTTTTTTATAAATTTTTTTTAAAATAAAGTTTTGAAAACAAAAAACAAAAAAAAAAATTGTTTGGATAGTTGTTTACAAAAAAAAAACTATTTTTGAAGTGACGTAGTGGTGGCTGTCACTGATAATGACATGGCAGTGGTTGGCAAATATAAGAGAAAACACAAGAGGTACCATTTATGACTCAATCATTTTATATAACAACAGAGCAGGGAGATAGATAGTGAAACTCAATTTCCATAGGTTAATTGTGGAGTGTAGTTAAAATTAAGCATGTTGTGTATTACCAGAAGGCCTACAGCTTGCATTTAACCATAAAGAGCAAAACCAGTCATATATAATGCACATTCCTTTCTTTTTCATATTTTTCCTATATTGTATCCCTCCCCTTAAAAGAAGAAGGAAGCAAGCAAGGAAAAAGGAGGAATAAGGGACACTAAAGGTCTCCAGTGGAGCTCTTCTGAACATAAATGAAATTACTTCTTTCCAGTTTTACAAATATGTAAATGCACAAGTTTTGAAGATAGAACTAGAAAACACAGCTTATATAAGCCTATTGAAACATTGAGATTTGAGCATAAGGTTTGACATTAAGTGCAGGCATCTGAATAAAGCCAGCATTGAAAATGTGTCACACATGAACCTCATATGAAAAACTAATAGAAGAATTAATAGAAGCAATATTCATGCTACCTTATTTGAGATTGTAGGACTACAACATAATGTTGAATAAGTGATTCAAAAAGAGGAATGTCATAGAAATGCAGTGTGCCTGAGAATCATAAAAACACAGAAAAATCATGTAAACATGATACAAATAGTAAACTAGACACAAAAATTTCAACTGCTGAGATGAAAATTGAAGCAGAGTGACTGGGACTCTTTTATTGGGATCATTTAACAAATTTCAGGGTTGTCAATTCCAAGTGTAAAGGTGGTCTTGCTTCCAAATAACAACATTGTCAAGTTCAAGTGAACTTTGCATTGATTACTACTGAATGCTCTCTTTAGGTCCCACATCAAGATATTTCCTTCATATACACATATGTGATCCTATTTCTAGTGTAGATTCTTGAGCTTATATTAACTAACAGAATGTTGAAAAGTTAGAAATAATGTTTGACATGTCCCATTGTCAAGTACAAAACTTGAGTGATCAAATGGATGTTGTGGCACACTATTGAAACCAATATTATCTATTTTAGAAGAAAATAGGGGACTTTAGGTTTAGAATTGCAGAAACTTGAACAATATAAATTAATAGGTATATTAAACAAACAAAGATAGAAAAGACGCAGATTTTTACCATTATAAATGCAGTTTGCAATATAATGTTTCAGAAAACAGTCTTTCTTTGATTCAAGCAACATACCATTAATTGCATGGTTCTTCAATTGTTTGAACTTCATACATGCTAAAATTGGCGTTCCCGGAGGCCTCCATTCCCCTGTTCTCATAATCTATGTGGCCTTCCATGCTACATAACAGTATTAAGATATCAACACTCTGCAAATAGAAAGCACCCAACAATCAAGACTCTCTCAAGAAATAGCATATTGATATACAGAAGAAGCTTGAGAGTTTTATTTAGTACAAGAATAAATTTAGAAGAGAGAAGATGAAGTTGAACATGGCATTCTTGCTGGCAAAAAAAAAAAAAAAAAGAACGTGGCATTCTCATAAATATGAAACTATTTTATGGTTAGGTTATCAGAAGGACAAGTTTATTTTAGATGAAATGAATAAATAATTATACCATATATTTCACAATAAATAATAAGTTTTTCTTGTCTTCAAATGATAAAGCACTAAAGAACCTAGAATTTTCTCTCCCTTCTACTTGTTAGAATTTTAAATTGAACTTACTCTGAAGTAGTACAACAATATTGTTAGTTTGTTACCCTTTTCTTTGCGACCCCCACCCCTCACTTTTTCAGTCGCTGGTTAGCAACATTTTCTCTAACATTTTATTCCCTTACCTTTCATCTTCAGCAATTGTGCTTCACTTACATAGAGTAAAGGATTGTTTTGATCCAAACAGGAAAACGATTCCATGATCAGAGTCTAACGTATTAAATAGCTTTCTCCTAGTCAACGTTTAAGCAAGGCAAGGCATGATGGCAAATCCAACCAACTAAATGAAATACTATAGCCGCCTCAACCCACCACACTATTATATTGTTCGAGATGAAAACTGTTAGTTTTGGCAAAAATCTCAAGTCCCATATTGGTGGGATTATGGGTGATGAGGTGAGACCTTGCTATAAAAGGAACCCCCTCCTTCCTTACTAACTCACCCCTCAACTTGCCTACTTCCTTCTATAAGGTATTTTGTATCTCCTCTTCTCTTATAGTATTTCACTTGTAAATTATTTATAGTGAAATTAGATTCTGGTATTTCCCTTATTGTTGTTCTATTCATTATTTATTAGCTGTTATTAGATATAGTAGTTGTGATTTATTATATTATTAAATTACATCTAGAAACTTTGTTTTCTAGTATTGTGATTTATAGTATAATCGGTTACGCTCTATATATCCCGCTTCCGCAATAATAATTTATTGAAGCTGGTAATATGATCGTTTATTGTGGTACCAGGAGCATAATCAAATTAAAAGAGTTTTTTCTTCATATAAAGTTTAACCTGACTGCTTTTCTTCAAAAATTTGTCCTCCAGTGCCTTCCATAGACTATATGCAGAAGTTTCCTTTGTGTGTGGATACTTCTGTTCTCTTGAAAGAAAAGATCGAATGGTACCACAAGCAACACGATTGATGATCCTCCAATCTTCCTCCCACATGCTACTTGGTTTCCTCTCTTCAATAGCAAAGTCTAGTCCTTGTTGCAAAAGGACATCAAGAACCTCGCTCTGCCATATCCCAAAATGTCCAGATCCGTCAAATATTTCAACTACAAGCTTTGCATTGGACATAATTCTTGTCATAAGTGAGGATGCCAACGACGAATTATTGACATTGGATGTGGATTCAATATTCTTGTCTGTTATTTCTGCTCTAGATAGTATTTAATAGCTATCAATGCAAAAGCCCAAAGTAATTATTTTCTGATGTGGAAGTTCAGATTACACTGCAACCACAGAGCGTACTCAGACAGAACCTTGGCTTTGATACTAATTTATTATATGTATGATCCAGGAAAGGAGCATTGGCAAGCTGTGAAATGGATTCTACGGTATATTTGTAATACTATAGATGTTGGATTGCTCTTTGAGCAGAAAGATGATCAATGTCTAGCTGGGTATTGGTAATAGATTTGCAAAATTTGAACATAACCTTCGAAGATAAAGATCTAGCCTTGATGTTGTTAGGATCACTTCTTGATGAGTACGAGCACCTAGAGACTACTCTACTTCATGGCAAAGAGGAAGTATCTCTTAGAGAAGTTTGTCTTACGCTATACAACTATGAACAAAATAAGAGAGAGAAACAAAGAGGCAAAGAAGCAGAGGCACTAGTCACAAGAGGATGTACTGAAAATCAGTCGAGATCGAGGAAAGGGAGATCCAAATCGAGGTCCAGATCCAATAAAGATGAATGTGCCTTTTGTCGAGAAAAAGGCCACTGGAAGAAGGATTGTCTAAAGTTGAAAAATAAATTCAAACACAACAATGGAAAGGCTGCTATGGATTCAAATGTAACTGATTGTGATGATGAGAATTCATATTTTTCACTATCTACAACGACGTCTCAAAATTGTCAAGCGTATAGTTGTTAGACTCAACTTGCAGCCATCATATATGTCCTAATCGAGACTGGTTTACTAATTTCCAAGAACGAGGATGTGGAGTTGTCCACATAGTAGATAACACCTCTCTTACCGCATAAGACATTGATTTAATTCAATTAAGGAACCATAATAGATTGATCAGAACATTAACAAATGTTCGATATGTACCGGATTTGAAGAAAAATCTTATTTCTATGGGAATATTGAACTCAAAAGGGTTCAAAATCACTGCAGAAAGTGGAGTAATAAAGATACTTTCTGGTGCATTGGTGGCAATGAAAGGTATATGGAAGAACAATAACACGTACCACTATCAAGGTAGTATGGTTAGATAGTGGTACGTGTTATTGGAACAACGGCAGCGACATCCAGTGATGAGAAGGAAGTAGAAGCGACAAGGTTATGGCATATGTGCTTAGGACATGCTGGAGGAAAATCCTTGAAAACCCTATCAGGTCAAGGGTTGTTAAAAGGATTAAAGCATTGTAGTTTGGATTTTTGCGAGACTGTGTAAAGGGGAAGCAGACAAGAGTTAAGTTCGGAACAACTATACATAATACAAAAGGTATTTTGGATTATGTTCACTCTGATGTTTGGGGTCCTTCCAAAACACCGTCATTGGGAGGAAAACATTATTTTGTAACCTTTGTTGATGATTTCTCCTAAAGAGTTTGGGTGTATACGATGAAGGGCTAAGGATAAAGTGTTGGAAATTTTTCTCAAATGGAGAGCGATGATAGAAACACAAACGGGCAGGAGGATCAAATGTCTTCATACAGATAACGGAGGAGAATACATGAATGATCCTTTTCAGAAGATTTGTGAGGATGATGGCATCGTCAGACACTTCATCGTCAGGCAAATACCACAATAGAATGGAGTAGTAGAATGCATGAACCATAATTTACTAGAGAAAGTTTGATATATGTTGTCCAATCCTGGCTTGGGCAAAGAATTTTGGGTTGAGGCAATTACATATGTAGCCAACTTATTAATCGTTTACCATTTACTGCTATTGGTAATAAGACACAATTGGAAAAGTGGTATGGAAAACCTGCTACAAATTATAATTCTTTGCATGTATTTGGCCCAACTGCATACTACCATATGAAAGAGTTAAAATTGGATCTGAAAGCAAAGAAAGCCATCTTTTTGGGAATCACTTCTGGAGTCAAAGGATATAGTTTATGGTGTCCAGCAACAAAGAAGATTGTATTCAGCAGGGATGTTACCTTTGATGAATCTGTCATGGTGAGAAATGTAGTAGCTGAAGATAATAAACAAAATGATGGTGTTTCAAAGTAGGTGGAGTTTAAAGGAAAGTTGATTTTCCTAGGACAAGGAGCAGACGGGGAAACAAAAGAAGACTTTCCTAAAGAAGAAGAGCCAGTTGAAAGGGAAGTTTCAACTCATTAACCTCAATAGCAACATGAATCAATAACAACTAGCAAACCAAAACGAACAATAAGGAAGCCTACTCATTTCAAGGACATAGTGGCTTATGCAACCTCAATTGCAGCTGATGATATTCCTTTAACTTATAAGATAGTTGTCCAGAGCTCAAAATGGATAAGTGAAGGAATGCTATGAATGAAGAAATGCAATCCCTTCATCAGAACGGTAAGTGGAAATTGGCTAAACTTTCGAAGGGTAAGAAGGCAATTGGTTGCAAATAGGTATATGCAAAGAAAGAAGGATTTCCTAACCAAGGTGATGTGCGCTATAAAGCAAGGTTGGTAGCAAAAAGATATGCTTAAAAGGAAGGAATTGACTACAATGAGGTATTTTCTCCAGTAGTGAAACATTCCTCCATTAGAATTTTGTTGACTTTGGCAGCACAGTTAGATTTGGAATTAGTTTAGATGGATGTGAAAACTGCATTTTTAATGGAGACTTGGAAGAGGAAATCTACATGACTCAGCTGAAAGGTTCAAAGTTGGTGGAAAGGAGAATATGGTGTGTAAACTTGAAAAATCATTATATGAATTGAAACAATCTTCGAGACAATGGTATAAATGATTTGACAAGTTTATGTTGCGGCATAAGTACAAAAGAAGCAGATACAATCATTGTGTTTATTTGCGAAAGCTTGAAGATAGATCCTTTATATATCTTCTCTTATATATTGATGATATGTTGATAGCTTCAAAAAATCAAACAAAAATTTAGAAGCTAAAGGTTCAACTAAAAGGGGAATTTGAGATGAAGGACTTAGGAGAGGCAAAGAAGATTCTCGGCATGGAGATAACAAGAGATAGACAATCAAAGAAACTCTTTTTATCTTAAAAGGAGTATTTGAAGAAGGTGCTAAATCAATTTGGTATGAATGAGAGAATGAAGCTGGTTAGCACTCCACTTGCCCCTCATTTTAAGCTTAATGCTGATATGTCGCTAAAGGACGAAGATGAACGAGAGTATATGTCAAGGGTACCATATGCAAATATTGTTGGTAGCTTGATGTATGCAATGGTCTGTACAAGACCTGACATTTCATAGGCTATTAGAGTTGTGAGTAGGTATATGTATGATCCAGGAAAGGAGCATTGGCAAGCTGTGAAATGGATTTTACGGCATATCTGTAATACTGTAGATGTTGGACTGGTCTTTGAGCAGAAAGATTATCAATGTCTAGTTGGGTATTGTGACTCAGATTTTGCAGGTGATTTGGACAAACAAAGATCAACTACTGGTTATGTGTTTACTCTTGCAAAGGCATCAGTTAGTTGGAAGTCAACTTTGCAGTCAACATGCAATTGCTTTGTCTACCACGGAGGCAAAGTAGATGGCAATTACAGAGGTTGTGAAGGAGGCAATTTGGCTTTAAGGATTGCTTGGAGAATTTGGTATTTATCAAGAAGACATCATAGTATTTTGTAACAGCCAAAGTGCTATTCAATTAGTAAAGAACCAAGTTTACCATGCAAGGACAAAGCACATTGATGTTTGATATCACTTCATATGAGAAATTTTAGAAGAAGGTGGAGCCATGATATAGAAAATACAGACAAATGAAAATTCTGCTGATATGATGACAAAGGTGGTGACCTCTGTTAAATTTAAACATTGTTTGGATTTGATCAACATTGTTGAACATTGATTGTTGAATTATAAGCACAAATTTGTGGGAATTTTGCCAAGGTGGAGATTTATTAGTTTTGGCAAAAATCCCAACTCCCACATCGATGGGATTATGGGTGATGAGGTGGGGACCTTGCTATAAAAGGGACCCCCTCCTTCCTTTCTAACTCATCCCTCAATTTGCCTACTTCCTTCTATAAGGTATTTTATATCTCCTATTCTCTTATAATATTTCACTTGTAAATTATTTATAGGGAAATTAGATTATGATATTTTTCTTATTGTTGTCCTATTTATTAGTTATTATTAGATATAGTAGTTGTGATTTATTATATTATTAAATTACGTCTAGAAATTTTATTTTCTAGTATTGTGATTTTTAGTATAATCGGTTATACTCTATATATCCCACTTCCGCAACAAAAACTTCCCAAAGGAAAAATTAAATCATAATGATTATTCACATTATCAAAATATTAACTAAATGGCTCATAATGTAAAACGCACAACTAAACCAACAAGTTATATATAACTGAAAAATCCACTCAAAATTAAAATGCAAGTGTTAAAACACTAAAGATTACCATTCAAACATCAAACAGAGGAATAATAGAATATTTGTAAAAAAAAATCTGAAAAGGAAATATGTTATTTAACATCAACCCGAATAAAACATTTATTCATCTTTCTCATCAACGACTTCCTAAACATATTTTAGACTCAGACTTGAGAATAATAAAGTTCAAACTTAAGACAACAAGCAAGCAAAAGCAACCTAATTACTTCACTGCTATTCAAGGAAAGCAAGCCACAGCCACAATCAAGTCCAGAATCCATACTGAATTCAGATCACGAACAACAAAATCATTAAGAACGATCAATTACCTGGGTGGTGGAGCAGAAGACAAGCGCTTCCGAAGTTGGCCGCTTTGCCTTCAACAGTACGTCTCCGGTTATCCGACGGTTTTGAATTTGATGGTGAAAAAGGATGGAGACTAAACTGACCTTCAGCAACACCATCAAAGAAGCGGCCGGCGGCGGCGATTATCCGACGCGTCTCAGCCTCACTGGTTGAGTGAGTGACAGTGATACAGTGGGTATTACGAATTCATTCACCATAAGCTGAAATCGATGTTCCTATAACTTGGGCCGCTCATTGTTGGACAAAGCGATAGGACTGGAAATGAAACCAAATTGGGCCTTTACGACAAAAAAAGAAAGCAATGTGAAGCCCAAAATTGGGATAGGTTGGTAATGGGCCTTCCAAAGCGTATAATTATTTCCACCAAAAAAAAAAAAAAGGCGAAAAGTCATTATTTCAAATTTTATTGGGTAGATCTTTGATAAAAAAAAAAAAAAGGGAAAACCACTCCTAGGTCCCAAGCAAGCAAGATATTATCAGAAAGGTCCCTGGTTACAACCCTAAAAGCGTGTATTCACAACATATTGAGTGTGTTTTATAATCTCTAAGGAGCTTTCTGATAATACCTTACTTACTTGGGATCTAGGAGCGATTTTTCCTAAAAAAAATTATTGGGCAGAGGAACTAGTACTTTTTATATATAAAAATATATCAGGTCATTTTGGTCAATAAAATTTTTAAATAGGAATTTTTTACCGATTTTCTTTTTGAAAAAAGAATGAAGCTTGTGATTGAGGTACAAGAAATATATCAATTTTGATATTCATAATCATATTCGGCGGAAAAAATTAATCATATTTTTATTTTTATATAACTATATAGCATATTATACAATTAGGTATTAGGTAAAATTTATGTATGATTGGAGCTTATTAGATGCATCTTAATTTGCTTTTTATAGCATTTTTTAAAATATTATACGAAACCATAGGCTAACAAATAGTTAGATATTAGTTTAAAATGTTGACAGTCACCATATTTTATTGCTCAAATTGAATATAAGTTTTGCAAAAGATGAAAATTTTTAAATGAAAAGAATAGATGAAGAAATATCCTTATAATTATATTCAAGGAATTAATTACTTGATTTGATGTAACATTACATGCATGGTAAGGAATCTTTTACTCTTCTTATAGGGAAATTTTGTTAATAGATTGAAAGGATGTTTGATAAGAGAGGGATGAAGAAAGAACTACGTACACCACACAATTTAAGCTTGGGATTATGTGAATATTTTTCTGGAAATGACTATATGTCTATGAAATTTCATGACTTTTATATGTTATATCGCTGGCTATGTCTTGGAATGCAAACTTATTTGGAAAGATTCAAATTTATGTTTTTTTTTTACGGGGTAAGGCTGTTTAACACTTCAATTTATAGTTTGTTAACCTTCTTCATTTCTCAATATTTTCATCTCATATAAAAATAAAAACCTGTATATAATTTTTTCAACTAAAATATTTTAAAAATAATAATAACAAACCTTAAATGAATTGTGTATATTTAAATATCATCAGGAATTTTTTTAACATATATATAATCCTCCCACTCGTAGATGCTTTATTTATTGTGATGAGAGAGATAACAATTATAACTAAACACATATATATTATATAGGAAATTTTATTTATTAGAGAAATTATATGGGAACTTTCTTCTCTATTCACTATATAATTGACTAATTGATCAAGGCAATAAATCATGAAATTGTCTTCTTTACCCTTCTCTCTTTCTTGCTAAATGCATTTTCAATTCATTAGCAAATTTTTCCACATAATAAAAGTACAAGACTTCTTGTCGTAATGTTTACTTCAAATTAAATAAAATAATTTCTTCTATCACTATTATGATACTCCTAGTCTTTTTTGTTCATTCCTAAGTCTTCACCTTTTACAAGTCTTCTCTTTTATTTGTCATATTACATATGAAAATCAACAACTACGTTTTCTTTTCTTTTCGTTTGTATATATGTGAGTGAGCGTGGGTTCAAAATATTCTCTTCCCATTTCTTCCATAGTTTCATTCCTTGTTTGTTAATTAACAGACCGTGACATAGTTTTTGAAATAAATAAATAAATAAGTACTACTAGCAAAAAGTTTACGTACATAACAAAAAGCATGTAATGGCTGGTTGATTAACAATGAAGGAAACCAAAAGAGAGATGGAATTGAAAGAGAATCTTTGGAATACATTGCTCCCATCGGTCCTTAATATAAGACATATTTACCTAATTTGATTAGATTAAGGAAGTTAGTTAAATTAGTTAATATGACATGTATTATTTAAAACACCCTAATTATCTTCCTTAATTCTTGCATTCCCTCACCTCCTTGATTAGAGCCGGGAATACCGGCCGGCCCTTCACTGGCTCGGGCATAAACAGGCCGGCCTGTTTAGGCCCGCTCCCTAAAAAACCCCAAATTTTTAAAGCCTGCGACCCTACAGGACTTACCCTTCACAGGCTCGAGCCTAAACGGGCTTGAACTCATTTTAATTAAAAAAATATTTTTCAAATTTTACAATTTATTTATTATTTAACCTTAAATCGAGATACATTATTTTTAAAACTTATAAATTTTTACTTAAAAATAATCATCTAAAATCCAAATTAGCCTCTTTTTTAAAGTTTAAATGAATAAACCATTGAAGAAAATAAAATAAATCAAATCATTTAATAAGTGTTTACCTGCTATTAATACTTTATTAGGTACTTAGGTGTCTCTCATATTGATAATTTGATATAATGATATTATATATATTAATTTATTTTTTTAAAAAAATATTAAACGGGCTTAAAAGGGCCGGCCCTTTTAGGCCCACTTCCAGTTTTAGCCTCTAAATCATAAGCCCGGTCCTTGAAGGGCTCGGGCCTAAACTGGCCGGCCCGACGGGGGCGGCCAAAATTCCCGGCTCTATCCTTGATTATTATTGAGGGAGCATCAATAGGGGTAAATTAGGAAAAGATTGACAAATATAAAAACTATGTCTTACATTTATGATCAAGATTAATTCCTAAAATATATCTTATATTAAGGATGGGAGGAGCACATACGAAAAGAAAAACAAAGTAGTTGTTGATAGTCGCGTCTGTGTGTGTGTTGAATAAAAGGGAAGACTTGTAAAACATGAAGAATTTGAAATAATGGACATGTGAAGACTTTGAAATAGGCAGAGCGCGCAGACCAGGAATTCTCATAGTTGTGATAAAAAAACCAAAATTTTTTCTTTCAAGTAAACATCACGATAAGGAATCTTGTCTTTTAATTTATGATATATGTGGAAAAAAATATGTAATAAATAAATTGAAAAGGCATTTGGCAAAAGAGGGGCGCAGATGAGATTATATGCGTAAAAATATTTTTCTGATAATATTTATATATATGAACTACTATTCATTTAAATTAGTGTTATTATTATTTTTAAAATATTTTAGATGGAAAAAGTTATATAAATGTTTGTAGTTTTATTAGTGATAAATAAAATTTTACTTTTGCAACGTGAAAAGGACTTTTGGAAATTAAGAGAGGATGGACCAAGAAACACGTAATATCACTTGTGTTTTGGTCAAAGAGTCTATCACATGAGGAAAGTTTGCCAATTATGTCTCTACCGTCCTGAATTTATAAACCTATGACATTCTCAAATATGAAGTTTGCATTAAAATATTTTTCTAAAAAATTTATTAATTAAGTAAATATATTTATGAAAATTTGAATAACTTGTCGGAAGAAAATCCTAAAATGTCATCCGACGTGCGCATTGAGAAATCCTTTAAATCCAACAAACACGTTAAGAAAATAGTGAAGGGAAGTCATTTAATTTGTAGTTTGATTTTGGGGAATATTTCTAAATAAAAAGCAATTAAATTGCGAGGAAAATTAGAAACAAAATTTATTTTTGTCGCCAAAAATTCTTTCATTATTCAACCACTAATGATACGTTCCCAAATGCCATATGAGCTTGTGCTAATTGTCCCAAAAATTTAATGTTGGACATAAATGGTTAGTCCAGTAATTTCAAATTATTCACCATTGAGCTGATACTTTTTTTTTTTTTGGGCCTGACAGCTAATACTCATTATTTATTGATTTGGAGCACTGTCAAGCTTAACTAGGGCAACACTCATGCATATAGCCATATATAAGTATAAAATTAATGTTTGGAATATCTTATCTATTAGATGTGTCTTAATTTGTGTTTCATAGCATTTTTTTAAATAAGTTACGAAGCCTTAGGCTACCAAACAGTTAAATGTTCGTGTAAATTTGTTGACAGTCACACTATTTTATTTTATTGCTCAAATAGAATATAGGGAAAATCCTTGAAAAAGAACTTTAAAATAGTGAAAAGACAGAAAGGTGGTATGAATTTGCATATTTCCACAGAGGTGCTAGTGCCTGAACTGGAATTTACAAAATGTAAATGAAATTACACATTTGGCTCTTTGATGATAAAAGAAAAGAAATGAGTGAGAAAAGAAGAAGGTGGAGTGAAATAGGGGACGTCATCAGAGCTTGGGTTCATCGCACTGAGAGAGGAGAGTGGCTGGGAAGTCAGTGTGGTGGATTTAGAGGCGGAGAGACAGTCCGAACACTCCATTGCCTGAGTTGGTCGGAAATCGCTGTCGACAGAGTTTGGGTTCATCGCACTAAGGGAGGAGGTGGGTGGGAACTCAGTGTGGTCGATTTTAGGGGGAGCAAAGGCGGGGACGGACACAAATTGGATTCAAATTTTGCGTATTTTGGGTTGCTGCACAAAGGCAACAACACTGTCAATGTACCAGCTAGTGAAGGAATATGCACAAAATCTTTCATTCACTCGAGTTCTGAATCTGTCACTCAAGTGATGATGTTAAATAGGTACATCACTTACAAGTTACCCCGATGGTGATACTTAAAAATCCCTCAATCACTTGAGTTTTGAACATGTCACTTGAGTGATTAAATGAAAACAATGCGTCACTTGGAAAGTACCTAATAGTGATCTTTAAAATCTCATCTCACTCGAGTCCCAAATCGAGATTAGCCGTTATCAATACACTGTTACATTTTCTCAATGTCATATAAGACTTTCACAGGTTCATCAACAGCAGTAGTCCATAACATGACTCGAGTCCCATATCTATCACTCGAGTGATTAAATGAAAACATTTGTCACTTGTAAGGTACCTGATAGTGATCTTTAAAAATCTCCTCTCACTCAAGTCCCAAATTGAGATTAGCCTTTATCAATACACTGTTATATTTTCTCAATGTCATATAAGACTTTCACAAGTTCATCAATAGCAGCAGTCCATGACATGACTCGAGTCCCACATGTACCACTCTAGTGATTAAATGAAAACACTATGTTACTTGCAAGGTACTTGATAGTGATCCTTAAAAATCTCCCCTCACTCAAATCCCAAATCGAGATTAGCCTTTATCAATGCACTGTTATATTTTCTCAATGTCATATAAGACTTTTATATGTTCATCAATAGTACACAGTCCATGACATAACTCGAGTCTCGCATTTATCACTTGAGTGATATACAAACTTTTGCAAGTTACCTCTTGGTAACTGGAATTCAATTTCCCTAGTAAAACAATATTTTCCCAAATCGAGATTAGCCTTTATCAATACACCATTACATTTTGTCAATGTCATATAAGACTTTCACAAGTTCATTCATCAACAGCAGTAGTGCTATGCTGAAATAAGATTTAACTTACTCGAGTGAATATCATAATCACTCGAGTGCTATGGGACTTGACCAATCACTCTCTGATTATCCTTCAGTGCTGGGGATCACTCCAGTGCTATGCTGGAATAAGATGACAAGGAATCTTAAAACTCACTCGAGTGAATCTTATAATCACTCGAGTGCTGTGAGACTTGACCCAATCACTTTCTAGTTGCCCTCAAGTGCTGGGGAACACTCGAGTGCTGAAGAGTTTTACTCGAGTGATTTTCCTAACTTATTTATCACTTCTTCTGATCACTCGAGTGTTCTTAACAGTTACCTCTTCTCTGTTTATCCCTGTTTTTCAGTGCATATATAGAGGATCCTACAAAACAAGTAACTAGACACTTTGATGCTTAAGTCAGTAAATTAGTGACTCCCACCCACTCTCCGACCAACTCAAGCAATTAAGTGTTTGAACTATTCCTCCTCCTCAAAATCAATCACACTGACTTTCCTAGCCACTCTCTTCTCTCAGTATGATGAACCCAAGCTTCAGCAACTATGCCAATTCAATTATTTGGTCCCATTAGTTATCAATGGGATCAGGGATACTTCTAGTAACAAATATATCAAAGACTTTATGACGACATATGGAGATGAAGAGTCCCAACTTGTTTTTTGCGCATGACCGCCCTTATAACACCTCCCTCACTATTTTCATTTTAAAAACTGCTAGGGTTACTTACGTAATTTCTTTTCAATTTGGAAAATTCCAATTTAGGCACTAGCACTTTGTGGGAATATGAAAATTCAGATCACCTTTTTGTCTTTTTCTTATTTTAATATTCTTTTTCCGGGATTTTCCCTAGAATATAAGTCTTGCAAAAGATAAAAATTTTTAAATGGAAAGAATAAAAATTAATTACTTAATTTGAAGAAACATTACATGGTAATGAATCTTTTACTTTTCTTTTGTGGAAAAACTTGTTAATGGATAGACAGGATGTTTGACAAGAGAGGGGTGAAGAACGAACTACAACACAATTCAAATTTAGGATTATATTAGTATTTTTCTGGAAATGGCTATATGTCTATCAAAATTTCATGACTTTTATATGTTGTGTCTTGCACAATAAGTCTATCATATAGTGATTGATGATGATGAAATGTTTTATTTTATTTTATTTTATTTTTTTTGATTTAGTTAAGGGTACAAGGCTTTTGGCAAAAAAAAAAAAAAAAAAATCCTTTTGTGGCTTGGAGTGCAAGCGCGTTTCGAAGGATTTGAACTTGTATTCTTTTTTTTATGGGGTAAGAATATTTAGTCACTCAATTAATAGTTTGTTAAGCTTCTTCATCTCTCAATAGTTTCACCTCGTATAAAAATAAAAACCTATGTATAATTTTTTCAACTAAAATATTTTTAAAATAATAATAACAAACTTTAAATGAATTGCATATTTAAATATCATAAGGAATTTTTTACATATATATAATCCCCTCACTTGTAGATGCTTTATTTATTGTTATGTGAGAAATAACAATTATATATAACTAAACACATATAGATATATAGGAAATTTTATATATAATCTGTTGGCGGTAGCTCCTAGTTTGTCATGCAACTTGGTGGATTATCCAGCTCCTCCTAGTGCTATGCAGATCCTGTTAGCGGCAGTGCCTGCAAATAACAAAGTTGATTTAAGTTATGTCCGAGGACACTATCCTTAAGAGCTATTTCGTAACTACCGGCAAATAAGAAGTGGCACTTCCCAGAATTAAACGAACTCTTCTTGTAAAAGCAGAATTACGGAAGATAATAGAACCTAGAAGGTATGAAAATATGCTAGAGGAGGAAGAGAAGTGCTCGAAAGCTCAAAGTCCCATGTTTAAACCTTGACTGAAGCACTATATACATCTCACCAAGCTGAACGTTGCAGCCTTTAAATCATGGACTGTTTTTATCAACATAAAAATGCGATTAGAACATTTGAATGAGAGGTTCTAAACGTTGGGTATAAAAACAATTTAAGAGCTATCAATACTTGTACGTTAAGCATTAAAAATAATTCAAGAAAACCGTTTTAATATTGAGTAAAAGCTCCAGCGTCCAAATTCTATGAAACCAATATTTAATATAGGAATAAAACTTCATCAACATCCAAAATACATTAGTCAGGTTCAGCAAAATGGCATTTCCTGTAAAGCTGATTTATTCCGAAACTTTAATTTTGGATTTCACATAAAGTGCTTGATAAAAGTGCTCATTCCACATTTAAACTCATGTAGGGGAAATTGCTGGATTTCTGTGTTATGTGCAAGTTCACTTCTCCTCTTGACCCCCCACAGTCCCAGATGAGATTTGTCCCTTATGACACACATACTCATTATTTCCAACAAAATCCACTCAGCGTCGCCGGTTCAGTGAGTGTCAGTGAGAATGGGCACTACGAATTCAGGCACAATGGCATGGAATCGATGTTCCTATAATTTGCACCGTTCAAATAACTAAATTAGGCCTTAACCACCAAAAGCAAAAGACTACTGCGAAGCCCAAAAATGGGATAGGTTGCTAATCGAACTTGTTAGGCTTATTATAATTATGTCGGTAAAAAAATTAGTGAAAAATCCTTATTTAAAATTTATTGTCTAAAAAAATTATTTTTTTTTTCTGGGCATAAAAATATATCAAGTTATTTTCACCAATAAAATTTTGAAATAAGAATTTTTTCCACCAATTTTCCTGGAAAAAAAAAAAACAATGAAGCTTGTGATTGAAATGCAAGCAATCTATCTATTTTGATATTCATAATCACATTTCTGTGACCAAAAAAATCATATTTGTATTTCTTATATAGAGTTAATATAGTATTTGGTTTTTATAGTTTACCTTCATTTTGATTTTTGTTCCTATAGTTTTAAATCATAAGTTTTGGTTCTTCAAGTTTCCTTTCATTTAAAACATCAGCTCATATTGTTTCATAATCCCTTCAGTAACCAAAACCTAAAGTTTGAACTTATAGGAACCAAAATAAAAATGAAGGTAAACTACAATGTATTAACCCTTTCATATAGCTACATGGTCTATAATACCATTAGGTATTAGGTAAAATTTATGTATGATTGGACCTTAGGTATGTATATCACTTTTAATGTGTTTTTTATACCGTATATTTTTAATATAATACGAAGCCATGTGCTAGAAAAGAGTTAGATGTTAGTTTGATGTTGTTCGCAGTGGCACTACTATTTTATTGGTCAAATAGAATACTACTCTAAGTTTTGTAAAAGATGAAAGTTTTAAAATAGTGGAGAGAATAGATGAAGAAATATATATCCTTATAATTATATTAAAAACGAATTACTTTATTTGAAGTAACATGACATGGTAAGGAATCTTTTACTTTTCTTGTGTGGAAAAATTTGTTAATAGATTTAAAGGATGTTTGACAAGAGAGGGATGAAGAAAGAATTACCACACAATTCAAATTTAGGATTGTCTTAGTATTTTCCGGGAAATGACTATATGTCCATCAAAATTTCATGGCTTTTATATGTTATTTTTCAGGAAATGAAGTTATGTCCATCAAAATTTCATGGCTTTTATATGTTATGTCTTGATCAATAAGCCTATCATATAGTGATTGATGATGATGAAATGTTTTATTTAATTTATGTGACCATTCAAAATGTCTTATATATTTTGTAAATTACTTTCATAGTTTTTAAGTTACAATAGTTATCTCTCAACATCAAAAACAATTAATGAAGTTTTACGAGTTAAAAAAGTTATGCATGTAAATATATATTTTATGGTATGTTTAAATGTACTATTGAATTAAATACTCCTCCGATATAAAATTCAATGGTAGTAAAGAAATTGAATCACAAAGTAAATTTTATGAAGGAATGTCATTGCATTACTTTAATCTGATTTAAATCATTATCATTTTAAAATTTTCATCTTTAATATAATGATAACATAATAAATTTTTAAGCCAAATGTATTTGAGTCCTCTAAATATATTATTTCTTTCAACTACATTTCTTCTCCCTTCCAGAATATATGCGTGCGTCTCTCTCTCTCTCTCTCTCTCTCTCTCTCTCTCTCTCTCTGTATATATATGTGTGTGTAATTTAACATTGTCATATAAATATCCCTACCTGACTTTATTAATTTTTCTTGAATTGTATCATATATTTTTAATAAAATGTTTTGAGTTTAAAGTGATATTTCAAAATAAAAATTATTATTAATGGGGAAAAAAGTTGAAAATTATTCGATATTTATTCAAAAATTGAACAATATATTTCTTTCATTGAAGACTGACTTACTTAATATTTTATCAAATTTCATTGAATTGTATATGTGTGTGTATGCATAAAACAAACTTATTTAGGATCAAATTAAAGACAACCTCGATCAAGGCGACTCTTCTTGTGTGGAAAAGTTTAATTGCCTGTAAATTGAGAGTGATGGACAAAGAAACCACTACGTAAAAAGACTAGTTAAGAATTAAAAAAAAAAAAACACTTCCAAATACGTATGCATAGGATTACGATAAGGAAACTTTATAAATTTTTTATTTTATTTGAAGTAAACAGTACGTTAGTGAAACTTTTACTTTCTAACATGGAAAAGTTCTCCACTAAATTTAAAAGACGTTTGGAATTGAGAGAGTATAGACCAAGAGACTTCCAGACAAACTTTCGTGTAGTTTACTCATTTTCTTTGAAAAGTAACATTGTCAATATGTCTATGAAAATATAGTGTCAATTAGGGTAGGTAAAAACTTGGTGGTCTAGTTTAGTCTGGTTCAATGAACCTAAGTTGGTTTGGTTTGGTCTGGTGCAGTCTAAATAAGCAACATAATGAAATTGAACAAGAGTGGACCAGACTAACTAGTTGGATTGGACCGGGTTTCGGACAAGGGGACCAGACCACTTGGATTGGTCCAGTTTGGTCCAGATCAATTTTTTAAAAATATTTTTGTAATTTTGATGTTAGTTTTTATTTTTATTTAATGTTGTTAGAGTTTTTAAGGATTTATAATTAAATTTTACTTTTTATGATGATTTTTCTATGATTATAGGTATTTTTATTATCTTAGTTGTATTTATCATGTTTAAATATATTTTTCTAACATATTTTTTTTTATTGTTGTTGGATTTTCTTATAAATTTATAACGTTTTAGTTTTATGTGATGTTTTTTATATTATTATACGTATTTTTATGGCCCTAATTGTGTTTAATAGGTTCAAAATTTTCCTTCTAAAGTGTAAAAGATACAAAAAAAAAAATTAAATTTAGGTCCTAGACTACCTAGACCAATCCATATAGTCCACCAGACCTAGTCTAGTCTAATCCAACTTGGCCTCGGGTTGGTGCTGGATCAGACTAGACCACAGGTTGCCTTATGCAACCGGAGGTCCTCTCCAGATCAGACCTCAGGTTGATGTCAAACTCAGTCTAGTCTAGTCTATTCTCATCCCTAGTGTCACTTGTAATAAGCATTATGAAGATTAAAGAGTCTATGTGAATTTCCTGTTTCCTTCCTAGAAAATACTGTATAACACAAATACACTCGCACACATCAATATTGTCTTTGGGTTTAATAATGAAGGCTTTAAGAAGATTATCAAGGTAAGTCATTTTTGGTTTTGCTCTTATGTGGAAATTTTACATAAAAGATTGCAAGATATAGTTAGCAAGTAAATGATATTAATTGCATAGACCACCTTACTAACATTATAAATACCAATGGTGCTAACACGAGTCACGTATATTCACAAAAATCTACCAACTCGAAAGAAAATTGCCATGGGTTTTTCCAACTGTACTATTGTATTTGTTTTGATGTGTTTGTTCACCTCCCTGATAAGTCATATATGCAAATGCAAAGCATCTGATCAAGATCTTTGCATCCCAAGTGAGCGGCAAGCCCTTCTAAATTTCAAACACCATCTTGTCGATCCTTCAAATAAGCTTGCCTCTTGGTCAAAGAACACCAATTGTTGCAACTGGACTTCAGTTGTTTGCAATAATGTATCTGGTCATATTCTTCAGCTTCGTCTCAGAACTTCACGTTTTGATTATGTGGAACATGAAACTTTTGAGAGGTCATGGTTTGGTGGTGAAATAGATCATTCGATACTTGCTTTGAGTTATCTGAGCCACCTTGACTTAAGCGGCAATGAATTTGGGGATATGCAAATTCCAAGTTTCCTTGGATCAATGAAGAGCTTGACATATCTAAACCTCTCTTATGCGGGATTTAGTGGAAGCATTCCTCACCAGATAGGAAATCTCTCCAATTTGCTCCATCTTGACCTTGGAGGTAATCATTTTACTGGAAAAATTCCTCATCAGATTGGGAATTTATCGAATCTGCTATATCTTTGTCTGTATGGTGGTTATCGATATGATGACATGGACAGGATATCACTGTATGCAGAAAATCTTCAATGGATGTCATCTCTTTCCTCACTCCAATTTTTTAAGTTGCGTGCTGTTAATCTGTCCAATTCATTTGAGTGGTTTCATGTTTTGCAGTCGCTTCCCGCTTTGACAGAGTTACATTTGCCATGGTGTGCTCTTCCTCATCATTTTCCTCCTGCCATTTCCATTAACTTTTCATCTTTGGCTGTCCTTTCTCTTTCTCATAACTTTTATGATTTTCATGCTTATTTCATTCCAAAGTGGATTTCTCAACAAAAAAACTTGGTTTCTCTTCAGTTAAGTGATAATTATGTTCAAAGTTCCATCCCAAATGGTATTCAAAACCTCACTCTCCTTGAAGATCTTGATTTATCTCATAATTTGTTTAATTCTTCTATCCCTAACTGGTTATATACTTTGACTCATCTCAAATCTCTTAGTCTCTCTGGAAACAATTTGCAAGGACCAATTTCACATGCAATTGGAAACTTGACTTCTTTGGTTACACTTGATTTATCGGGTAATGATCAGTTGGAAGGGCCAATTCCAAGCTCTTTAAGTAGTCTTTGCAACTTAAGAAGGGTTGATTTCTCATATATCAAATTGAACCAGCAAGTTTCTGAAATAATAGAAATAATGTCGAATTGTGCTTCACACGTACTACATGCTTTGTCTATTTCAAGTGCACAACTATCTGGTCATTTGACACCCAAAATGGGAATTTTCAAAAATCTTGTGTCACTTCATCTTGATCATAATTCCATTCATGGTGCAATTCCTATATCTTTAGGAAATCTTTCCTCTTTGAATTATCTTGATCTTTCTTCGAATTCCATTGATGGTGCGGTTCCTATATCTTTAGGAAGTCTTTGCACTTTGAATTATCTTGCCCTTTCTGGGAATTCCATTCATGGTGCAATTCCTATATCTTTAGGAAATCTTTCTTCTTTGAATTATCTTGATCTTTCTTTGAATTCCATTGATGGTGCAATTCCTATATCTTTAGAAAATCTTTCCTCTTTGAATTATCTTGCTCTTTTTGGGAATTCCATTCATGGTGCAATTCCTATATCTTTCGGAAATCTTTCATCTTTGAATTATCTTGATCTTTCTTCGAATTCCATTGATGGTGCAATTCCTATATCTTTAGGAAATCTCTCCTCTTTGAGGTATCTTGCTCTTTCTGGGAATTCCATTCATGGTGCAATTCCTATATCCTTAGGAAATCTTTCCTCTTTGAATTATCTTGATCTTTCTGGGAATCAATTCATTGGGAATCCTTTTGATGCTATTCAATCACTTTCTACATTACAATCACTTGACATCCATGATAATCTTTTTGAAGGACAGGTGACAGAAGATCACCTTGACAATTTCACAAAGCTATATTCATTTGATGCATCAAGAAACAAACTCATTTTAAAAGTGGGTCCCAATTGGAACCCTTCTTTTCAAAAGTTGAAATATTTGTACATGGCCACGTGGAATTTGGGCCCCCACTTTCCATCATGGATGCAATCACTCAAGTCTCTTGAATTCTTGTCCATACGCAAC
The DNA here is from genome assembly GCA_963855925.1 of Inga laurina. Classification (NCBI taxonomy): domain Eukaryota; kingdom Viridiplantae; phylum Streptophyta; class Magnoliopsida; order Fabales; family Fabaceae; genus Inga; species Inga laurina. The sequence goes on along the minus strand of OY979702.1, from coordinate 63,749,876 downwards.
ACCAACATCTCTGATTCTCTACCCACGTGGGTTTGGGATGCATTTCCCTATGCTTATAACTTTGATTTCTCAAACAATAACATCCATGGAGACCTTTCTCATACAATACAGAATCCCATCAATGTCTCATTCATTTATTTAAGCTCAAACCACTTAAGCGGTCCTCTTCCTTACATATCACCCAATGTGATTCGCATGGACCTCTCAAATAATTCATTTTCTGGGTCCCTAGACTCCTTCTTGTGTCAAGGAAAAGTAACACAAATGGGTTTAGCATATCTCAATTTGGAGTCAAATAATTTATCTGGTGAAATACCAGATTGTTGGATAATGTGGTCCAATCTAATGTTCATCAAGTTTGATGGCAATAATCTCAGTGGGAACTTACCCCAATCATTGGGGTCCTTACCTTGGTTAGGTTCGTTACAACTTCGCAACAATGCACTCTCAGGAAATTTTCCTATTTGCTTGAAGAACAATACAGGATTGTTTTCCTTGGATCTCAGTGAGAATCAAATATCAGGAATTATTCCACCGTGGGTTGGACACTATCTTTTGAACTTGAAGGTCTTTCTCCTCAGATCAAACAATTTCAATGGTAACATTCCCAATCAAATTTGTTATTTGAATTCTCTACAAATCTTGGATCTTGCAGAGAACAACTTGACAGGACAAATACCAAAATGTATTAACAACTTGACTGCTATGCTGATGAAGAACAACAGTTTGCTATGGTATATACCGAACGAAGTGAATGGCACTGGATATGACATATCTGATGTGCTCCTTGCTTTGAAAGGAAGGGTTGATGATTATGCATTTCCAGGTCTCATCATGACCATTGATCTTTCAGATAACAAATTATCTGGTGACGTTCCACGCCAAATTACAAGTCTTGAGGGGTTACAATTTCTGAACTTGTCCAACAACTTGTTGAATGGTGAAATCCCTCAAAGCATCGGTAACATGGGATCATTACAGTCAATAGATTTCTCACAAAATAAACTCTGTGGTGAAATCCCCCCATCCATTTCCAAATTGAACTTCCTGAACAAGTTAAACTTGTCTCACAATAATCTGGTTGGAAAAATTCCAACGGGCACCCAATTGCAAAGCTTTGAAGCAGACAACTTTGTTGGAAATGATCTATGTGGTCCTCCTCTACCCAACGATTGCAGTGATTCGAAGAACGTCCCAAAGCATGACCATAAGGCTAAAGAAGGTAAAGAAGGGATCAATTGGTTTTATGTGAGTATGTCATTGGGATTTGTTTCAGGATTTTGGGCAGTTGTTGGTCCTTTGCTGTACAGTAGATCATGGAGGTTTACTTATTTTTGGTTCATAGATCGCATGTGGTACAGACTTCAATCTTTCTGGTGTTAAGAAAGAAAACAATAGCTGTGTTTTTGTAGTTCATGTGCTTTGTAGACGTTTTGTGTGTCATCACTTCTTTTCTATCCCTTAGAAAGAAAATAATAGTTGGGATTTTGACTAAAGAGGTTTGTTGAATTAGTTCTAAGCTTTGAGTATTTATTGGGTTTAATTTTTGTTTTCTAATGGAAGCTGCACTACTATTTAAATCGTCCCCACACATTTAGTGCCCCTCAAACATGATTGCCTTAAATAGGAGAGAATACGTGTGTTAATGTGCTTAGTACCAAAAAAAAAAATCGTCTCCAAATAAATGTCTTCAGCGTAAGAAAGTCTACTATTTATTTTTTAGGCTAAAGTATACATTTAGTCCTTTATATTTACTCCAAAATTCAATTTGATCCCTTATGTTTATAAAGTATACTTTTAGTCCTTCTACTTTAACACCGTTAGTTTCATCTAATGAAAAATGCTGACTGTGCAATTAAATAAAGTATATTTAAATTTAAATAATATAAAAAAAATTATTGTGCGTTCCAACTAACTAATTAAAAAATATTAATAATTTAATAATCAGAACAATCATCCCATCTTCTTCTTAGCAATATACATTCATCACTCTTCTCCATGAATGAGTTCTCCACTCCAATTTATCTTATCTCTTCTGTATCCTCTAATTGACTAAGTCATGAGTTACCTTCAACACCTTCTCAAAATGAAAATTCACACATCTTTGGATGTCCAGTGGGTCCACCATCTTTAAAAAAAAGGAAAATAATCTGCCAAGTTTGGTCTTCCAAAATCCGTTATGACGTCTGAGTCTACCTCTTTGAACTTGTTCACTGTATCAGAGCAAACTAAATCCATAGAACAAATAGAGTTCGACAACAATTCACTGTAGTCATGAAAGCAAATTTTCTAATTTCTATTGTTTCTCTAGTGAGGTTGCTCTAATGGATACGAGCGAGGAGCTCCTGCATTTTCTCACTCTTGCGTTTCTGTGTGGTTTCAAGAATTTTACTGGAAAATAACGGATTATCACATATTTTCTTCATAAATTGCCAGCGAGAAGAATAATGGATTAGAGGTGGAAGGAATGTGGACCATCAGGAGAAGAGTAAGAAAATGGAAGGAATATTGGAGCAGAGAAGCCATTAATTGATTAATGGAGGAGGGTGAGGAGTGTATATTAGTGGGAAGAAGATATGATGATTATTCTAGTTATTAAATTATTAATATTTTTTAATTAGTCACTTGGAACATACAATAATTTAACTTTTATATTATTTAAGTTTAAGCAAAATTTATTTAATTGCACAGTCAACATTTTCCGTTAGATGAAACTAACGGTGTTAGAGTTGAGGGACTAAAAGTATACTTTATAAACTTAAAGGACTAAATTGAACCTTAGAGTAAACATAAAGGACTAAATATATACTTTAGCCTATTTTTTAATTACCAGACTTGTGCCGCTCAGTTAAGCCTTAATTGATTGAACGGTGAACGCCTATCATTTTTTAGCAAATAAGAATGACTTTCCGGTAATTAATTGACATTTTTAATCAAGTATACAATAGAATAATGAATGCCATTACTGAAAATTTTAATCAAATTTAATTTCTATACATTTGTTTTGGAAATATTCTTTTTGTATCTTTCAGTAAAAATTAATAAAAATAATAATTTGAGTGTTCTTACTGGATTCAGCTCAAGAACAAACATATCATGTCATCGATTCTTTAAGCTGATTAAGAACAACCGATTAAAACTCAAATTGAATCAAGGAGGAAGTGAAGAAGAATATAAAAGCAAATATACAAAAGTAAATAAGCAATTTCACTACTAAAAGGGGGGGGGGGGCTCTGTTTTATAGGCCGAAAACAGTGGATAGTGGGAAAAAGCTCCCATGGGTACAGACGATAATATTTATACATTGAACATAGCTAATGCATTCTTTTAATCTTTGTTATAACTAATAATTTATAGAAGTTAGATGATAAATTACGTACAATTACATATAATATTTCATAAACTTCAAAAATACAAAAAGTGGAATCTCTTGGATGATATATATGTTGATTTCCAGCGAAATTATCGAACAATATATAAAAGTTTGAATTTCCAATATATTTATTTTACATCAGTTTTACTTTAGTTTATTATATGATTCAGTTTCAAGTAAAAACGTGGTAGTATTTTGCTATATTGGACTAGCATGGGCATGTTTGAATTAGGGTTGAAAAAATACGTTCACTTAAGTTAAGACAAAACTTCTCTTACATACTTAGCTACATTGATAAAAGCGGCTTGTTCTGGTTCTAATGCGTCAAACCGGTCGTTTGGATTATAAAGAACCAGGCTGGTGATAAGCAAGACCAACATAAAAGAAATGGAAGGATTCAAAGATTGCCTGGGTTTAGAAATAAAAGCAATTTTTTTTGGAGACACCTCATTCAGTAGGGAATCGAATTGCTATATTGTGAAAAACAAACTTTTTTTCTGGAGACTCAATCCCTGTCGGTAACTAAAAGCAAAGTTGGTTTACACTGACTAGTTTATATTTATTAATTGAGTTCGGGAAAGGTTGGAACAAGAGGCTTAGTTCTTTTTTCTTTTTTCTTTTTTCTTTTTCTTTTTTGTCCCTTTAGAAGTAATTAATTTTAGCTGTTGTGCCAGGAAGGCCCAAATAAATGAGTCTTACGATGATTGATATGCTAGAAGATGCCATCTATAATTCGACACTACAATTAAATTAAATTTGAACATGCTCATGCTCAAGTTGGAGTGACATTCTTAATATTTGGAGGCCATTGCTGGTGAGAGAGAGAGAGAGAGAGAGAGAGAGAGAGAGAGAGAGAGAGAGAGAGAGAGAGAGAGAGAGAGAGAGAGAGAGAGAGAACAGGCGATTTGTTTGTAAATACTAAATAGTACTCTTATGGTTTCTCCCAAGTAACATGATTTGTATACTGTTTTCCATTTTGCTTTTTTAATAGCTCATTAACTCTGTTTTTTCATTTATTTAATATATTTTTTCCAAAAAAAAAAAACTATGTAATGGTCTGCTAGCTAATTGAAAATGAAGGAGATTAAAAAAGAGATGGGAAGAAAATATTTGGAACCCTCGCTCACTCATATATATACAAACGAAAAGGGGGAAAAAGGTAGGTGTTGATTTTCATATGTAATTTGACAAATATAGAGACGACTTGCAAAAGGTGAAGACGTTAGAATGGACAAAAAAGACAAGAAATTATCATAATAGTGCTAAAAGAAATTATTTTATTTGAAGTAAACATTACGATAAAGAATCTTGTAGTTTTATTATGTAAAAAAATTTGCTAATGAATTGAAAATGCATTTGGAAAGAAAGAGGGGGTGAAGGAGAAAATTCCAAGATTCTTATTGCATCCAAACCCTTCACGTGGAGCATATTCATCATAGAACAATATCTTTATCTCTCAAAATCATGCACTTCACCATGTAAAATATAACAGAAAACACAGGAGGTAACATTTAAGTCCCTGTCATTTTATAATAACAGAGCAGGGAGACAAATGATGAAACTCAATTCCTATACGTTAATTGTGGGGTGTAGTTAAATTAAGCATGCTGCGTATTACCAGAAGGCTTACAGGATGCATTTAACCATAAAGAGCAAAACCACTCATATATAATGCACATTCCATTATTTCATTTAAATTTACTGAAACATTAAGTGCAGACACTTGAGTGAAACTTAAAGAAAATAAGGGACATTAGGTTTAGAATTGCCGAAACTTGAACAATATAAATTAATAGGTATATTCAACATACAAAGATAGAAAAGATGCAGATTTTTACTATTATAAATCCAGTTTGCAATATAATCTTTCAGAAAACAGTCTTTCTTTGATTCAAGCAACATACCATAAATTGTATGGTTCTTCAATTGTTTGAAGTTTATACATGCTAAATCTGTCATTCCCAGAGGCTTTTGTTCCCCTGTTTTCATGATCTATGTGGTCTTCCATGCTACATAATAGCATTAAGATAGCAACACTCTGCAAATACAAAGCGCCTAACAATCAAGACCCTCTCAAGAAATAACATATTGATATGCAGATGAAGCTTGAGAGTTTTATTTAGTACAAGAATAAATTTTAGAAGAGAGAAGATGAAGTTGAACATGGCTTTCTCATAAATATGAAGCTATTTGATGGTTAAGTTATCAAAAGGATAAGTTCATAAAACGATTCCATGATCAGAATCTAAAGTATTAAAGAGCTTTCTCTTAATCAACGTTTAAGCAAGGCAGGGCATGATGGCAGGTCGAACCGACTAAATGAAATGCTATAGCCACCCCAACTCACCATACTATTATATTGTTGGACATGAAAACTTCCCAAAGGAAAAATTAAATCATAATGATTACGCACATTATCGAAATATTAACTAAATGGTTCAGAATGTAAAACGCACAACTAAACAATCAAGTCATAACTGAAAAGTCTTGTCCAAATTAAAAATGCAAGTATTGAAAGACTAAAGATTACCATTCAAACATCAAACACAGGAATGACAGAATATTTGGGTAAAAAAATCTGAAAAGAAAATATGTTATTTAAAATCAACCCCAATAAAACATTTATTCATCTTTCTCATCAACGACTTCCTAAACATATTTTAAACTCAGACTTGAGAATAATAAAGTTCAAACTTAAGACAACAAACAAGCAAAAGCAACCTTATTACTTCACTGCTATTCAAGGAAAGCAATCCACAACCACAATCAAGTCCAGAATCCACATTGAATTCAGATCATGAACAACAAAATGAGACCCCCAACACTGTAAGATCATTAAGAAGGACCAATTACCTGAGTGGTGGCGCAGAAGAGAAGCGCCTCCAATGTTGGCCGGTTTGCCTTCAACAGTACGTGTCCGGTGAGCTCGGAGAGGTAACAGTTTTGAATTTGACGGTGAAAAATGATGGAGACTAAACTGACCTTCAGCAACAACATCAAAGAAGCGGCCGGCGGTGGCGGTTATTCGACGCGTCTCATGCTCACTGGTTGAGTGAGTAACAGTGACACAGTGGTGATTAGTCACCATATGCCGAAATCGCTGTTCCCAAATTTTGGGCCTTCCATTGTTGGACAAAGCTATAGGATTGGAAATGAAACCAAATTGGGCCTGAACCAGTAAAAATACACTGCTAAGCCCAAAATTGGGATAGGTTGGTGATGGGGCTTACCAAGCTTATAATTACTTCCAGAAAAATAAAAAGGTGAAAAGTCCTTATTTCAAAATTTATTGGCCAGATCTTTGGTCAAACAATATTTTTATTGGGCAATGGAACTAATACTTTCTGTACATAAAAATATATCAAGTCATTTTGATTAATAAAATTTTTAAATAAGATTTTTTACCGATTTTCTTTTTGAATAAAGAATGAAGCTTGTGATTGAAGTACAAGCAATCTGTCAATTTTGATATTCATAATCATATTCGGTGGAAAAAATTAATCATATTTTTATTTTTATATAACTATATAGTACACCATACAATTAGGTATTAGGTAAAATTTATGTATGATTGGACCTTATTAGATATATCTTAATTAGTTTTTTATAGCATTTTTAAAACATAATACGAAGCCATAGGCTATCAAGCAACTACATGTTCGTTTAAATTTGTTGACAGTCACACTATTTTATTTTATTGCTCAAATATAATATAAGTTTTGCAAAAGATGAAAATTTTTAAATAGAAAGAATAGATGAAGAAATATCCTTATAATTATATTCAAAAAATTAATTACTTGATTTGTAGTAACATTACATGGGAAGGAATCTTTTACTTTTCTTATGTGGACAAATTTGTTAATAGATTGAAAGGATGTTTGACAAGAGAGGGATGAAGAAAGAACTGCCACACAATTTAAGTTTGAGATTATGTTATTATTTTCTAGGAAATGACTATATGTCCATTCAAATTTCTTGACTTCTATATGTTATGTCTTGAACAATAAGTCTATCTGATGATGAAATGTTTTATTTTATTTTTTGATTTGGTTAAGGGTATAATCCCTTTTGAAGCTTGTAGAGTAAGTTTGTTCTGAAGGATTTAATTAAACTCATGTTCTCTTCTTTATGGAGTAAGGCCGTATAACGCTTCAATTAATAGTTTGTTAAGCTTCCAATTTATGTAAGAAAATAGTGATTAATGTAATATATGATACTTAGTATATGAGCTGATGCATAGTAGGCTTAGTGTATATGCATCATTTATCACTACTAGAAAAAATGGTTTTAATGTCCCTTTTTTGGCTTTTTAACATTTGAAAACAGAGAGACGTCTATCTGAGGGTCGTGGAAAAAAAACGTCAATAAAGTCCGTAAAATAGGGGACTTTAAATAGGCAGGACTTTAGACGTCCCCACATCAGACTGGGGACGTCTAATGTCTGAGGTGAACTTTAGACGTCCCCAGTCTGAACTGGGGGCGTCTAAAGTGTTGCCCCCCTTTCCCACGTCCCTTTTTATTTTAAGGACGTTGAAAGTTTTTTTTAAATGACCTCTTTATATATATTTCACTGTCTGGAAAATGCAAACTATAGAAATAGGATAGAAACAATAGAATAAAACAACAGCTGTTCAGCAGAATGAAAACAACAACTTGAAACACAGTGATCAACCCAAGGCTCTACTACTTGCAATAACTTTAAGGAGTAGCAAACTAATTAACTAACAAACCATACAAACTACACAATAATCTATACCCAAGTCTGTTATTGCACTAAAAAGACTATATCCAAGTCCCCAGTTTGTACAATAACCAAGACTAAATCCAATCTATATCCAACAACAACAACGCTAATTATATGTACAATATATAGAACTACCACAAAAATATGTCCTACACAAACTACTAAAGACTTTACTCTGGTATATGTTGAAGAAAATGTTCAGCCAAAAAGTCTCTGATCATATTTATGTTTTCATATGAGTAGGCATCTTCATTGTCAAAAATCTGTAAATTAGAAAATATTCTTAGATGAAATAATGAATCAAGTGAATGAATTGCCATTGAATTACAACACCAAGAATATTAACCTCTGAGAATGAAGAAGCAATTACTTGTTCAAAATCTTTCGTAATGCCACTCTGAATGATGTTAAACATATAAAGTAAGACATAGTATCCACATTCCCAGCTGCCAGGTTGTTGAGGGCACTATAAATCAAAAGCAAATGATTAAAATCAATAAAAGCATATCTAAAACGACCGTCAATAAAAAAAAATTGATTTGAAACTACGTACCTTTGGAAACAACCATCTTGGGTCTTTGCCACCTTTACGATCGCATGGCCCACCAAGCGCTCGATACATCGTGTATGCCCTATCATTAAAATTAAAATCAACATAAATTAGAATAATTCATTTAAGTCAAGAATCAAGAAGCAATGAAATACAAAAAAATAACTTACATGTTGAAGACGCTTTTAGTTTCTTTGTCTGGTCTTTTACTTAAGAAATCAAACCAATAAACAACGTGGGACCGAGGACAGAGAACACACAAACTCCAGTGGTAACTATCACAACATATACATATTAAAAAGAAGTTAGATGGCAAGGCAATTATTTATTAAAAATCTCAAATACACAAAATTTAAATGTGTACCCTTGAACAATCGGTGCTAAATAACAACGATAGTCATTCTCTCCCACTGTGAAGCCCACATAGTGCATCCTTTTTTTCAATGTATTCCTACTCCTTGTCGTATGTGCAAGAGACAAGAATCCATATAAATCAACTCTTTGCAAGTCAATGCATATACGACGGAAGGAGCTATAATAGAATTAAAATGATGAATGTATTAGCTAGTTAAAATCAACTTAACTAAATGAAGGAAAAAATGGGAAATAAAAAACTTATAGGATTGCAAATTTGCCCCATCCAATATCTAACTCCTCCAACTTAATGAACTGTTTAATATCTTCTTTATCAATTGTGAAGTGATACTCTAATTCCTGGCCCACAATCCCTATAGGCATATGCAAATCAATCTAGCGAATGCCTTTATAGATCTGCTGCAGTCGTGCTAAGAAATGCCATTTTCCTGCTTCTTGCTCGTTCTTTTAGAACATAAAAAACATATTGTTAGTGTGATGTCAACACATCTCAAGTAAAAGTAAGATAGTTCCATACTATTGGAGGTGTTGTTGCTAAGCCAATAAGATGTACAGGCTAAAGGATGAAAGATCCTCTCGCCTGAGCTATCGTGGCAACCTCATAATCAAGAATAGGGATGACTGTACCTTCTTCCTCCTCTTGAACATACATCATAGTCAGCCTACGTAAATGTTGTAGAATTTGCTGATGATAGTGGGTGGTAGCTTGTGTGTGAACGAGAGCATATGCAACTACACACAGTATTAGGGCATCCAAAGAGAGGATGACAGGTTCTCCTGGCGCTGGAGTGGGAGAAGGGTCGCCAAGTGGTTCTTCCACCGGGTTGTAACTTCCTTTTGTGCTGTGGAAGGCCGGGGATGAATGGGTTTTACGCTCAGTAGTTGTCATCTGCAATTCAAACATCTTCATCATTTCAACTCGTAGATCAGGATCAACTCAAGACATAGCTCTGGCAATAGCTCTTGTCGGAGCTTGTCGCAAAGGTTGGTCTCGAGCTCTTATGAGACTTCCTGGCGAATCTTGGCCACAAGCTCCCTACTGAGTTCAGCTTGTAACGAATAAGGATGTAAAGCTCGGCCAAAATACTTCACGACACGAACTCCCCTTGCCTCCCCTCGAACATGACCAAGGTGATATGCCTTCCCAATCACCGTTGACAAGATGTCCATCCGTCCACTTGGAGTGAATGAACCTTGGTTACTGTGATCTTCCAGTTCATCCTGCAGCATAAAAGTTATCATAAATGAAAATTAAGCACTCCCAATATGAAAAAAAACTTTGTACCTATGCTCTAACTACTTACAATCCTCACAGCAACCTCAGCAACAGTTGGATTTACGTACTTCCCACCCTTAATCCTCCCCGCTTTCCATTTTTTGTGACGTGGAGGAGGTAGCGGGGCCTCGACCACAACAGTAGGATCTGATGTGGCTGCTTCCTTCAATTTCTCCAACGGGTTCAGGTATCAAACCCTTATTCTCGCAACGGGTTCAGGTATCGCAGCAGGTTTAGGCCTATTCATTTTATTGTCTCTATCACTTTGTGAGTCACTAGAATTGTCCATAATCCTGTAAGCACAAAAATCATTGTCAGATAGGTGAATAAATTGTAAGTAAATACTAAACTAACTAGTTATAAAACAAACAACACACATTACTATTTTCTAAGTTAAGCTCTTACTCTAAATTGTTTCCCATATTCCTTCACCATAATCATTTCTTACAGCATATTCTTCATCATCTACCAATTCTACTTCACTTGTTGTAGGTGGATTAATTGTGAAAGGTGGTGTGTTGTTAAGGTTGAAGGTCGGATCACCATGCTTCTATTTTTTACTTTGAAGTACAATGAAAATTTTTTTATTTGCAGGATCTGTGACATAAAACACTTGTTTCACCTGGCTTGCTAGAATGAAGGGCTCATCCCTATAACCTACTCTTTCAAGATCAACTAAGATAAATCCAAATTGTTGATCTATTATTACAGCATTATTGCTAACCCACTTACATTTGAATAAAGCAACTTTGAACTTGTTGTAAGTGATTTCCCATTATTTCTTCTATCACTCCATAATAGGCCATGGATGCTAATATGGGGTTTTTGTCTTTTAAACTGGAAAAGTGCATGGCTTCAACTTCTACCATCACCCCACTATTTTGCATGGTACTTCTGTCATCTTGGTCTTTTGTGTAGAAAGAATACTCGTTTATATCATAACTGCTCCAAGTAATGATCTGAAACGAAGGCCCCTAGGCTAGCCACTCTATTGTCTCAGACATACCGGTCTCATGCAAAACCTTTTCTTGAAACCACTCTATGAATGTCTTGTTTTGCTCAATAGCAATCTACATGTCATTCTTCTTCGGACTCATGTTCTTCAATCTCTTTCTATGTTCATCTATGTACGATTGAACTTCTGCCATGTTACTCTGGATATAAAGGTGTGCTTGCAACACCTCTTCATAAGGCATAGTCTTCACTTTCAGTCCTCGTGTTCCCTTGCTCCTCCCCTCTTTATGTCGAGATTGTTCCTTCTTCCCTGATAGATAATCGCTGCAGAAGTCCATAGCCTCTTCAACTACATACCTTTCAACTATTGAGGCTTCTGGTCGATAGGGATTTTTAGAGTACTCTTTTAAGATCTTCATGTATCGCTCAAAAGGGTACATCCACCTCAGGTAAACTGGACCGCAGAGCCTTATCTCCCTTACTAAATGAACTATCAAATACACCATTATATCAAAAAATAAAGGAGGAAAGTGCATATCTAATTGGGACAATATAATATAACCCTCAGCTTCCAGTTCATCCAGCTTTTCAGTGTCAATGACTTTGTTACAGATAGCATTAAAGAAAACACACAATCTTGTCACAGTGCTTTGAACTTCATCTTTCATAATGCCTCTAATAGCTACTAGTAATAGTTGTTGCATCAGCACATGATAATCATGGGACTTCATTCCCACTAACTTCAAATCCTCCATTAACACATACCTTCTCACATTTGAAGAATATCCTTGTAGTACCTTAATTTCATTCAAACACCCATAAAAACTTCTTTTCTCCACTTTTGATAGTATATGCGCTGCTGGCTCCATGTATGCCCTCCTACCATCATCTCTTACCTGTGGATGTAACCGTTCTCTTATTCCTATATAAACAAGGTCTAGTCTCACACTAATCCCATCCTTGGTCTTCCCTGGAATGTGCAAAAGTGTACTGACAAGGCTATCACAAACGTTTTTCTCCACGTGCATCATATCGATACTGTGTCTCACGTCAAGCCTACGCTAATATGGAAGATCAAAGAAAATTGATCTCTTCTTCCATATGTTCTTCTTACCCACAGTCTTCTGATTCTTACTGAGTAAGATATTGATATGTTCAACTCAACTGTAAACTTCCTCTCCGGTTAATGCCTTTAGAGCTAGTCCATGCTCCGGCAAGCCATTCAAACGCCTTCTTAACCTACGATACAGGTGGAACCTAGAAAGGAACCTCTTGTGACCAAGGTAGACCATCTTTCTTCTATGTTTAAGTTGGTATAAGTGAGTGTCTACTTCATAGATTGGACATGCTTTATGCCCCTTCACACTGTATCCTGAGAGGTTTCCATACGTAGGGAAGTCATTTATCGTGGTGAAAATCATTGCACGTAGCTTGAAGGACTCATTCTTATATACATCAAACACATCTACGCCCTCCTCCCACAACTTCTTCAAGTCCTCAATCAAAGGCGCCAAGTAGACATCGATATCGTTTCCTGGTTGTTTTGGTCCAGAAATCATCATAAAAAGCATCACATACTTGCGTTTCATATAAAGCCAAGGAGGCAAGTTGTATATTACAAGGAGTACTGGCCACGCACTGTGTGTGCTATTAAGAGTTCCATACGGATTGATGCCATCTGGACAAAGCCCAAGCTGAAGGTTTCTTGAATCTCTGCCAAATTTAGGGAACATTTCATCTATTTTCTTCCACTGTGGAAAGTCAGCTGGGTGCCAAAGATATTTTCTGTCGGATATTCTATCATCTGAATGCCATCTCAACTTATTCCCTTTTTTTGCAGTGCCAAACAAACGCTTAAAGCGCGGTATTATTGGAAGATACCATAAAAATTTTACAGGTTGTCTTTTAGTTGTCCCATCGCCACAACCACCATCTTTCTTCACTTTGTATCGTGCAATTTGACACTTGGGGCACTCACTCAGACCTTCATACTCGTTTCTGTATAGTACGTAGTCATTAGGGCAAGTGTGTATCTTTTTATACTCTATACCCATTGTAGATAGGATTTTCTTGGCCTCATACATACGATTTGGAAGTACATTATCGTCTGGAAACATATCACACAACAGTTCAAAGCAGCATTGTGAAACTATTATTGATCCACCCACAAGTTGCTTTTAAGTTAACCAAATGTAATGTTCCTGTCAGCCGTGTGTATTTACTCCCTGGGTACAATGGTGTCTCTGCATCACTCCGCAGGCTGTCATATTCATGTGACTGTGCAAAGGATTCTACCTTAACATCGTGAATCATTCTCTCCATTCTATCTTTATCTATGACATCCATAGCTTCCTTCTTGTGCGACGGACAATGAATTACTTCCTCACCATGCCATATCCACCTTGTGTATCAAAGATTTATTCCATCATAAAGTAAGTGATCCCTTATAACTTTAACATCCCATCTTCTCTCATTTAAACAATTGACACAAGGATAAAAATACATCCCATTTTTTGCTGGAGCGTTCCTTCTAGCGTATTCAATAAACTCTTCAACCCCATTCTCATATTGTTCACTTATTCTCAAAGCATTCATTCAACTATGATCCATTTTATTACCACCTACGCCATTCCCAATAACACTCAAGTTTAGAATAATTGTCAACACATGGAATTGCCTTTTACTATTTTGTTTTTCAAAATTTTGGCAGCATTTCCCCTTAAAAGTAAGAAATACCAAAATCAAAATAACAAATCATCTCAGCTTAATTTAACTAATTAAGGCCATTCATATTCAGGACAATAATGTCATATTAAATACGTGCTTTCATTTGAAACTAAAGAAAAACAATGAAACAATAATAATTAAACAAATAGCAACTTCAATTTATCAAGTAATTGAAAAAGAAATACATTGGTCATACGTGTATAGTTAATAACTCTACACTTTAATTTACTAAGATACTTTGTATATTACATTGTTAAGAAAAAACTACAATTGCTAAAAATTGATTAGTTTCTCAAAATGGAAGGATCATGCCTTAATGTATAAAATACTTGAAATAAATATGTAGACTTCACTACTACACTTCGCAATATATAAGATATAAATATTATCTTCAATATTAGCATAAAACTAATTTTCAACATAGAACTTAAGGGAGTATTAAATATAATAGGTGCTGAGTTATGGCAAAACAAAAAAAAATCAAATACCCTTAACATAATGTATGGGTGAATGCATTCACAAGTTTTAATTTCCATACAGTAAACAATAATTTATTTGGCAAGAAGAAAAAAAGTTTGGTAGTCTTGTTTTAATTTTTTTGCTTCAGAAGAAAACAGACTACGCCAATCAGCAGCAGAGAGAGCAGAAAAGAATGATGTACACAAACTTTGCCATTAAATCCAATTAACATAGAAACAAACATTTTCCTGAGTCTATGCTACTATTACTATGTGCTTTAGATTTTAGAGAGAGGTCAATTAAGAGAAACATATGATTGCTAAGTATATATCCTACTATGTATATTTCATATTTTTGTTATAAAACCTCAACTGAACTGAAAAAGAATGGTTTAAAAACGTACACTAAAACGGCTATAATCCTAACTAAGTAACTAATTCTTAGACTAACTAACTCTCAAGACTCTCCCATCATTGTCATCATTATTATCATTATATAACACATAGTAACAATATGGGTGAGCTCAATAACGAACCTACCAAACTTTGAAGCAACACAAATATAGTAGTAATACATAATGCATTGTACAATATATACCGAGCCATATTTAATTCAGCAAAAAAGAAACTACTTTAAGAAACCCAGAACACACCTGATTTAAGAAGCCCATCAACCACGCATCTGATTCTGAGAATGCAAATACAGCAACGGAAAGCAATGATGCACCTGATTCAGTGAAGAAGAAAGTTAAGAAACCAAGACACCATGCACCTAATTCAGTGAAGAAGAGAGTTAACCAGACACGACGCACCTGATTAAAGAAACCCAACAACCACGCACCTGATTCTAAGAATCCAAATACAGCAACGAAAAGCAAAAAGAAGAGAGTATGAGAGATTTAATGAGAATTTTAGATTTGAAATGTTGTGGAGGTAAGATGATGAGCTTTGCATCAATGGAAACTGTAATACCCCGAATTTTAGGATTTGAGGCTTGGGAATAAGCCTAAATTAAGTGGACTGCTAAGCCCCAATTTAGCAGGAACCCAAATTTATCCCCTAATGATTTCTATATTTTTGAGGTATTAAGAAAGTAAAATGGTAAATTTTGGAGAACATAATTATGTTTTCGGTGAAATCGCCTATGAGATAGTAAGTTTGTCATGTTTATTTGAATGATCAAATGATGAGAAAAAATTATGATATTTTACAGGATGAAAGTAGACATCCTAAGATTTAATTTGACAGGTCATATGAATCAATTAGAGCTATACACAAAAAGATATGAATTTTTGAAGTCAGCATAGATAAACTGTGAAATTTCTGGAACAATATGAAAAGATTGAAATTCTGGGAATTTTGTGATTCCAGAAAGCAAAATTCTATATTTTTCCTTGAAACTAGACTCAATAAGGGTTCTATAGGATTTGGAATCACCTCATTTCAATTTTTCTAGAATTAGTTATGATTTTTCAAAGTTTGGACAGAAAAACTGTCATAAAATCCGAAAATGGGAATTATGACATCAGCATAATAAAACATGACATCAGCATGATATTAAAAATAAAATCTGCATCTTCTTCCTCTAGTTTCCGTCATTTTTTTGGTGAAGCAACATGGAGAAAGAGAGATAGAGAGAGAGTTTTAGAGAGAGAAGAGGAAGAAACTCGCAAGGTAAGCCGATTTCTCCGACGATATACTTCTTAACGTGTATAACTCTTCTCCTAAGCTCCTCTTCTATATTATTTAAGGGGTTGGAAGCTTGAATTTCAGTGTGGGGAAGAGTTAGGGTTCAGCACAAGAAGGAAAAGCCCGAAAGAAGAAGAGGTAACTGCCTGAACTTTAAATATTGACTATTCTGGCTGCTGTGAACAATTTAATCGGTAGATTTCTGCTGATTTTGTTCTAAATGTAAATTTGGGAAATATTGTGTTCTAGGCGTTATGCTGCCAAAATTGAGTCTAAATGGTAGTTATAACGTAATTAAATCGTTAATAAAGTGGTTAGGAGTAGAAAGGAACGTGTTTACGGAGCCGAAACCGAAAAACCCCGATTTTCCCTGGAAAACCCATATATTTCGGTATGGGCTCTAAATGGGTCTTAGAGTTGGATTTTCAATCATTTTATGGTTCCATTGGATTAAGGAGGGAAAATTAGGTGGGGTTACAGTTGGGCACTTTTTCGGAAAAGGTCGAGAAAGCATAATTACGAAAATGCCCCTAAAACACTGAAATAATGGCTGCCAAGGGAAATTTCGTATTTTGGCAATGAATTTGGTAATTCCAAGTCTGGAAATGGATTCCTTGGGTGAAAATATGTCAGGATAGCCCAGGTTAAAATTTTGATAAAAGTACAGCCGGACCGGGTATGATGGGGCCGGGTCCCCGGGGGTATTTTAGTAATTTTTTAATATAGACTCATATAACCCCCAGAAACACTATGGAAGTGTCTAAATAGTACATTTGACATTGTAGGATCGAATATGGAGCCCTGAGCTGTTTGCACGTAGATCGAGGCACGCGTTTCGAGGCGGATAAGGGTTAAGGTAGGGGACTTGCCTTACTTGCATGTATTTGATATCTTTGCTTGTGTAATTATGTATGTGATTGCTTTACTTGATTGTGTAGAGCATATTTGAATAAATAAAGCTCTGTTTCTGTTTTCGCTGTGGCCATAGTCTTGTTGTATGAAACATTGAGCATGCAGAAATGTCATTATGGGACATACATCTAGATAAAGCTAACATGTCATACATATAGCATCAATCATACATGCATTATGGTATCTGTTTCCTACTGAGATTCTCTCAAATCTCACCCTCCCCTACCAACAATTTAGACAGGAGACGACAGAAGATATGTAAACAACAATGCAGAGTACCGTATAAGGGGATTACAGTAGTGGAACGAAGATGGGAAGAAGTCTCCGTTTCACTGGGATGAGTTTAGACACCCTAGTAGCCTTATGCGAATACCTTAATCGTAAGTATCATGTACGAACCCCTATGGGAAATTTCTGTAATCGAGTACTTTTTATCAGTATAGTTATGCTATTCTTGTGTTGCCTACCGAACCGCATATCGTTTTCCGCAAATACTCTGGTAAATATGAAATTAAAATAAGGGTGTGACAGAAACTACAGGAAAAACTCAAGGGAGAGGGAAAATAGGGGAGACACGACTGAATGTAAGGGAAAGAAGAAGGTAAAGCTGCTGCAGCAGCTCCATGATGGGACAGGTGACAGCCTCTTTCGCGTCCCCAGTCAAAATGGGGACACCTAAAGTTTAGAACTCCCCAGTCAAAATGGGGACGTCTAAAGCTCACTTTAGACATCCCTATTTATGCAGGGGACATATAAAGTCCACTTTAGACGTCCCCAGTTTTTCTAGAGACGTCTAAAGTGGTGAATTTTTTTTAAGAAATATTTCATCCAACGCCAAAGCTTCCCGCCATATATTGAAATTTGGACGTCCCTAACTTAAAAAGGGACGTCCTTTAGGGTAGTAAAAAGTCTAGTTTGTAGTAGTATATATTGGAAGAGGTGGAATATGCTTGGTATATACAATTATGGTAGGACCACTTCTCACTATATCATGAGCTATATAAGACAAGGAAGAGGCATCATAATCAATGCCCTTTTTACCCTATTCATTGTTTTGTCATTCTTATCTTGGTATCAGAGCACCGAAAGATGTTTGCCTCTTCTTCATCCTCGTTGACCTCCGCTACTACTTCAGGTCTGTCGTCCCCCACAGCAGCAAAAGCATATCCTCTTTTTAATTCCTCGAGTCAAACTACTGCTATAAAGTTGGAGTGTGGTAACTTTCTAGTCTGGGAATCTGTAGTGCTCCCTTTGATCGAAGGAAACAGACTAAAATCACACGTTAATAGCATTGGTGTTCCTCCAATTTTATATATTCCTGAAGATGCAGGAGGTTTCTTAAATATGGAGTATGAAGAATGGTTTACAATCGACCGAATGCTGGTCGGTTAGCTGAGAAACATAATGTCCCAAGATGTAGGCATACAACTGCTATATTGTCAAACAATGAAAGAACTCTGGAACGGTGCCAAAGAACTTACAAGTGCTTTGACAAAGTCATGAGTCATGATCTTCAAGTCAAAGATTCATAAAACGAGGAAGAATAGCTTGAAAATGAAGTATCTTGGAAAGATAAAAAACATATCAGATCAGCTGGCTTTAGCAGGAGCCCCAATATCAACTAATGAATTTGTCATGCACACCTTGAATGGTTTGGATGCAGAGTACAATGACATAGTGGTGAAACTTGTTGATTAAACCAATCTATCTTGGATCAAAGCACAAGCGTCCTTGCTTTCATTTGAAAGTTGATTAGAACAGTTAAATCGGTTCTCATCTTTAACCATTCAACCCTGTACAATCATTGCACAGTTCAGCAATCCCGAAAACTTTTGAATCCATCAATCCTTTGACTTTGATCATGGCATTTAGTATGGTGACCGGTCTACACGAGGGCATCGCTCTAAAGGGCGTCAAGGCAATTACTATGGAGGAACCAACTCAGGAAGACCACACTGCTCATTATATGAGAAGACAAGCTATAAGGTTACTTACTGCTATAAGCGCTTTAACCGAACCTCTAAACTACCTATCTATGGCTGGGACATTGGAGCTTACAATCCTCAGGCATTTTACGCTACTCCTGAAATAGTAAGTGATTCATCATGATACATAAGTGATTCATCATGATACAAGGATAGTAAAGCTAACTATCACGTTACTCCCTACTCTGATTAGCTTGACCAAGTCTCTCCAATAGGTAAGCCCTATCTTTCTACTTGCAC
The DNA here is from genome assembly GCA_963855925.1 of Inga laurina. NCBI lineage: Eukaryota > Viridiplantae > Streptophyta > Magnoliopsida > Fabales > Fabaceae > Inga > Inga laurina. Next base: position 63,730,593 of record OY979702.1, on the reverse strand, counting down.
TGGTCAACAAGCTCTCATACGTGGTATAGGTTCTAAGTCTTTTGATGATTTGAAACTCATGCTTAATAATGTTCTCTTGGTCCCTTTGCTACTAAAATTTTAATTAGAGTAAAAAAATTACTTAAAGATAACTCTGTAGAAGTTTGCTTTACTAATGGTGAATGTGTTGTGAAGGATATCAAGACCAAACAAAAATTGATGCAGGAAGTGCCAAAGCAGGGAATTTATCCCATGAGAGGTGATTATGTAGATCAAGTTCAAGCACAAGCTCTTGTCGCTTCTTCTTCTTTTCATGCAAATCAAAATGATGTCTATCTTAGATGGCATTCCAAGTTAAGACAGCCTAGTAATCACATTTTGAAACAAGTTTTGAATAGTTGTAATGAGAAATTTGACATTAATGAAACAGTTGTTTATGAAGCATATCAAATGGGCAAATCAAAATATTTACCATTTCCCTCTTTATTATCTCAAGCCTCTTCTCCTTCAGAGCTTATACACACCGATGTTTAGGGTCCTTCACCTGTTTAATCTATAGAATAACACTGATATTATGTGTATTTTCTTGATGACTTCATTAGATATACATGGATCTAGCCATTGAAGCATAAAAGTGAGGTGATACATGCCTTTAATGTTTTCCGTAGTCAAGTTAAAAATAGATTTAATACCAAGATCAAACATGATTTAATGTGACAATGGGACATAATGTAAACCAGTAGCATTAGTGGCTCAGAAAGATGGAATTACAATGAGATATACATGTCCGTATACCCCAGTTCAAAATGGAAGGGCTGAACGTAAGCATCGATATATTGTTGAGATCAGATTAACTCTTCTAGCACATGCTCGAATGCCTTTAGTCTACTGGACAGAAGCTTTTCAAATTATGGTTTTTCTCATCAATAGATTGCCTACATCTAATATGAAAAACTCAACACCTCTGTCTTGTTTATTTAAAATAGAACCAGACTATAAAAATATACAACCTTTTAGTTGTACTTATTATCCTTGCTTGAAGCCCTACAATGATCATAAGATGCAATTTCACAGTAAAAAATGTATCTATCTTAGACCAGCTCCCCAACACAAAGGTCACAAGTGTCTAAGCTCTACAGGTCATATTTATATATCCAGACATGTTATGTTTGATGCTTCTTTATCTCCCTTTGTTTCAAGATTTCTTAATCGGAGAACAACTAAATTATGGACCAAAATAATCAATGCCGCTGATTATTCAAGAAGGCCCATTGAAATCTACATTTCCTGAAGAGACGTCTATGAATCACACTAATTCTCGGTAGTCAAATTCTGAAATGCTTGATGCTCAAAGTCCAATGCAGAGTATTATCTCACCTGATCTACAAACATGGCTTAATAGTGGAAATAACATAGGTCCAGATATACCTTCCGAACCTATACCCCCTGCTTACACACGTGGCCCCAATTCTATTGGCCCAGATCAATATAATCAACATCCAATGGTGACCTAGTCAAAAGTAGGAATATTTAAACCAAAATACCCTTTTATAGGATTATTAAAATCAGCATACTCTTATTCTCTTACTCTGTTCGCTGAGCCTAAGACAGTTCAAGAAGCTCTCAATTCCTCATACTAGAAGAAGGCGATGATTGAGGAATTTGATGCTCTTTAACGAAATCGTACATGGATCCTAGTTCCTCACACCAATACACAAACCCTTGTTGAAGCTAAAGCACATCTAGTAGCTAAAGGTTTCCAACTGTAGGGAAAAAATAGAGGGAGAAAGAGAACCGGCGTATCGGGGCGAATCCATGTTCGGATCTGGGTCAAAACTCCAATGCTCCATAATTGTGCCTACACAATTATTAGACGACTAGAGCCTAATTGTGATTTGTACTGCAGATCACAATAACCAGAAAGATGGTAGGAGAGAAGAGAATTGCCAAAAAAACTCAATAACGGGGTGAATTGCAATTGAGAAGGCAGACCCTATTTATAGTGGTTTATGGATGCCACTAATTAAGAAATGTATGCACTCCTTCTTGTCCTCCAATACAACAATTAATTGATTCTCAATTAATTTCCTAATTATGGTGATTTGTTCCTCAATTAACAAATCCATAATTATTGCTGAATTATTCCCTAATATGCAATTAATGCTGATTTATTCTTATTTGATTAGGATACTTATATCCTAATCAAATAGTCCGGCCTATCAAGGACGGACTTGGACCCAAAGTCCAACATCTCCAACTCGCACTTGATGGACCTCTCATCGTGCGTGCGTTACTCTTTCTTGTTTCATACTTGGCGTCTGTCGTGATCGCGTGGGCAAAAAAGTCTTTATGATTTGGTGCTTGTGATACTAGAAATCCTTCATATCGGATCAACATCCAAGGACACCCTTTATATATAACCGTAAGCTATATATTCATTGCCTTATATGCCCCAGATTCTCCCATACATATTACTCATGGCATATCTAATCCCTCTCGAGTTAATATGTTGATTAACTCAGATTGCCTTCCACACACATAGTATCCGCACTTACTAGCTACATATAGAGCTAGTAAGGGGTCGACCACAGATACTAGCACATCTTATGTATTTAGGAGTAAATCTTCCTTTTTGACTAAACATAAGTTTATCCTGACTTGGTCGCTTTCCTAGTTTTTACTCGTCTGACCAAATTGAGTATGGTCATGGAGCTTCAACTAAAGTAGCTGTCACCAAACCAAGCTTTCATGATGCCACCTAAGTCTTAAGGGCATCATGAAAGGATTCTTCCTTCCTAGGACTCACACTGTAGTGAACTAGGGATCTTTCACCTACATCCCGTGTTGCAGTTTAACTCTTAAGCACATGCAGTATGAATTGCATGCTACGGTGAATGGTTTGAGACGTATGTCGATTTCTTTATCTTTTACCGTATAGACATTAGTTCCAAAATGTACTCAACATTCAAACTAGAACTTTCTTTTTCATAATATCTCTTTTGTGAAAGAGTTCTTTGTCTGGCTACAGGTCTGTTCTTATGCTTTGACCCATTTTATGTGTATATGTACACATATAGGTCTTATCTCAGTCTAACTGAGGTGACTCAAACGCTAAGATTCTTTTTAACCATCTCATGGTGATTATTTGCTCGTCTTACCCTCCTATGCCCTCACAAAATATGGGAAGATAGTTGTTCGTGTGAGTGAACCAACCTCTTCTGACCTGTATGACATACAAACTTGTATACCTTATATGTATTTACTCAGAACATACATACTATTTCTTTTATCTTCATATAAAAGAAGTTCATGACCTTACACTTTATTTGTGCCCCAAGATTTTTACTAACTCAATGAAAATCAAGCTATGGGCTCAATAAGGGGATCTACCAACATTCTGTCAGTGGAAGGTCATTGAATTGTCACTTTCCCTTTTTGAAATCACATATCTCTTATAGAGATATATAAAAAAAAATATGTTTTGCCTTACTGTGATACTTAGGATCCTCATCATAAAATGCTATTATTTGGATCCTTCTATCCACTATTCACTTCCAATCTCTTATAGGAACTACTTTAGCCATATGGCACTTTGAATGATGGCAGAACACGCCCTGCGTTCTATTTCCATGGATAACAGGAAAAAATACTTTGTATATTTCCTTACTCCATCACCATTTTCCTAGGTCTTGTATTGGAGTATCCTCATAGGAATTACTTTAGCCATATGGCACTTTGAATGATGGCAGAACATGCCCTGCGTTCTATTTCCATGGATAACAGGAAAAAATACTCTGTATATTTCCTTACTTCATCACCATTTGCCTAGGTCTTGTATTGGAGTATCCTTTCAAAAGGAAAGTTGTTGTCTTGACAACTTTATCCACGGTTATTCTCATAACCTATTTCACAGCAGGACCAAAAACAACTTCCAAGTCTGACAAAAAATATTTGGTCTTATATACACCAATGTTTACATTCATATTACCAACTATAGTCTCACATGGGACTATATCCACCTTTCTTATGTTGGATTCCTCAGAGGACATGTAACCTCTTTAGGTTTATGCCCTTGACTTCAAGGGTGTCCATGGGTTTGCGGTTTGATAACCTAAGATGTCTAAGGATTACACTTATACATGTCTTAGGTGGAAAAGACTGTATCTTTCTTGTGCAATCTCCATTTATCTTGTCATTCAAGATATTTGTTCAACCCATGACTTTCTCAACTCAGAATTTAAGGATTCTCTGATCCTTTATTCCTTTGACTCCTTTGACACTTGTTTCATATGTCATTTGACAAAGGATGACTTCACAAAGAATCATCACTAGACCGTTTGAGACTTATGTAGTGTTCTTTGATTATTTCGAAGTTGGTGAGGCTTTCACCTAGTGAAAACCTCATATACTACTATTTGGGTGATTGTTTCTATGAAGCCCTTAAGTTGCTTCATGTAGAGTTTATCATCCATTTCCAAAATTCCAAATTGGAAGGTGGTCTGTACATCATCTTGATGCAATTTCAAGACTAAGCTTGTTGTCATAGCCAAAGTTCAGAGTTAAAACGCACAACGAACAACCTTCCATTGTATTACCCTTTAGCCACTAAGTGTTTTAGGTTCTATATGCCCCAAACAGATTTGAGAACCTACTTGTTCCCAATCGCCTTTTGGCTAGGTGACAAATTACCCAAACACGTATTTGGCTTAAAAAGAATCCAAATCCTACTGCATGACACTTTGCAATTCATCTTAGCAGGTCCTTCTAATGTCTTTCAGACACTTATAGGTAGTTATCATTACCTTCTAAATGATGAAGAGAGCATTCAATCCATTAGGGAATCTATCCCTTATAGTCATTCGCTAGATGACAATTTGCTCCGAGGTGGATTTCATAGGATTCTTTTCCTATGTATGAGTGAGGTAATTCTCTCGTAACTTACCTCTTACCTCTTTCGTTATAAAAATGGTATTAATCCTCCCACTCGGATCAGTGAACTTAGGAACACTTAGTTATTCCTTGCCACTTGTGAACCTCTTAAAGAGATTTATTGTGATTAATGCTCATTTCCTGCTAGGAAATCTGGGTTTTATGAACGTTGTGTCCCACGGTTTTCTCTCAGTCACTAAACCACCATCATTTTCACTAATGAAGACATGTCATGTCAAATTCTCATGTCATCTCACAAAGAGATACCTTGTATACCTTGGCCCTAATCTTCCTTACTCATAGGAAGAATTATGAATATAAAGTTGCTGACCCTTATGGTCTTAACGAGCTTGTGCCTGATCTTAGGCCCATCCACGATTCATAGGGTAAGGTCGTGACTGACATAGAGGGCATTTGGTTAAGTGTGAATATAATATATGTGAGTCTACCTACCAACATATGGCTGATAACCTCATTGATGCCATTATGTTCACAACCAAATCAAGGAGAGGTCTATCTCTCTATTTCAATAACTCTATTATGTTGAAGGATTCTAGTTATTGATAGTTGCCTAACTATACCTTTCTTGTACACAAAACTGCTTGAACTAATCACATGGGTGTCCTAAACCCTTGTTAGTTCAAAAGGTCTTATTCTTTCAGTTTACTGATTCCTGACTAGTTTAGCCATTATCTAACAGCTTTACACTTGCCTAGAATTAAGTAAACGTTACCGTATTTCATGTAAACGTCCATGACATTAACGAAACACTAAGTTATGTTTCTTTGTCTTTCTTGCCAGGTAGAATGAGTTCTCAACTTATTCATAAGGGTATTAACCCTTTAGCACACGTTATTTAGCAAATACTCTTTTGCTAGTTTAATCATTTCTTTTAATCAATGTGTACATGTGGCAAGAAATAGAATCTTTTATCCATAAAAGAAACATCAAAATCCAATGAGGGATTTGAGAATTATAGTCCCATCGATCTTTCACTAAAGAGATAGCAAAGATGTGATTCTATCAGTTGCAATTGCATGGAGTAAATTAGGGTGGTTTATCTATGAAGAGTTAACGTGCAAGTTCCAATCCCTTGATTCTATCTCTTTATTGCTTTGCACTTGACATAAAGCCATATGCTTTTTTGAAACATCCCCAACTCATGTGGATTGCTACTTTTTCAACCCTTGAGGATTATCAATGTAGCTTTTCATCTTTGTAGAAATCATTTGACCTCCTATAGATCAAGTTTACCTCATAGGTTTCTTGCCCTTAGGCTTAGAGGATGAATCCTCCCACTCTTTAGTTAAGTTCGTTTGACTGATAGATCTTGGATCATTCAGTCTTTCACACTCAGGTTTAATGTGGCGAATCATATTGCTGAAGGGCACAATATGCATATCAGGGGTAATATTTACTTTCTTATTTGCCCACTCACTGGAAGACATAGCTTCCTCCCACCCATTGAGAGACGTCTTATCACAACATTCACTTGTTGTTTATTAGAAAGAACTTGGCATTTAGTTTGTCTCAACTTCTTAGTTTGACATTTACCCCAAGTGTTGCCTAAATGACATGTTAGGACTTAGCACACTGTGTTAAAACTTAACTTAGTTTTAACTTTATGGAAGAAGATCACCTATTTCACTATCTTCCAACACTATCCACACTGCTTGGATAAGGTTACATTGCTCATACCAACATAAGCTTAAGTAATGTTGTTCTTTCTATGCTTGATAGCATAAACCTTTTGTGTTCTTTGGTTGCTTCTGCCTCTAAATGCTAAAGACTAGTTGGTATGATGTCTCTGACATCTCATTCTTCTTGAATGAAAAAGAGATTTGAGAGTTTCTAACTTCACAGATATCTCTTTTGAGCTTGTCTTCATAAGCTCAATCAAATAGACTTGGTCATAATTGGTCACTTAGATGATTATGGTATACAAATCATATTTGTTCAAGTAAGACAAAGGATAATTAGATAATAAGTTCACTAGTTTCATGTTCAGAAGACAACTATGTCGACTCCCATCCCAATCATGCTAGTTAGCTCATCACCATTTTTAACCATAGTCTTCCTTGAACACATTCCCCTTTGGATTTCTAAACGTATTCTAGAAACCCCCACTCAATCAAAAATGGTTATTCAAAGAAGATAATACAATATCATCTAATCAACATGAATGTTCACGAAAACAAGAAGAGAATATGCTAATTCAATTCTAAAAACAGAGAATTTAATCATAAATTCAATGATAAAGAAAATTCAAAAGAAAAACTTGTTGCCCCATTTTGTTGTCTCTTAATTAGGTTCTCCCTCACATAGGTCCTTCTGACCATATGAACTCATGTAGCTTCTAGCTATAATGCCCAGCTCCTTTTTGCCATGTTTACATCCACTTACTTGGATGTATTTGCAGCATACCTCATACTTGATGAGATGATTCTAACATCTCTATCTGTCTTATCCTTTGTCACAACATTTCTGATAAAGGATTGACTTTTAGAAGTCATTGCTTCAATCCAAATGGATCAATGTGGTTAGAAGCATGGGAAGACTTATTATTATTTAATAATCTCAAGTTGCTGCAAATTTTCAGTTTTTTATCTCTAAGACTTTGAGTCAAGGCTGGATAGGAATTTATATTCAAAAACTCATTTGAATAATCCCTCACTTTTAAAGAATCTTGCAACATTAACCTTATATTTTAGCTAAAATACTCTTAATAAGTAAGCCAACCTATCCCAAAAATAATAGAATCCACATATATTCAATTTCAATATTTTTGGGAATCTCTAAGTGCATATAAGCACCTTTTTGACTCAAAACAGATCCAAACGTGCTTTAAATATATGCAAATTATATATCAAATTGAAACTCTCGAATTTAGGGATTTTTAGGAACAAACAACGTCTCAATCAAAGCTTCCACGCACCCACACGCTCCCCTAGAAGGTGTCTAGACTGAAAAATCCTAAAAAATTGGAAAATTCTAACATCGGCCACTCTCATTGGAGGCGCATTACTTACACGCGCTGCCTTTTAGCAGTTTGCTGGCAACATGCGCCGACACAAATGACTCCACGCGCCATCATCTCTTCGACGGTGCTTGCCACGTGTCAAACGGAGGTCCAAGTGGGTCCCACGCGCCACTTGTCAATTTCTGGTTTTTTCCTAGTGCTGACCGTTGACCGATCAACGTTGGCTGTTGACCAGTCAATGTTGACTGGTCAACCTTGACCCCGTCACTGCAACGTGTCGATGACATGGCACTGATATGTCTCGGTCGATGTGGCTGGTCAACGGATGACGTGGTCTTCATTGACCGTCTCTGACGTGTCACTTAACGCTGACGTGGTGACCTATCATTGAGCCACGTGGCCTGGGTTGACAGATGATGTGGCGTTGACTACCACATCATCATCTTCAACCTCCAGCCGGGTCAACTTGACCCGGTTGGAGTTTCGGTGGGTCTTCACAACCTGCCAACTTCGGGAGGCCATATCTCCATCGTTTTAGCTCTGTTTTTCGCGTTCTTGGTGTCGTTGGAATCGTAGTTCAGTGAACTACAAATCCATGGCATTTATTTGATCTGAAAACCTCTGTTTCATTGATCAAATCCCTAGTGAAGTGGTGGTGGCGACTAACGACCCGCGAACTTCTTTCCTTCGTTTCTCCCTTATCCGAACTCCATTTGATGTGTTCTAAGCATCGTTGGAATCATCTCTTCGAGATCTACACATCTATGACTTCGTTTGGGGCAAAAACACTCAGTTTCGAACACCCCCATTTTTTTCTCGACATTGACGACGCGGCGTAATGCGACCCGAATGTGTGACTTCTGTGTTTCAAAAGTTTTCCTATCTTTTGAAGGTTAAAGTCTCTTGTTTTTGGTTCCATATAGGTCCCAAAGACTCACCTTTAATCAGATCGAAGATATGAGGAAGAAGAGGGAGCATGAATATGTATATATGAAAATGACCAGAGGATCGAACATATTCGGGCAATAGTCATGAACCCAATATTCCATATCCACATGCATACATACATACAAAAACATGCATTACACATTATATGTATATGATATACACATACGCGTGATCAGAAAGGAAAACGAGGTAAAAGCTTTTTAATTGCAATATGCTATAACAACACAGTGTCTCTTATTGAAAATAAATGTTCATATAATTATTCATCATATTTACTATCATCAACATGTTTCTGTACGCATTCGAGGAAGGAAAAAAAATAGAAGCAGCATATTACTATCATCATATAATCTCATATATATATATATATATATGATTGCACAATGGAAATAAAAATGGAGTTATAAACAAATTATATCATATAGTTTATTCACATAGAATAATCATAGCCTCAAAGATCAAATGGCTCTGATACCAATGTAGAAAAAAAAATAGAGGGAGAAAGAGAACCAATGTACCAGGGCGAATCCATGTTTGAATCCAGGTCAAAGCTCCAATGCTCCATAATTGTGCCCACGCAATTATTAGACTACTAGAGCCTAATTATGATTTGCACAGTAGATCACCAGAACCAGAAAGATGGTAGGAGAGAAGAGAATTGCCAGAAAACTCAATGGCAGGGTGAATTGCAATTGAGAAGGTAGACCCTATTTATAGTAGTTTATGGAGGCCACTAATTAGGAAACGTGCGCACTCCTTCTTGTCCTCCAAGACAACAATTAATTGATTCTCAATTAATTTCCTAATTATTGTGATTTGTTCCTCAATTAACAAATCCATAATTATTGCTGAATTATTCCCCAATATGCAATTAATGCTGATTTATTCTTATTTGATTAGGCTACTTATATCCTAATCAAATAGTCTGGCCCATCAAGGGCGGACTTGGACCCAAAGTCCAACACCAACAATCTCCTGGTGTAGATTATGATGAAACTTTTAGCCAGGTGGTAAAGCCAACTTCAGTTAGAATTATACATACAGTTGCTGCCACTTTCAATTGGGAGGTAAGGCAACTTGATGTACATAATGCTTTCTTGAATGGGTTTCTCCAAGAAAACGTTTTTATGCAGCAGCCAGAAGGGTTTATAGATCCTACTCGCCCTAATCATGTGTGTAAATTGATTAAAGTCATCTATAGTCTTAAACAAGCTCCTTGAGCTTGGTTTGACAGATTGAGGCTAACTCTGTTTCACTAGGGTTTCAAAAATGCTTGGAGTGATATCTCCTTATTCTATCTAAGAATTTAGAATCTCACAGTGTTTATCCTGGTATATGTAGATGACATATTAATAATAGGCAACAATACCTGCTATATACATCATTTTATACACAAGTTGCATACTCTGTTTGTACTTAAAGACATGTTTACTATTTCCTCAGATTGGAGATCTATCGTGATGCTTCGGGTTTCTATTTAAACCAAGGAAAAATGTACTAGATTTTTTTAACATATTCAATATGCTGGACTATGTACCTATGCCAACTCCAATGGTTGTGAATCCACATTTCTCTGTTTCTGATGGCAAACCCATGGCAGATCCATCGCTATATCGACAAGCTATTGGTTCCCTTTAATATTTGACAACCACTCGCCAGATATAGCATATTCAGTAAACAAGTTGAGTCAATTTCTATCTTGTCCATTGGATGTTCATTTTCAAGGTGTTAAGAGAATATTTCACTATCTAAAAGTTACATATAGGCTTGGTCTCCATCTTAAACCATTTAACACACTTAAACTAACAGAATTTATAGATGCTGATTGGGCTATTAATATCGATGACTAAAGATCTATGGATGGTCGTTGTGTATACCTTGATAATAGAGTAATTTCATGGGGCTCCAAAAATCAGAAAGTTGTGCCAAGATCAAGTTCTGAGTCTGAATATAGATCACTTGCAGATAGGGCTTCTGAAATTAAATGGCTTTATTCTCTTTTGTTTGAAATTGGTCTTATGCTTTGTGAGCCATCTAAGTGTGACAACATAAGTGCGAAGGCTCTTGCTTCAAATCCAGTTCAACATGCTCGAAGCAAACACATTGAAATCGACATCCATTTTGTTCGAGATTTAGTTTTATCTAAGTTTCTCGATGTTCAGTATGTTCCTTCGTCTCAACAAGTTGCAAATTGTTCGCCAAGGCTTTGTCTCATACTCGTTTTTCCCATCTTCGCAGCAAACTCGGGCTGTCCTTAACATGCTTCGTTTGAGGGGGGATGTTAGAGAATAGTGATTAAAGTAAAATATGATAATTAGAATATGAGTTGATGCATAGCAGTCTTGGCGTATACATGTATCATTTATATTGGAAGAGGTGGAATATGCCTGGTATATACAATTAGGGCAGAACCACTTCTCACTATATCATGAGCTGTATATAAAACAAGGGAGAGGCAGTGTAGTCAATGCCCTTTTTACCCTATTCATTGTTTTGTCATTCTTATCTATTTATAATTGCTTCTTCGCTGATTCGAGAATTATGACTTCTTCCTAACAAAAAGAGGCATGTTATAATAATCTCAATTAATTTCCTCATTATTTGTAGCCTTCTTCACGTAGATGATATATGACGGCCCAGGTTTTTGGATCAAAATTTCTCCTTTTAATACTTGATACCTTCCGCAAGGCCATATTAGTTTCAATTTATTCACTATATATTTTGAACAATAGGTCAAAAAAGCATTTCAATTACAAGCATATGTAAGGAAAAAAAACAAAATTCAATACAGAGAGCCAAAGTAATAAGCAATATAATTATAAAAAATTTCAAACATATAACCTTTTGAATTAAAGAGGCCTTTGGGGTTGCATATATATAGGTCGCCATTATGCATTCCCAAAAAGTATACCAGAATAAAAGGTAAGACACTAATGATGAATCCAGAAAGTATGGTGCCTCTATTGATATGAAAACCCTTTTATCCAAATTATATGGATTAAAAAAAGTTATTCAAATTTATGTATGACTCTGTCATTTTATAACAACAGAGCAAAGAGGACAGACGATCAAACTCTATTTCCATAGGTTAATAGTTAAGTGTTGTTAAGTTAAATTAAGCATGGTGTGTATTACTAGAAGGCCTACATGTGACATTTAACCATAAAGACCAAAACCATTCATCTATAACATGCACAAATGGAATTAAGAAATAGAAAACATATAGTGACAATACCAAGCAAACAAAAGTTGAAAATAGGAATGGAAAACACAGCTTATATAATTAAGCCTATTGAAACATTGAGATTTGAGCATAAGCAAACATTGAAAAGAAGCAGAGTGAGTGGGATTTTGTTAACAAGTTTGAGGGTTGTCAATTCAACATCTAAAGCTGGGCTTGCTTCAAAAGCAGAGGCATTGTTAGGCTGAATGCTCTCTCTTTAGGTGTGATGTCAAGATATTTCCTTCATTTACAAGTGACACTGTTTTGGAAGAAAACAAAGGATATTAGGTTTAGAATGACTAAAACTGGCATTCCCAGAGGCAGAGCCAATGAATAAGGAAGAAAACGTGGAAGCTTCTAGAATTGGAGGGAATGATTTCCTTGTTTTCTGGTGTGAGTGGGCAGAGCAGAGCCATTAGTTGAGGTCAAGCAAAGAGGTAATATTAATTGTTTTTTCCTTGCATTGTTTTTTGTTTTCATTTTTTCAGCCTACTTTGTAGTGTAACTGTGCTGTTCTGTGTGTCTTTTGTTTTTTTTTTTTTTTTTGGTTACCGTCCATGGGAAGTTAGGTAAATTCTTTTAAGAATATCAGCATCTTGGGAAATACCATATTACTGCCGGTTCATCAGCATGTGATTTTTTTCCAACTAGATTTAGACTTAATAAACATATTTAAAGCATGTTTTTGGTCAACACTCTTTGACTCCTGATTAATACATAATAAAAAAATAGTTAATAATTAATATACAAAACAAACCTATAGCACAAATTTTAGTTGAAAGCTGTCATCTCTCTCTCTCTCTCTGTTTTTTTTTTTATTTTAACAATTTTTACCTATTTTTTTATATTGTACCCTAACTCACCATTTATTCCGTCGAATCAACTATTAAGTCAAGTTTTGATAATTGTGACCGCAACATACAAGTCGACCTTCATATCAATTTATGGCCCCTCTGCACTCAATTATGGCCATTGTGTGACCATTCGTTTTTCAACTTGATAGTTGTTCAATGAGACAATGACCCTACTTTTATCTACATGCGATTTTTCCCCTCCATATAGATTTGTACTCGTTTGATACTTAATATAAGATATATCTGGAGAGTTGGCCTAGGTCCTAAGTATAAAACATAGTTTTTATATTTGTCATTATTTTCTTAATTTATTCTTATTGATACTCCCTCTATAATAATCAAGGAGAAAAAGGAATGAGAGAATTGAGGAAGTTGACTAGAGTATTTTAAAAAATATATGTCATATTAACTAACTTAATCAACTTCCTTGGTCTAATCAAATTAGATAAATACATCTTATATTAAGAACCAGGAGGAGTACTTGATAAGTATACCAAAGCTTTTTTCTTTTCAAGACTCTTTTTTAACCTGATTAATAAATAATAAAATATAATAATAAGTAAACAAAACAAATTGAACCTATTAATAGGCGGGAGCGAACTGCTTCCATTATTCTTCAAAAGAAGGATACATGTCATAAATATCACCAAGACTTTTGGTCACAACACATAATTAAGATCAATCATATGTTTAGTAATACTCCCTCAAGACCATTTTATAAGAACTCAAAATTTGAGTTACCTTGATCATTTTTATAAAAGCCTGATAAGAGTTATCTAATTTATAAGTTTTTTTTTCTTTTTTTTTTTTGGGATTTTATCAAGGGTTTCCCGTCAAAGTTTAGAGGGCAAAGGGTTTTATTCTATCTCTTACTTGCCTCTTATAAATAAGTTCATGCTTGGAAAAATAAATTTATTTCAGGCATGCTTATTATTTTTAACTAATTTTAACTGATTTCTTAAACTGCATTCAGTTATCAGGCTTTTATAAATAAGATCAGAGGAGTATAACAATAGGACTGACATTGATAGAAACTTTATGCTTCACTATATAAAAAGTAATTATACAATAGATAAATACATATCCACAATAATATTATTGTGCTAGAGGCACATCAAGCACCACTAGTAGTGAACATTACTAATTATCAAATTCATATATCTAGAAAAGGGTTCAATAAGCAATGATAAGATTATTTTCTTGATGTCTCCATCTCGTATTCCAAAACCATCTTCTGGTAAAGAGTATGAGCCACACAAGCAGCATTCATTGCTTGATTCACAAATTCTTGTTCTGAAGAAGCATTTAATTGATAAGTAGTGAAGAAGAAGCAGTGTTCATTTATCTTCTTCCATGCTCTCTTTATTATGTCTTCAATATACCTTCTTGCTTCTTCCTCTGTCGTAACACACTATGGATGATGCTGCATCACCTCTTTCTCTTTCGGGCTGTTTTAATGAAGGGTATATTATGTTCATTATATTATATCATTTAAAAAACTAAAAAAATGTAGAGAAAATAAAATTAAAGGAAAGCTTACCACTGTAGTTGCTAGCTCATTGCAGAGACGAATTATAAGAGATATGTTGAAGATGAAGTCTTGATTTTTCAGGAAAAAATTGTTGATGTCATGTTTTGGTTGATACAAAGTGGCAAAATATGCATGCAATAAAATCACAGGTCCTGAAGAAGAAATGCAAGCGTTGTTGAGATATTGTTGCAAATATGGTATGTAGCACTCTTTGTACCACTTCGCTTCCACATATAAAGATTTGCAGAAGTCTTTCCACTGTCCAAAAAGAAAAAAGGGTTGAGATATCCGAAAGTAGCAATATATATATCTTTCCTTCTGGTCTTAAACGTAGAAGCTGTTTGGAGGGTTTGGTTTCATTTCCAAGTATAAGACATGTCCACTTTGTTTCCTGAATTTATGATTTTTTTCTTTAAGTTATATTTATTATACTGATTGCAATTATTAATGGAATTTTCACTAAAAGAATAATTTTCATTGCAAATGATTAAAAAGGAAGAGATTGGACCTACTAAAGTGATTCGTTAAGAAACAATAATGGGGTTTACTTTCTCTCTTTTTTTCTTACCTCTCCTTAATTCAGTTAAAAGTAAAGTAGTTCAGAAAACTTAATTAAGGGGAAAAAAGGGAAGGTTTGGGTTGTTAGTTATCTTACAGCTTTCTTAATGTGTGGTAAGACTTTGTGAACGTTGTTTCGTCCAGAAATTTCAAGAGCAGTTTCAATGATGACATCATTGAGTGCTTGGAAGCAAATTCTCATGTACTTTAGCAGTTTCAAGTTCTTTTTTTTTTTTTTTTTTTTTGGAGTATAAACTGGAATTCATTAATCCACAATAGATTAATACAAAAGACGCCTCCAAAAGAGGCACAACCAAGACACTCTAATCAGCCACCACCTATCCTAAGAGGAGGTGGTGGATGATCAAATGTGACAAAATTATCCATACTACCATGAGCTAGCGTAGCTAAATAATCAGCATGTACATCGAGATCTCTAGATATATGAGTAAGGAGGACCTGCCAATCTCTAGCCAACCATAACCTTGCCTCATCAATAACATCTCTAAAGGGATACCTATAATCGCAACCCCTAGTTAGAAAATTTATAGCTTCAACACAATGGGTGCATATAATTATCCTTTTGATATCTCTATTCCAGCAGATTTGGAGACCCTGGATGATGGCGATAATCTCAGCAATAACCGGTGGAACATGTGTAAGTCTACACAAGTAACTGCACACCCGGCCTCCATCTGCTTCCTTAATCACTCCCACACTTGCACTCTGACCCGAATCCAAAACCGATCCATCTGCCTCTAGTCTGTAAAACCCCCTACTTCCTCGGTAGTTGATCTAAAGCTCCATTAGCAACTTGAGCATAAAAATTGCAATGAGCACTCAACTCCATATCCCAGCTTAGCCCGGAAAAGACTTGATTGAGCATTCTAATGATCCATGTTGGTTTCTTCTCTGAACAGCTTCTGACATCTGTCTAGCCAAATGTCCAGCACACATATCCGAATAGAGTTGCCCAGCTGATCTTCTTTGTGAAATCTCATCCCGCTTCATGCTTGATGTTCCATTCTATTCACTCAGGTCCCTGCAAGTTAGTAAACATATTCCACATTCCTAGCCTAACAATGGAAATCCATCTCTCACGAGCGTTGGCACAATCTCTCAGAAGATGCATCACGTCCTCATCCTGCTCACATTGAAAAGGACAGGTTGCATCATCAAATACTCCCCTCCTTGTCCTAAGTTGCGTCGTATGCACGTTACCATGCGTTGCGAGCCACATGAAAGATTTAATCTTCTCAGGTATCTGCCACCTCCATAGTGCCCTCCAGATTGTTGCACCCGAGCTAGTAGTACCTGCAATAATAAAATGGTATGCAGAACTCACAGAGAAACAACCATCAGACAAAGGCTTCCAAATATATCTATCTTCTCCTCTTTCCTCCCCGAGCGGATTTGCACAAATAACTCTTTGAATGATGTGATATTGGAACCAGTTACTCATCTTGGGTACATCCCATTCTCCCCAGGGATTCACATAGTCGTTTCAAGTTCTTTTGCATTCCACCTGAGGGATTAAAATGAGAAGAACATGAAAATAAAATGAGGAATTAATTGGGGAAGGATAGATATTGATTTTGACACAATAATAATGAAAGTTACTTATAATGAGAACCCCCTATTTCTTTTAGAAGATTCCAGGTAATAGTGACCCTTAGTAAGTTACGTGTAATGTTTCTTTGCTATGAGAGTGAAAGGCACATGTATGTCCTTTCCTCTCCCAGGAGCACCAGCTGCCCTTCAAGAGAGAGACTCATCAGCCACTTACTTATTAACTAAATGACACTTTGACTATATTAATACTCATCTGTTTTTTTATAAGCAATTTTATCTTTTAATGCACAAAAAAGATTTACGATTAAGATTAATTAAAAATAATAAATATATTAAAAATGTAATGTATTTTCCAAATATATCCGTATTTATGAAAAGAACATGAAAGAAAGGATGAGTAAAAAAAATAGGAGAGATAATGAGTAATAAATAAATAAATGATTAAGGGTGTGTTTGGTTTGAGGGGAGGCGGGGAGGAGGAGAGGGGTGGCAAATTATAATATTGGATAGGAGAAACCCAAAATTCACCATTTCATTCTTTTAAATTTTGGATTCCTGCCTAAAATTTATCCTCTCATTCCTTTTAAATTTTGGATTCCCACCCAAAATTTAAATAACTTCAACCAAAAAAATTAATTTAACCCCTCCCCTCCCCTCAAACCAAACACACCCTAAGGGTTTGTTTGGTACGAAGGGAGGGGAGAGAAGCAAAGGGAATATATTTTTGAGTTTGACTAAATAAAATGAAAAAAATAGGGTTAAAAGTTTTTAATTAATTTTTTTACTCTTTTATCTTACATCTTCACTTTATTAAAATTTTATAACCCTACAAGTTTAAATTTTTAAAATCCAACTCATAAAAATTCTCTCCTCTTTTTTTCCCTCCAAATCCCTAATACCAAACAAACCATAGATAAAAGCGAATTAGTTGTTCATTAATATAAATATATGTATTTAAATTAAAGAGAAACCAAACCTATCGACAGCGAGTGTAAACTGCTTCAGTTCTTCGAAGGAGGCATACACATCATAACATACTCCCGCCGCGCACATGAAGCTCTCTACCATTCAATTCCTTGCAAAGCTCAACTCTTTCCATTCCAAGATTCTTCCACCACCTAATAATTAAAAGTATCACAAAAAAAGTTAGAGAAGTTATATAACAGAAATGAGTCATTTAACTATTTCTAAACTGTTTCAGCCAAACAAAACGACTTACCTTGATAATTCTTTAAGTTCATTCTGAAGATTCGCCAGAACGATGTTGAAGTTTAGTTTGGCCAGTTGAAGAAAGATGTTATTATTGTGGTTTTTCTCAAAGTCTATGATGTGCTGTTTGACTTGAAGCCACCCAACTCTCCAATGAGAAGGAAGTTCCAAGGCATGATGATGGACCATTATTTGCTTTGAAAATTCATCTGATGAATTTGGTGGAAGCTGATCCCTTGAGAGAATTGATAACAAATGTTTTAATCTCTTCTAATATATTTTCACTTTCCAAAGCTAAGGATCAAGCCTCAAAAAGCTCTATTAAAGCTTTGATTTCCTCATAAGTTGATGGTTTCTTCTGCTCATTCTCCTTTCCAGATAAGAACATTGCACCAAGTTTATCTGTGGTTTCACCACACACACAACAAGTTATTTTAGTTGGGGTTATATATATATATATATTGCATGTTTTAAAATTTTAATTCGAACAGCCATAGATTTTGATTAATTTGAATTTAAACAAGGTTTTACCAAAAGCATGTAAAAGTAGTTCATATTCGAATAAACAATCAAATAAACAATCAACAAACTGTTGTTTTGAACTTCGGTGATTTTGGCAGTTGAATAATAAGGTCAATATTCATAAGCAAGACTTATCTTTAACATCTTGCAAATAAATTAAACCACTTTTCAGAGAGCTAGGATTAACATCGGAAAATAAAAATTTTGTTGCAAAAATATTGTGGCAAGGCAATTTATACCAATCCTTTGTAGAGCCATCTTAGATTAATGTTGTTCCAAAATTCATCCCAAGTTTCTTGTTTTTTAGGTCATTTTTTTCAATTAAAGGGACATACACTTGATCTTAGCCAAAAGGCCGAGAGAGGTATTAAAAGAACATAAACTAACGGTTTAAACTTATGAATGGGAATGAACCCACAACTTTTCACTTACAAGATGTGAGTTTCCATACCAATACCATTAGACTATATATATAAAGCCACTCGCCTCTTGTATATCATACTCCTCACTATAGTCTCCAACACTCCCTCAAAATGATGACATCTTCTAAACCTAATCTTCCCTCCTTAACAATCTTCTTCATCCTAATTTCAAATTTTGTGATATCCCTTAAGCCCCACCTAAAAGCCAAAGATCCATTCACCATATATATCATACACCGTGGTTCCCCAAAATGATGTATATGATCCTTCCTCTCTATAAATTTTTACTTTTTGTTTGTTTATTTTTGTTGTCTTTTTTTTTTTAATTTTTTGTAATACGGGGGTTTCATAACCCCCAAATATTAAAAATATTAAATACTTAAATTTTACCATTATAAATGCATTGCAATCCCTTTCCTTGATCTAAGCAACTTACCGTTGTAATGGTGCTTCAATTGTTTGAACTTCATACATACTATTAAACTGACATTCCCAGAGGTAGAGGTTTTGCATTCCCCTATTTTCATAATAGTCATAAGATATCAACACTCTACAAAGAGAAAGCGCCTAACAATCAACAACCTCTCTAGAAATATCATATCGATTTACAGATGAAGCTTATAGAACATAGTAAGTTGGGATAATTGTCCAAAAATACCTTGGAGATAAATTAATTGTTGATTGCTATCAAGTATGCTTCCGTGTGTGCAAGCGATCTTCCGTTTTGTGTAAACCATTTTCCATGTGTTCAAAAATTTTCCATATAAATGTGCAAACAATCTTCTGTTGTGTGCAAAATATCTTCCGTTATGTGCAACAGATCTTCTATGGTAGCAATCAGCAATTAATTTTCCTCCAAGGTATTTTTGAGCAATTCTCCCTAGTAAGTTTATTTCGGATGAAATAAATAAATAATTATACCACATTGTTCACAATTCAAATGATAAAACACCACAACGTAGAATTTTCTCTCCCTTTTTAGAGGTATGGAACTATTCCTACATTTTTCATGCATAATATTTTTTCAGTTTTTACTTGATCTGGTTCTGGCTGATTGACAAATCTCCATTTAATTTCACAGGAGCACAAATATTTATAAGATGCATTTACGGCTTATGAAAGAGGCTTGAAGAGATATGGGAAAACAAAATTGGAGCGAGCGAGAGAACTGTTCGAGAATGCTCTTGAAATAGTATGCACTTGTTTGCAAATGATCCTATATTTTCATCATAATGTTAAGTTTAAAATTATCTCCCCAGAGGATATATCCGGTGATTTATTTATGTTTTAGATCAATCTTAAGATTTGAGTTTAAAGACAGTTGGGAGGGGACCAGGGTAGATGTGAACTGAAGGTAAATTAAAAGTTGAAAGTTTAGATAGCAGTCATACTACTAAGGAAATTATGTTTCTTACCTTCTAAAGGTAGGATAATTTAATATGTCAATAGTGTATATGGCAATCTGTGTTATATCAATGCACTTGCATGCATGTGTGATATGACTTCTAAATGTAGATCAACCTTAGGATTTGTTTTAGGGTATTATTGTGAAGTTCTGAATGCTTTGAGTGGATTGCAGTTTACCAAAAGGTAGGTTGTGTCCAGGTTTTGAACTATGTAAATTGTTTCTCATACGTAAAAGTTCTTGACAAGCTTTTGCAGATTTTATAGTATAGAGTTAATGATATATTTACACTATTACATATTGTATGGAGACCCTGATGACTTCATCTTAGCTTACTTTTTTAAGTTGTGAAGGACGTAAGTGAGAAAAAAAGACTATATAAATGTTTATATTTTGTCTTGTTACAAATTTTGTTATAGCTAGTTAAAACTAATCTTTAGCATCTATGAATATGGGTACTGGCAAAACAAACAAAAAAAAGCATCTATGAATATGGGAATTGTTATGTGCCTGAAAAAAATTTTAAAAAAAATACTCATGATGTATTCTAGTCTTATGATCAATACGAAAGACGTTAGTTTTCCGATGAACAGTTTGGTTTCTATTTTTTTTTTTTTTTTTGGCAGCCACAGTTTGGCTTTTATTGAAATGTAACTTTTTATTTGCTAATAATTAATGTATATGGCAATAACCTTATCCTTCTTTTGGGTGCATATGCTGATCAAGTAAAACCTTTATACCTGCAATATGCGAAGTTGGAGGAGGACTATGGGCTGGCAAAGCGAGCAATGAAGCTTTATGATCAAGCAACGAAGGCTGTTCCTAATAATGAGAAGTTAAGCATGGACGAAACATAATTTGCTCGCGCTGCTTAGATGTTTGGTGTACCCAAAACAAAGGGAAATCATTTGTTTGCATATGCAGGCAATTAAGTCTGGTCTTCCGGACAGGGATGCCAAAATCATTTGTTTGAAGTATGCTGAGTTGGAGAATAGCTTGGGAGAAATTGATCGGGCCGTGGAATACATGGGCCTGTTTGTTTCTGTTTTCTGTTTCTTTGTTTCTAAAACGGTTGTATAAAATTGGTTTTAAAAAAAAGTTTGGAAAACCAAATAAAAATCCTATTGGATAGTTGTTTTAAAAACATGTATTTTGAAGTAACATGGCGGCGGCCATCGCTAGCGGTGATGTGGTAGGGGTTAGGGTTGGCAGTGTGATGTCGATAGTAGACTGGTGGCAGCCTTAAAAAATAAAAAATAAAAAAAAGAAAACATCTCAAAATTGTTTTTGTGTTTTAGTTTTTAAAAAACAATCTTATGTTTTTTTTTAAAAAAAAACACTCATTGGAAAAAGTTTTCCAAACAAGTTTTATAATTTTTATTTTTTTTAAACAAAAAACAGTTTTTAAAAACAAAGTCAACAAAAAACTGTTTTTAAAAACAAAATCAAACAAGTCATATGCCTCTCTGTCTGTCACTAGTTTGCAAATCCTCAATCATACTCTAAATTTTGGAATGAGTGACATGAGTTTGAGGTGAAGCATGGCTGATTGAACCATATATTTATAAGCTTTTTTATTATTAATTTGAGATTTTTAATGCATTCCTTTGGACATGATTGCATGATTAAATATTAACTTGAGTTAGAAACATTTGTATTGAATTAAGTGTACAAAGTGGTCATAATTTGTCAATTATTCATAAAAATGATTTCTTAGACTTTTGATGCTATATTTTGCTTAATCTTTCATTATAGGGGTTAAAGAAGAAAATTTGGAGAATGTGGAAAATGTCAATTGGGGTCAGAATTAATATTTTTGAAGACTGGGGAAAATTACAGGAAAGTTCCCTTAGAATTATGGAAATTACAAATCAATGAAGGAAAGGGACCGAAAACAATTACAGAAAAGGACCCGTATTTTTTAAAACTACAGTTGATCCTCGCTAAAAGTTTCAAATGCTTGTAGTTTAATCCCTTCACAAACTTTTGAACTTTTCAGAATGGTCCCTGGGCAAAACCATTAGGTCGTCTTCTTCGTAAAACACGCTCGACAGACTAGTGGGAGACTCGCAGAGCGTCGCGGAGCGAAAGATCGGACCTTGAGCTTAATCTGGGAGAGAAGAAGGAGGAGAGACCTTCACCATCACACCACCGTCGCTGCTCCTCCTCCGTTCTCCACCATTGTCGGCCATTCTTTCAGACCAACGGCGACCTGAGAAAAAGACCGGAGAGAGCTTGGAGCCGCTAGACAGGGGAGATCAGATCGAAAGGGAAGTGGAAACCAGAGCTCAGAATCGACCGGAGGAGAGTTTGGAGAGCACCATCGATCTCCTTCTTCTTCCTTCGACGAGTTTGAGAGCCGGAGATCCCTTGAGTCCGAATGGAGTTGCAGACCGGAGAACCGTAGACCACCGTCGGGATTTGTTGCTCCTCCTCCGTTCTCCATTTCCGATGAGACACTACCAGCGAATTTTGTTCTCTTCTTCTGCGCCAGCGACTTTCATTCTATCTTCTCCACACCACCACCGTCGGAAACGAACCAGAAGCAGCGCCAGAGAACTTTCCGGCGAGTTTCTAAGTTTTCCTGCGATGTTCATACATTTTCCGCTAGAGATTTATTCAAATGATGATAGAAGCCATAAGAGGCTGATGTTGTTGCTGCTTGGTGATGGAGATTCGTGGATCACTGTGAGGATGATGAAAAAATTGAAATTGCTGGATTGTGACTACGACAATCATTTCTTGTTATTCATTTATGAACCCTTTTGCCCCCACGTGTCACATCTGGCATATATTCACTTTATGGCCATTGTGTGACCACTTATCATTTGCTAAATAAATATTCAAAAATGTCATACTTTTATCAATTATTATATGATTCTCAATAAGTAGTTAGTATATTCGATCCAATAAATAAATAAATAAATAAGTAGTTAGTATATTTAATAGTACCATATTACTGGTGGTTCATCTGTATGTGATTTTTTATTTTCAACTAGATTTGGACTTAATAAACATATTTAAAGCATGCTTTTGGTCAAGACTGTTTGACTGCTGATTAATAAATAATAAAAACATAATTACTACTTAATATACAAAACAAACCTACAATGCAAATTTTAGTTAAAAGCTGTCATCTCAGTTTTTTTTTTAAAATTTTTTTAACAATTTTCACCTATTGTTTATTTATATTGTACTCTAACCCACAATTTATTCAGTCGAATCTACTAATAAGTCAAGTTTTGACATTGTGGCCACAACAACTCATTCCTTCTTATTACATGTGATTTTTTTCCTCCCAATAGTTTCATACTTGGTAAGTATACCAAAGCTTTTTCTTTTAAAGGCTATTTTTTTACCTGATTAATAATTAATAAAAATATAATAGTTAGTAAACAAAGTAAATTAAACCTATTAACAGGCAGGAGTGAACTGCTTCAATTATTATTATTATTATTTGCTCAAAGGTACTTCTATTAAACTTCAATAACAGTGCAAATACAGAATGGGAAGCCAACCAAAAATAACAAAACAATAACAAACAAACCAAGAAACTCTAACAAGGAAACAACCAGCCAACACCCATTTGAGAGCTAGAAATAGTTATGATAACAGAAACTTTATAAATAAAACTGGAGGGAGAATAACAATACAACTCACAATAATGTTATTTGGTTATTAGGCTTTTATAAATAGGACTAGAGGGAATATAACAATATGACTCACATTAACAGAAACTTTATTCTTTACTGTATAAAAAGTAATTATACAATAGAAAAATACATACCCACAATAATATTATTGTGCTAGAGGCACATCAAGCACCACTAGTAGCGAACATTACTAATTATCAAACTCATATATCTAGAAAGGGTTCAATAAGCAATGATAAGATTGTTTTCTTGATGTCTCCATCTTGTACTCCAAAACCATCACCATTGTTCTGGTAAAGAGTATGAGCCACACGAGCAGCATTCATGGCTTGATTTACAAATTCTTGTTCTGAAGCATCTAATTGATGAGTAGTGAAGCAGAAACAGTGATAATCTATCTTCTTCCATGCTCTCTTTATTATGCCTTCAATGTGCCTTCTTGCTTCTTCCTCTGTCACATCCATTTGATTCATATAACACACTATAGATGATGCTGCATCACCTCTTTCTCTTTCAGCCTGTTTTAGTTAAGGGAATATTATATATCATTTAAAAATTAAAAACTGAAGAGAAAATAAATTTAAAGGAAAGCTTACCACTGTAGTTCCTAGATCATTGCAGAGACGAATTATAAGAGATATGTTGAAGATGAAGTTTTGGTTTTTGAGGAGAAAATTGTTGATGTCATGTGTTGGTTGATACAAAGTGGCAAAATATGCATGCAATAAAATCACAGGTCCTGAAGAAGAAATGCAAGCGTTGTTGAGATATTCTTGCAAATATGGTATGTAACCATCTTTGAACCACTTCGCTTCCACATATAAAGATTTGCAGAAGTCTTTCCACTGTCAAAAAAAAAAAGGAACAATCTATGGTTGAGATATCCCAATGTAGCAATAATGTATAGATGTGTGTGTGTGTGTGTGTGTGTGTGTTTTCTCGGAACAATAATGGGTTCACTTTCTCTTCTTCTCTCTCCTTAGTTCAGTTAAAGCATAGTTCAGAAAACTTAAGATAAAAAAGGGAAGGTTTGAGTTGTTAATTATATTACAGCTTTCTTGATGTGAGGTAAGACTTTGTGAACGTTGTTTGGTCCAGCAATTTCAAGAGCAGTTTCAATGGTGGCATCATTGAGTGCTTGGAAGCAAATCCTCATGCACTTTGGAAGTTTCTCAAGTTCTTTTGCATCCCACCTGAGAAAAAAATGAGAAGCACATGAAAATAAAATGAAGAATTGTGAAAGCAACCTTTGATTGGGTCCCCCTGCTCCGATCCAAAATTGGGTCAGAAACATAGGCCGATAATGATTTTGACACTAATTATGAAAGCAAAGCGTGCCCACTAATTTATTTTTGTCAACTTGTGTATACACAGCATCCAGACATACATGTCCAGATGTACTCCCTCCACCCCTTTTTATAAAACCAATGTTTTTATGTCCCTCTTGCTTTTTATAAGATTCGATTTGTGAGTTGTCTCCTAAATGCTTTTTTACAAAAATTTTTTAAATAATTTTCATCATACATGCCTCTCTTTTATCACATCTCTCTCATTTACCAACTTATAAATAAAGACAAATTTAAGAAGAAAAAATATATTTTTTACATACTTATTATTTTTAACTAATTTTAACAGTTTTCTCAAATCACATAATTAGATTATTTTGGATCTTATAATAAGCTAGGGACGGAAGGAGTATATATTACTTTGGTCCATATAATTATAAGGCATTTTCAACCACCACATTAAAGACAAATGAATATGATTAAGTTATTGTATAGGACGTGTTAGAAAATATATAGTTTTTTCTTTTGAAATTTGCATATATTTAAAACCATGAATCACACGTAAAGAAACCAAAAAATTGTATCAAACTTTAAAGAGGAATAATCATAATCTTAAAAATAATATATTTAAGTAGATAACTTTTTCAGTGGCCTTGCTTCTCTCATATTCATTGGTGAATGATCTTGTCCCAGAGAGTAAACGATTGATATTCATTATATTATATCTCTATATATAGCTTGGTTTAATTAGTGAAAGACACTTTGACTATCTTGTTTAAATGATTGTAATTAATAAATAAATTAAAGAGAAATCAAACCTATCAACTGCAAGCGTAAACTGCTTCAGTTCTTCAAATGAGGCATAAACGTCATAAATATCATCGATCACCAACACAAAATTGATTACTTTGGTAAGCCATTTTCTCAAACATTTGAACTTTGGTTCACAGGATACTCCTGCCGCACACATGAAGCTCTCAACCATTCTATTCCTTGCAAAGTTCAATTCTTTTTCTAATCCAAGATTCTTCCACCACCTAATAATTAAAAGTATCACAAAAAAGGTTAGAGAAAAAGTTATCTAACAGAACTGTTTCTTCAAATTAAGCAATACCGTTTCTAAACAGTTTCAGCCAAACAAAACATATATACCTTGATAATTCCTTAACTTCTTTCTGAAGATTAGCCTGAACTATGTTGAAGTTTAGTTTGGCCAGTTCAAGTAAGACGTGATGATTATTGTGGTTTTTCTTAAATTCTTCGATGTGCCGTTTCACTTGAAACCACTCAACTCTCCAATGAGAAGGGAGTTCCAAGGCATGATGATGGACCACTTGCTTTGAAACATCTGATGAGTTAAGCAATTTGGTGGAAGCAGATTTCTTGAGAGAATTAATAGCAAATGTTCTAACCTCTTCTAATATATTTTCACTTTCCAAAACTAAGTATGAGGACTCAAGAAGCTCAATTAAGCCTTTGATTTCCTCATCAGAAGTTGATGGTTTCTTCCACTTATTCTCCTTTGCAGATAAGAATATTGTACCAAGAGTATCTGAGTTTTCACCGCACACATCACAAAGTTATTTTAGCTACGGTTATATATCAAAAGCATGTGAAAGTAGTTCATATTCGGAAAAACAATTGATAAACTATTGCCTTTGGATTTTTTTTTTTTTTTTTGGTTTTTGCAATAGAATAATTCTATAGTTTTATTTATATGGCAGAGAGGGAATGAATTTTTTGATCATACTTATAAAGCATGTTATTGACTTTTTCTTATAATTTTAGTCATTTTCCTTAAGTAAATTAATGTTGATGTCTGTTATTAAAATAGATACAAAATATGTATATTTTAATAGGGGCAAAGTTAAAATCTTATTAAAGTCTAAGGTAGAGTTAATGATGTTGAAAGTTTTTCTTAATTCTGGTGAAATATGTTGGAAGTAATTAATATAAACAGAACTGGAGAAGTAAGGTCAATATGAGTAGAAAGTATGACTTATATTTGTGCGATCCACAAAATGATATGCAATATTGATATGTAAGTCTGTTTGTGTAAATTCTGATTATTTTCTATTCACTTCCATTTAAAGGATGTAATTAGTTAGTTGGTTCTATGTATGATGTGGAGAGAGACTTACCAGGAGAAACATCATATCCATTTTGCCTAAGAATTTTGAAGCATTGTGCATTGGTATACACATGTCCATGATCATCATGAAACCTAATTTTGTTATTATTCGTAACTGAGATTAGGGTTTCAAGAGCCTCCGTGATTTCTTCATGAAACTGATTTGCGAGACCAAGATTTTGAATGGTAGATATCAACTCCAACTTGGACAATGGATCAATCTCTTCCACAAAGAGACATTTTGCTTCTTTAATCAACTTCTCTAACTTCATGCCAAATTCTTCTTTCTGTGTACATTCACACAATTATAAATTATATATATATATATATATATATAAGTGGGTATATAAATGTGATTAAATCAAAAAATAATGTCTAACTACATCTATCATTTATTTAAGCAATATACTGCTCCATTCTTTCCTTTCTATAATATAAAAAGATTGAATTACGTAAATTCAAAAGTTTATTAGAGAAAATAAATATGTAAAAAAATATAACTTAATTTATAAGAACATCATTATTTATGGATAGAGAGAAAGTGAGAAAGATGATGAGCAAAAAATGAACATGGAGAAGCTAATGCAGTGAGACTAATAAATAATTATAAAAGATAAAAATAAAAAATGATATTAAAATTTTTTAAATAAGTTATTAGCATATGTTATGAATAGAAACATGTCATCCCTAAAAAAAATTCTATTATATATATAGAACCGGAGGGAGTATAATCTATGAAGTATTATTGAAGTAAAAAACTGAAATAACAAACTTATTTAATTATAAAAGAAATCTCACATCATATTTTGTGGTGAGTGATTGGAGGAAATCATATTTCCAAATGTTGGGTTTGTAATTTGCTGATCTTCTATTCTCCATTACGTTGTGATGAAACACTCCATTTTGGCCAATCTCACACAGTGCTTTCTCTTGCAAATTTGCTGCTTCTGATGGCTCCATACTATAATCCGTGTTGCTTATTATTCTTGCAACTGAGTTTTTCTGTGTACTAATAATGCTTTTGTTGGTTATGACCTTTTCGATTTTGAGGCAAAGCTTACCGGTATTTATATAAAAAGGCAATTATATATATCCAAAAGAAAAGAAAAAAAGAGGTTTTTCGCTTTAATTAGTTTACGGAGGAAGGTGATGGCATGTGGAGAGTACTATAATTTTGATGTGACGATTCACTAATTTATTATTTTTAATTAATTTTAACAGTCTTGAAGCTTTTAGCATATATGACAGAGTGCTTGCGTACGTGAGCTGAAATTATTAAGGATAGCATTTGTGGATGATATTTAGGAGGATCTTCAAACAACTTTTTTATTTTTGGCTTCTACTCCCTCCTGCCCTTTTTAGAAAGAATAATTATCAAAATTAAGCAATTGAAAATATTAGTTAAATTAAGTTAAAAACAATAAATCTGTAAGATATATATTTGTTCAATTATACCCTTATTTATAAATAAATAGAGCACATGAGAAGTAATTAATGGATATTTATTGCCGAAAGATAATAAGTGATATATATTTAATGAAATTAAAAATGAAAAGATCAATTAAAAATTTCAAACAAAATAATTTGTTCTTATGTTTAGCACCATCTATATGAAACAGATTATTGCTTGTGAAAAGATCCAAGAGAATATTCTATCCCCACATTAATCACGACAATGATGTTTTAAGGGGAAAAAAAAACATTACGACACGACACTCTAAATAGCTAACAATTCTTTCTTTGGCAACCGTTTATTATTTGGCATCACCAAATTAATTCATAATTAAATATTGTTATCTTAAATATTGAGCAAAAACTACCTTGATGTAATTTGTTTTCCTATTTACAAGTCTTGAATATCCAACAATAATTTTTTCTAGTCTTGAGTTGATAAGGTGCGCCAAAAACCTTAATAGAATGCTGAGTTTTTAAAAAATATATGCATGTGACCTCTTTTTGTTTTAATTGAATTTACGCACATGAGACATATTTGAAAAAAAAAATCATAATTTGTTTGGACAATATTTTTGGGGACAAAAATGAGTTCCAAAATATGAGAATTTTAAAAGGGTCCTTCAAAATATTTTAATTACTCTGAAGTCGTTTGGAATCATTCTGAAATTAAGTTTCTTTGTTGTGAAATGAGCTAATTATTCTCATACAAAAAAATTGAAAAACCCCAACCAGCGCGGGCAACGCTGGATAACTTTTGGGTAAATGTTGATCATGGAAGGATTTAAAGCCACCACCTCCCAAAAAGACAAAGTACCACTGAGTCACCAAAACTTCATAATAATATTGTACATAACATTATGTAGAATAACCAATATAGAATTGATCTAGCGATGTAAGGCTTCGTTAAATCTCTTTAAGTGTCAAATTTAAGTCTTAGAGAAATTATTTGTATTGAAAGGAGCAGCTACAAATCTCAAACCGAATACTGGATAATAATATAAAAAAGCATTATGTAAAATAACTAAAAAGTTGATGATACTGGATAATAATAAATAAATAAACATTATGTAAAATAACTGTAACGTTCATGACATTGACAATGTAACCAAGGATCATAAAAACACGGAATAAGTTTTGTTGAGAAGATGTAAAACAAATTTGAGCAAAAAAAAAAAATGTAAAACAAAGAATATGGGGCCATCTGTACTTAGGCACAATAAATTCATTCATCCTCTTCAAACAGGAAGACCAATAATTCGTGGGATAGAGTGCATGCGGGAGCAGAAATTATTAAGAATGTGACATTTGTGTGTGACATCTAGGAGAGTCTCCCAACCACCAACCACATGCTACCTCGATTTAAAAGAATTTTTTTTAAATATTAAAAAAATTAAAAAAATTATTTAATCATATTATATATTATACATGATTAAATTATATATCAGTTTATAAATTCAATAAATTAATTTTTAAAAAATTATAAATATGTATACCTTAAAATAATGTAATTAACTTATTTATCTTTTAAAAAAATCAATTAATTTTTATATTTAGGATTGAATATTTTTTTTTTTGGCATCAACTCTCTCCTGAACTTTTTAGAAAGAATAATTATCAAAATTAAACAATTTAAAATATTAGTTAAATTAATTTAAAAAGCAATAAATATTGAAGATATTTTGTTTAATTATATCTTTATTTATAAATAAGTAGACTATATGAGAGATAATGAGTGAATATTTATTGCCAAAAAATAATCAATGATATATATTTAATGGATGTAAAAATAAAAAAAAATTATTTGAAAATTTAAAACAAAAATAATTTATTCCTTATATTTAACACCATCTTTTTGAAACGGACTATTGCTTTGAAAAGATCCAACGGAGTACTCTATCCTTTATTCTTTAATACTCCTTCGAGTTTTTAACACAAAAGGTAGATAATTAATTAATAATTAAAAATAAAAAACATTACGACATGACACTCAAAATATTTAAAATTGCTTTCTTTTGCAACCATTTAATATTTGACATCACCGTATCACCAAATTAATCCATAATTAAATATTGTTATATGTAATTGTTTTCCTATTTACAAGTCTTGAAATCGAAACCTTATAAGAGAGAGAGAGAGAGAGAGAGAGAGAAATTGAAACCTTATCCAACAATAAATTTTTCTAGGCTTCGTCAATCAGTTGGGCCAATAAAATTGTTGGAGAAATTTTTTTGATTTAATTGAATATATGTGCGTGATCTCTTTTTTATTTAATTGAATATATAAATTCATGAATAAAGCATTTACGCATGAGACGTATTTGCAAAATCATAATTTGTTGGGGCAATTTTTTTGGGGACAAAAATGAGTTCCAAAATATTAGAATTTTAAAATGGCCATTCAAAATATTTTAATTCCTCTAAAGTCGCTTGGAATCATTCTGAAATTAAGTTATTTTTTTTTGGTTGTGAAATGAGCTAATTATTCTCATATAAAGAAATTTAAAAAAAAAAACTCCAACCAGCGCGGGCAACACTGGATAATTTTTGGGTAAATGTTGATCATGGAAGGATTTCAAGCTATCAACTCCCAAAAACATAGATTACCGCTGAGCCACCGAAACTTCATAATAATATTGTACATAACATTATGTAAATTAAAATAACTAATTTAGAGTTGGTCTAGCGGTGTAAGATCCTACTAGATTCTTTCGGTTTCGAAATTCAGAGGAGACGCTTGTGTTGAGAGGGACAGCTATGAATCCTGAACCTGATACTAAATAATAATAATAAAAATTATTCAAAATAATTATAAAGTTAATGACATTGGAAATGTGATTCAAATTAAAAGGAGGAATATTTCAATTCATACAGAAACACGGAATAAGTTTTGTTGAGAAGATGTAAAACAAAGAATATGGGACCATTCGTACTTAGGCACTGTGAAATTGAAAAAAGAGTGATTATCAGTGAGATAAAGAAATTAAAGTCAACAAAATCATGCTACCGAATTGCTTCTGACTTTCTATGTTTCTAACATGCACAATACATTCATTCATCCTCTTCAAACAGGAAAACCATTTCATGATCAAAGTTCAAAGTATTAAAGAGCTTCTTCCTTGCCGGCGTTTATGGCCTATAGCCGTCCCAACCCAATTTCAAATTAATTGGAACAAATTCATGAAGTTTGTTAAACGGCGCAAAAAAGTTTGGCAGCATATCTATGTCGCCATCATTGTTCATCATCACAAGAAAAGTTCCGATTTAATTAATTTACGGAGGAAGGTGAAGGCATGTGGAGAGTATTCAGAGTACCATAATTTTGATGTGACAATTCATTTATTTATTATTTTTAATTAATTTTAACAGTTTTAAAGCTTTTGATAGATATGACAAAGTGCTTGCGTGAGCAGAAATAGTTAAGGATAAACAATCAACAAACAATTGTTTGATTTATTTATTTATTTTTATTTTGGAAGTTGAATAATAACGTCAATATTAATAAGCATCACTTATCTTTAACATCGCGCAAATAAACCACTTTTCAGAGAGCTAGGATCAACATCGGAAAATAAAAATTTTGTTGCAAAAAAATTGTGGCAAGGCAATTTATACTAATCCCTTGTAGAGGCATGTTAGATTAATGTTGTCCCAAAATTCATCCCAAATTTCTTGTTTTTTAGGTTATTTTTTATAATTAAAGGGACATACACTTGATCTTAGCCAAAAGGCTGAGAGAGGTATTAAAATGAAATACACTAACAGTTTAACACTTACGAATGGGAATGAACCCATAACTTCCCACTCACATTATGAGAGTTTCCATACTAGTAGACTATATACATATATATATATATATATATATATATAAAGCCACTCGCCTCTCGTATATCATACTCCTCACCATAGTCTCCAACACCCTCAAAATGATGACATCTTCGAAACCTAATATTCTCTCCTTCACAATCTTCTTCTTCCTAATTTCAAATTTTGTGATATCCCTTCACCCGCACCTGAAAGCAAAAGATTCATTCACCATATATATCATACACCGTGATTCTCCAAAATGATGCATATGAGCCTTCCTCTCCATAAATTTTTATTTTTTTTTGGGTTTATTTTCTTTTTTTTTTTTTTTTTTTTTTGTAATATGGGGGTTGCATAATCAACCCCCAAATATTAAAAATATCAAATACATAAATTTTACCATTATAAATGCATCGCAATATAATCTTTCAGAAAACACCCTTTCCTTGATCCAAGCAACATACCATTGTAATGGTTCTTCAATTTTTTGAACTTCCTACATACTATTAAACTGACATTCCCAGGGGCAGAGGTTAGCATTCCCCTATTTTCGTAATAATCATAAGATATCAACACTCTACAAATAGAAAGCGCCTAATAATCAACAACCTGTCCAGAAATGTCATATCGATTTACAGATGAAGCTTATTGAACATGGTAAGTTTATTTTGGATTAAATGAATAAATATTTATACCATATTGTTAACAATTCAAATGATACAGTACCACAACCTGGAATTTTCTGTCCCTTTTTAGAGGTATGGAACTATTAATTCCTACATTTTTCATGCATAATCTTTTTCAGTTTTTACTTGATCTGGTTCTGGCTGATTGGCAAATCTCCAGTTAATTTCACAGGAGCACAAATATTTATAAGATGCATTTAAGGCTTATGAAAGAGGATTGAAGAGATATGGGAAAACAAAATTGGAGATAGCGAGAGAGCTGTTCGAGAATGATCTTGAAATAGTATGCACTTGTTTCCAAATGATCCAATATTTTCATCATACTGTTAAGTTTAAAATTATCTCCCCAGAGGATATATCCGGTGATTTATTTATGTTTTAAGGCAGTTGGGAGGGGACCAGGGTAGATGTGAACTGAAGGTAAATTAAAGGTTGAAAGTTTAGATAGCAATCATACTACTAAGGAAATTCTGTTTCTTATCTTCTAAAGGTAGAATAATTTAATATGTCAATAGTGCATATGCCAGTCTGTGTTATATCAATGAACTTTCATGCATGTATGATATGACTTCTAAAAGTAGATCAACCTTACGATTTGTTTTAGGGTATTATTGTGAAGTTCTGAATGCGTTGAGTGAATTCAAGTTCACCAAAAGGTTGTGTCCAGGTTTTGAACTATGTAAATTGTTTCTCATCCGTAAAAGTTCTTGACAAGCTTTTGCTGATTTTATAGTATAGAGTTAATGATATCTTTACACTATTACATATTGTATGGAGACATTGATGACTTCATCTTAGCTTTTACTTTTAAGGTGTGAAGGATGTAAGTAAGAATAAAAGACTATATAAATGTTTATATTTTGTCTTGTTACAAATTTTGTTATAGTTAAAACTAATCTTTATCATCTATGAATATGGGAATTGTTATGTGCCTGAAAAAAATTAAAAAAAAAAATGCATATGATGTATTCTAGTCTTATGATCAATACCAAAGACGTTTGCTTTCCGATGAAGAGTTTGGTTTCTATTGTTTTTTTTTTTTTTTTTTTTTTGGCAACTACAGTTTGGCTTCTATTGAAATTTAACTTTTTAATTGCTACTAGTGTATATGGCACTAACCTTATCCTTCTTTTGCGTGCATATGCTGATCAAGTAAAACCTTTATACCTGCAATATGTGATATTGGAGGAGTATGGGTTGGCAAAACGAGCTATGAAGCTTTATGATCAAGCAACAAAGGCTGTTCCTAATAATGAGAAGTTAAGCATGAACGAAACATACATTGCTCGCGCTGCTGAGATGTTTGGTGCACCCAAAACAATGGGAAATCTATAAGCGGGCAATTAAGTCTGGCCTTCCAGACAAGGATGCCAAAATCATTTGTTTCAAGTATGCTGAGTTGGAGAATAGCTTGGGAGAAATTGATCGGGCCGTGGAATACATGGGCATGTTTGTTTCTGTTTTCTGGTTTTTTGTTCCTAAAACGGTTTTATAAAATTGGTTTTAAACACAAGTTTGGAAAACCAAATAAAAATCCTTTTGGATAGTTGTTTTAAAAACATGTATTTTGAAGTGACGGCGGCCATTGCCAATGGTGACATCGTATTGGTTAGCGTCAGTGGTGTGATGTAGATAATAGATAAGTGGTGGCCTTAAAAAATAAAAAATAAAAATAAGAAAATGTCTAAAAATAGTTTCTGTTTTTTAGTTTTTAAAAAACAACCTTTTTTAAAAATAAAAACTCATTGAAAATAGTTTTTCAAATAAGTTTTATAATTTTATTTTTTTAAAAACAAAAAACTGTTTTTATATAAACAAAATCAACAAAAAACCATGTTTTTAAAAACAAAATCACACAAGCCATATGTTTCTGCTTCTCATCAGTTTGTAGACCCCCAATCAGACTCTAAATTTCAGAATGAGTAGCATGAGTTTGAGGTGAATCATGGCTGATTGAACCATATTTTTATAGGCCTTTTCATAATTAATTTGGGATTTTTAATACATTTCCTAAGACATTATTTCATGGTTAAGCATTAATTTGAGGTGATGACATTTGTATTGAATTAAGTGTAGCTAGAGGCAAAATGTTCATAATTTATTAATTATTTATGCAAATGATTTCCTAGACTTTTGATGCTACATTTTACTTAATCTTGCATTATAGGTGTTTAAAAAGAAAACTGAAAAATGTGAAAATTGTCAATTGGAATCAAAATTAATATTTTTGAGGACTGAGGAAAGTTACAGAAAAGTTTCTTAGAATTTTTTGAAATCACAAATCAACGAAGAAAGTAAGGGGACAAGAAACAATTACAGAAACAGGCCCAGAGTTTTAGAAATTACAGTTGACGCCACTAAAAGTTTCAAACATTTGCATGTCAATCCCTCCACGAACTTTTGAACTTATTACATTGGTCCCTAGTCAAATCTTGCGTTTTGACCAGAGACCCTTAGGTCATCTTCTTCATAAAAGACGCTCGATAGACCAGTAACAGACTTGCAGAGCGCAGCGGAGCGAAAGATCGGACCTTGAGCTTAATCTGGGAGAGGAAGAGGAGGAGAGACCTTCACCATCACACCACTATCTCTCCTCTTCCGTTCTCCACCTTTGTCCGCCATTCTTTCATACCACCGCCGACCTGAGAAAAAGACCGGAGATAGCTTGGAGCCACGAGACAGGGGAGATCAGATCGAAAGGGAAGTGGAAACCAGATCTCAGAATCGACCGGAGGATAGTTTGGAGAGCACCATCGACCTCCTTCTTCTTCCTTCGATGATTTTGAGAGCCGAAGATTCCTTGAGTCCGAATGGGGTTGCAGACCGGAGAACCGTAGACCACCGTCGGGATTCGTTGCTCCTCCTCCTCCTCCTCAATTCTCCAATGCCTATAAGAAACTACCAGTGGATTTTGTTCTCTTCTTCTTCCGGCGACTTTCATTCTATCTTCTCCACACCACCACCGTCAGAAACGAACCAGAAGCAGCGCCAGAGAACTTTCAGGCCAGTTTCTAAGTTTTCCGGTGATTTTCATACATTTTCCGGCAAGAGCTTTTATTCAAATGATGATAGAAGTCATGAGAGGCTGATGTTGTTGTTGCTTGGTGATGGAGATTAATTGCTGGATGGGACTTAAGATTAATTCATCAATATTTTTAGTGAGCGATGACTGTGACGACGACAATCATTTCTTGTTATTCTTTTTTGGCCCACTCATCTGGCATATATACCCTTTATGGCCATTGTGTGAGTGTGACCACTTATTATTTGCTAAATAAATATTCAAAAATCTCCTACCTTTATCAGTTATTATATGATTCTCAACAATCAGTTAGGATATTTAATAGTACCATATTACTGGTGGATCATCTGCATGTGATTTTTTTTCAACTAGATTTGGACTTAATAAACATATTTAAAGCATATTTTTGGTGAAGACTTTTTGACTCCTGATTAATAAATAATAAAAAATAATTACTAATAAATATACAAAACAAACCTATAATGCAAATTTTAGTTAAAAGCTGCCATCTCAATTTTTTAAATTTTTTTTATTTATATTGTACTCTAACCCACCATTTATTCAGTTGAATCTACTAATAAGTCAAGTTTTGACAATTGTGAGTTTGTGACCACAACAACTCATTCCTTTTTATCTACACGTGATTGTTTTTTTCTCCCAATAGTTTCATACTTGGTAAGTAAACCAAAGCTTTTTCTTTTAAAGGCTATTTTTTTACCTGATTAATAAATAATAAAAATATAATAGTTAGTAAACAAAGTAAATTAAACCTATTAACAGGGAGGAGCAAACTGCTTCCATTATTATTATTATTATTATTATTATTATTATTATTATTATTATTATTATTATTATTATTATTATTATTATTATTATTCGCTCAAAGGTACTTCTATGAAACTTCAATAACCGTTCAAATACAGAATGGGAAGCCAACCAAAAATAACAAAACAATATTTAACAAACAAACCAAGAAACTCTAACAAGGAAATAACTAGCCAACACCCATTCGAGATGTAGAAATAGGTATAATAACATAAACTTTATAAATAGAACTGAAGGGAGTATAACAATAGGACTCACAATAACGTTATTCAATGATTAGGTTTTTATAAATAAGATTGAAGAGAATATAACAATAGGACTCACATTAATAAAAACTTTATTCTTTACTATATAAAAAGTAATTATACAATAGGTTCTATTGTTATGCACCACCCTATTGGGCACCAATCTTGTTGGCGTGGCTACATACTCACAGGAATATCCTTGGTCCCCTGTGATACTGAGTTTCTCTGCCTCCCCAGCCTCAAACACTTGCCCTGAGGGCCAAGTACGAATGTTATGTGAGAGCTGGTACCATCAGGCTCTAACATGAAGCGCGTACTTGGCCCCTAGGTCGCGTCTTCCAGGCTAGGGAGGCGAGAGAAACCCTTTTATCACTAGGGCCCAAGTACACGCCTCTTGTGAGGCCTGGTACTATTAGGCCACTTGACTTGATGGTACCAATATTAATATTTTCATTCCAATGATTCAAAATTTATAACCATACCTTAACCCCACACAATTTTGCATGTAGAATTCATTGGTAACCTCCAATTCATCAAAATCACACTCTTTCACTATGCCCCATTTTGACCGAACAGAACCCTCAAACCAATCAACAACCAAATTTCAAGATACTTGATTTAAAACAAAACTTATACTTACCTATTGATTTTTCTATCACCCTAACTTGACTTCTCCAATTTCCACACCTTCTTGGCAGCTCTAACCACCGCTCCTCAAGAAACTAAAACCATATAAGTGTTGCTCTTGTTGAGAGGAATAAGGTTTGTGAAGACACTTTGGCCTAGAAATGGAGTTTGGATGGTGAAAATGGCTTACCTTTGTTTATTGTTCCTTTTCTCTTCAAGTTTCGGTTCTTTCTTTTTCCTCTTCTTTGGCTAACTTAGAATTGAAGATGAAGGGAATGTGTTAATTAAGTATCCATTCTCTTGCCTCTTGGTGTGTTGGCCGACAATTTGGATGAGAATGAGGGAAATATGTTTATTTATCTAATTCTCATCTCTTTAGTGTGTTTGAACGAAAATTGAGTGCAAAGGAGTTGGAAGAGGTGATGTGTCAAATTCTCATGGTCTCTTGAAAAAGTAGGTTATTTAATTAACCAAAAGTGGTTTGGTTTATCGGGTGGCCTTCCTTCTCTTCTTTTTCTTGTCTTTTGCCAAATGATTGCACAAAGGATAAGGAATTATTTTGATAAAATTCTCTCTTGTTCTTCACTTCTTGGCTGAAATGAGCGTGAGAGAGTAGAATGAGGTGCTGTGTCCAATTCTTATATCTTCTTGCAAAAAGGTGAGTTGATTTGTTTAAGTGTGTGTGGTGTAGTGTGGGTAGGTGTGTGTTAGGTGAATGTTGTCCAATTTATCTCTTGAAATCATGCTTTTTAAGGACAAATCTTAGCCCTTGATCTTGGTTTTCAATTCTAACCTTAAGATCAAAGGGTAGATGTTCCTTTTGCTCTTGATTATGGCAATATTAACTAAATTGCCATTGGGTCTTACTTAACTTATGTGGTTAAATCTTTGTCAAGTAAAATGACCATAATCATCCTAGTCTTCCCTTCTTTCAAAAATTAACTTTAATTAACACCATGTATATTTTTCTTTTTGGAAAATTACTAAATTTTGGGATATTACATCTACACTATCTTCATGATTTGTTGATGACTATATATATAATTGACATTGTCGTTTAGTGAAGGTTTGTGATTCAACTATAAATAATACTT
This sequence comes from Inga laurina, assembly GCA_963855925.1. Lineage (NCBI taxonomy): Eukaryota > Viridiplantae > Streptophyta > Magnoliopsida > Fabales > Fabaceae > Inga > Inga laurina. The sequence goes on along the minus strand of OY979702.1, from coordinate 63,691,634 downwards.
TCTTCTTTTCATTGAGATAAGAGGTTATATCAAATTTTTCTTTTGTGGTTTGATTTCTCATTTAATTTCCATGTGGCTGAATTAATATATATTTTTCCCCAATCCTGAGTATAAGACCTAGTTTATAAGTGAATTTTTTGTCTTAAATATAAAATAGTTTTTCAACATATCTCTTATAGTTATCATTTTTTTTTCAAACTAATTTACCCGACTTATTAATTGAACCATATTTTTATATGAATTTTCCATGATTAATTTAGGATTTTAATGTATTTTCTCGGACATTATTGCATTATTAAGCATTAATTTTGGTTAGGGACGATTATTTTGAATTAATGGGAATTAGGGGCAAAATGATCAAAATTCATTAATTATTATTATTTTTTATATATTGTCCCTTGAAATTTTGATATTACTTTGTGTTTAATATTGCATTTCAGATGTTTTGGAAGAAAATTGTAGATTTTGGAGGTCAAATTAATATTTTGAAGATTGGGGAAAATCACATAAGCGGGCCCTAGATTTTGGGAAAATTACAAAAATCATGAAGAAAAGGACAGGTAGAATTACAGATAATACCCAAAAGTTTCAAAAATTTTAGTCCTACCTCACAAGTATTTCAAAATATTGCACTTTGCTCCTTCCTTCAGAACTTTTCAAGTTACAAATAGATCCCTGGTCAAAAAGTTGCGTTTTGACCAGGACATATGTTACTGTTCCCTTTCTTCATCAACAAAGAAAACAAAACCGATTGGAGATGGAGCAACACAGATCAGGGATTGGTTACGGTTTGGGCTTCTAGAGTTGGGAGCAAAGGAAGTCAGGCCCAATATTCTGAATTGAACAGGAGCCCCGAGCTAAAAGCCGCAAATCCGAGAGTGAGCTGAGAGTGATATAATAAAGGAAGGAACAGCGCCGCATCGGGGACCATCACAGATCATCATAGTCGAACCAGAGAACCAGCGCCGAAGACCATCATCCCCTTCCTTTCTTCCTTGTCGCCGGCGGCATTCCTCACCCTCACTGCCATCACCGCCGGCGACCAGAGAGACAGACCAACCACCACCGACTGCAGTCCCTCTAAGCCACCGTCAGCACTTGAAGAAATTAGGGCTTGTAAGCTTTGTGTTTTGGTAACCTTCTTCAAAATTAAATCAAGGATTGTAATATAGAGTGTAATTCCAGATCGTCTTTCAAAGAGCCTTTTATTAATTACTTAGGAATTAAGTGCAATGATTGATAAGAAATGATTAAAAATGAAAAATTTTGGTTTTTTTAACTATCAACTACTTTTTGTAATTAAGAATTAAATCGTTCTAAACTAATTGTTTTTAGGATTTTTCTTGAAAATATGAAATGGAATGACAATGGATTTAATGAAATGAAAGAAAACAATGGAATAAACAATTCCTCATAGCAATGGCACAAACAATCATCACTTAAAATGATTATGGGAGAATTAATCATGCTAGTTCTAAAATAACTCTAAGGGTCACCCCTTAGACTAGGCCTAACTTTAATTGATTAACACTAAGCCACCTTGCATATTAATCTCTCTAAATTAAGTTGATTAAGCACTCTAGCAATTAAATGAACTTAAAAATCATATTTAGCTTTTGATCCAATAACTGAGTCACCTCACATTATCACTTGATTTTCTCATTAATCTTAATTTAATAATGGCCACCCATATGAAAAATCAAGATTAATGATGCTAAAACCCAATACTAAATATAATTAATAAATTCACATTCAATTAACCAATGTAAACACAAGACACCATTGGTCCACTAACCAAGTCGCTTTGAAATTAGCACAAAATGTTCACAAAATTATCATCAATTCAATGACTAACCAGCACAAAGAAATGATAATTAAGATAATTAACCACAATATCAAATGTCTAACAAAGGTTCAAGCTATAACAAATCTCCAAATACATCAAAATAAATTAATTCAACATTATAAAATTTATCCTAAGACCTAGAAATCACAAATATAATATAGAAATAAAGAATTGAAATAGCAAAAACTTCCCTATTAAGGCTTCAAGCTCATGTCATTGCCTCTTGCTACAAAGGATTGAGAAGCTTAACCACAAACACCCATCATGGAATCAGCCTCAGAAAGCAACACAATCACTGTCTGAATTTGTTACTTGAGTAATCTGGAATTCTCATTATATTTCATCAATGTTACATATGTCTATTTATATACAAAATCAAACGTATGAAAGAGACAAGACGTGCCTAACTCTAACCTAACTCTAAGACTTTCTACGTTCACCATTGTTGACTACCTCTAACACTCCCCCTCAAGTTGGAGCATATATATTGATCATGCCTAACTTGTTACAAAGATATTTAACCCGTGTCCCATGTAAGGCTTTTGTCAGAAGATCTGCCAGTTGGTCATCGGATCGTACGTGCCCTGTAGATACAACATTTTCTTTGATCTTATCACGGATAAAATGACAATCAATCTCAATATGTTTTGTTCGTTCATGGAACACAGAATTTGAAGCTATATGAAGTGCTGCTTTATTGTCACACCATAGTTTTGCAGGCAATATCGTGGTAATGCCAATTTCCTTCAAGAGTTGAAATACCCACACAATTTCTTGTACTGACTGTGACATGGCTCTGTATTCTGCTTCTGCACTTGATTTTGACACAACTAATTGCTTCTTACTTCTCCAAGATATCAAATTTCCACCAACAAACACACAATAACCAGTAGTGGATCGTCTTGTGGCTTTAGATCCTGCATGATCCGCATCACAGAAACACTCGACTTTAGTGTGCCCATAATCTGTATAAAGAATACCAAGACCTGGAGAACCTTTCAAATAATGCAAGATATGTTCTAAAGCTTCCCATTGTGCCACTGTTGGTGATGCCATGAATTGGCTGAGTCTACTGACTGAGAAGGTTATATCAGGACGAGTTACTGTTAGATAATTTAGTTTCCCAATAAGTCTTCTATATCTCTCAGGAAATGGAAACGGCTTTAATTTCTCTGGATCAATCTTCTTCTTCAAATCATCAGGAAGTTTATCAAACATACTAGCATCAAGATCTAGAAAGGGATTCGAAATCATGGGGATGCTGCTTGGTGCAGCTCCAAGTTTTCCAGTCTCCTTTAAGAGATCAAGAACATACTTTCTTTGAGTCAAAAGAATACCTTTCTTGCTTCTCAAAACCTCAATACCAAGGAAGTACTTTAATGATCCCAAATCTTTAGTCTGAAAGTGAGAGTTCAGGAAGATTTTAAGTTCTGAGATTCCAGAACAATTACTTCCTGTAATCACAATATCATCAACATATACTACGAGAAGAATCATGCCTGCATCAGATTGTTGGTAGAACACAGAGTGATCACACTTGCTTTGACGTAACCCAAACTTCTTGACCACATTACAGAATTTATCAAACCAGGCTCGAGGACTTTGCTTTAGACCGTACAATGACTTCCGGAGGTAGCACACTTTCCTATTCTCCCCCTGAGCAACGAACCCAGGTGGTTGCTCAATATAAACTTCTTCCAGAAGATCGCCATTCAAGAAAGCATTCTTAACATCTAATTGATGCAAATCCCAATGATATGTGGCCGCCAAAGATACAAGAAGACGAACTGAAGTGAGTTTGGCTACAGGAGAGAAAGTCTCAGAATAATCAAGACCATAAGTTTGGGCATAACCTTTTGCAACAAGGCGAGCTTTTAGTCTTTCCAAAGAACCATCAGCCTTAGTCTTAACAACAAATACCCATTTACAGCCAATAGCTTTCTTGCCAGGAGGGAGATCAACAAGAGTCCATGTACGAGCTGTTTCTAATGCCAAGAGTTCTTCTTCCATTGTGGCACGCCAACCAGGGTGAGCTAGGGCTTGGTGAAGAGTAGTAGGGGTGGATATGGAATCGAGGGTGACCACAAGTGAAGAAGAAGTAGGAGACAAATGCTGGTAAGACACGAAGGAGGATATAGGATAGGTACAGTTAGCATATCTTGTGGGAGTACATCGAGGACGAGTACCTTTTCGGAGGGCAATAGGTAGGTCAAGGGAGGGATCAACAGCAGAATCAGGAACAACTGGATCAGAGGCAACAATTGGAGGATCTAGGGGATCAGGAACAGAAACCAATGTGTCATGACCAGAATCCGTTGGCGAAGCAGTGATTGGTGACGGTGAAACGTTGGTTGCATCAGTATCATTGATGATATCAGGTTCTAGTACAGTAGCCTGTACTGGTGAGAGTGGGACACGATAAACCAAGACATCATCAGACTCAGCAATGACAGATGGAGACTCAGAAGAGGCCGAAGATGTGAAGAAAGGAGAAGACTCATGAAAGATTACATCAGTGGACACAAGGTAACGACAGAGATCAGGAGAGTAACATCGATAACCTTTCTGAATTCTAGAATAACCAAGGAAGACACATCGTAGGGACCTGGGATCAAGTTTACTGACACTTGGACGAACATCCCGAACATAACAAACACAACCAAAGATTTTTGGATCAATAGGAAACAACTTAGTGGTGGGAAACAGAAGGGAATACGGAATATCCCCACTAAGAACAGCCGAAGGCATGCGATTTATGAGAAAACAGGCTGTAGAAACGGCATCGGCCCAAAAACTTTTAGGGATGGAGGAATGAAACATGAGAGCTCGGGCAGTTTCTAATAGATGTCGATTCTTTCTTTCAGCAACACCGTTTTGAGCGGGGGTATCAACACAAGAAGATTGGTGAAGAATACCATGACTTTGCATATACTCGGTGAATGGGGCAGAAAAATATTCTTTTGCATTATCACTTCGTAAGATTTTCACAGGAGTGTTAAACTGGGTTTGAATTGCAGCACAGAAATGACGAAAGTGAGTAAATAATTCAGAACGTTGTTTCATTAAGTAAAGCCAAGTGGTTCGAGAAAATCATCAACAAAAGTGACAAAATACCGATAACCAGATTGAGACATGATTGAACAAGGACCCCAGATATCAGAATGCACTAACTCAAATGGGGACGCAACTCGTTTATTGACGCGAGGTGCTAAATGAACACGATGGTGTTTGGCAAATTGACAGGATTCACAATTTAAAACAGACACAGAAGAGAATTGAGGATACAATTTTCGGAGAGATGACAGAGACATATGACCTAGACGACAATGAATTTCAAACATAGATGTCCCACCAGAACAAGCAATAGAACGTGGTACCTGATCATCAAGGATGTAATGACCACCGGATGCATAGCCCTTACCAATAACATGCTTCGTCGTGAGATCCTGAATCAAACAATGGTCAGGAAAGAGTGTGATAAAACAATTGAATTGTCGAGTAAGTTTGCTAGTAGATAAAAGATTAAAAGCAAGATCAGGAACATAAAGGACAGAGGATAAAGCAATAGATGGGGTAGGTCGGATAGTGCCACATCCGATAACACGAGAATAAGAACCATTAGCAATTGTTATACTAGAGGGGTTGGCATAAGGTGTATACGAGGAGAACAAATTTTTGTTACTTGTCATATGATCAGTTGCACCGGAATCGATAATCCACTTTGACGAACAAGTGGCAAGGCTAGAAGTGATGTTACCTGTAGCAAGAGCACCTGAAGATCTAGACTTAATTTCCTCCATCATCAAACAAGGAGATGTACCAAACAGCAAAGGTGAAATGACAACAAACTCTCAGAGCAAGAACAAGATAATTACACAATCATAAACTGCAGCAACAATCTGAAATATCCAAATGAGGCTTTAAGGTCCTCCAACTACAATAACAAACGTCACACTAGTGACCAAGTGGAAATTTCTCACAACCAAAAAATATCCCAAACGATGAACAGAAGCCTCCAGATGAACAGTAACAGTGAGTGAATAGTACCTCAGATGAACAGTAACAGTGAGTGAATAGTACCTCAGATGAACAGTAATCGTGAGTGAATAGTACCTCAGAGTTTTTTTTAAAGAGGGACCCACACGGAAGAAAAATCACCGAAAGAGTTCACGTGCTACACTTTCTCAGCAAATTTTCAAAAGGAAAAAAAATGATTGCAACCACGGGACCCACAAATATATTAAACGTAATACTAACTCAACAAAGCACGCAGAGGCAAATTGCAATCTGGAGATCGTTGAAGCAGAGGCGAGGAATAAGGCTCAAAATTCAAACTTGATCGGATGACCACACAACTTCAGAGGGAGGTAGAGGTTGAAGAGACGATCAGAACGCCGCAAACGGCGTCGCAAACGGACACCGGAGGAAGCTTCACGCGCCGGCGCGTGTCTGCAGCGGCGGAACTTCAGGTGGCGCGTGTGTACTCACGCGCCGTCGGAATGGCTTCAAATTTTGGTGGCCGGCCGATCTGAACACAGGGAACCTAGGGATCTGGCGCGTGTCTGCAGCGAAGGTGCTGGCGAAGGCAGATCTGAACCTTGAACAGAAACACGTTGGCCGGAAAAAATGGAGTTCTTCACCGGAAAACAGAAATTATTTCTGGAGTTACAATGGCTCTGGTACCATGTTACTTGAGTAATCTGGAATTCTCATTATATTTTATCAATGTTACATATGTCTATTTATATACAAAATCAAACGTATGAAAGAGACAAGACGTGCCTAACTCTAACCTAACTCTAAGACTTTCTACGTTCACCATTGTTGACTACCTCTAACAGAATTAAATGCCCAACCATAGAAAAGCTACCAATTAAACTTGATAGATTAACCATGGATTTAAATAAATCAGTAATTGCAATTGTAACCACGTCAGTGCAGAGTGCCACGGCTAAAATGAATCAGAACAGAGGAAGATGCTACGGTCTGTGAAGGTTGGAGGAAAGAAATCAGTGAAGGTCGCTGGTAGCTTGAAGGAAGGATGGTGACAGTGATGGTGGACGGCGATGGAGGCTTGCCCTTTTCGTTGCAGCTGCTTCTCTGTTCTGGTCTAGCACTCTGTTTTCCTCTCAGCTTCTGTTCTGCAGCTGCTGTGGATGATGCTCGCCGGCGGCTGTGATGGTGGAAGGTGCCGCCGGCGAGAGATGAAGAAGAAGGTGGAAGTTGTTGAATGAAGAAAAGATGAAGCTCCAGGTTGCGGCTGTGTCTTTTCTCTCCCCCACGCGTTCTCGTTCTGTTTTATATATCAGCTCCCCCATTAATTCAGATCTGACCTATGTCAAAACGCTGTGTTTCAATTCGTGGACCAAACTGGCATTTTTAAAATTGGTTGGACTAAATTGTCATTTCCAAAATTCAAGCCCCAAACTGTCATTTTCAGATTTAATCTAATTTTTCAAGTACCTATAATTATATCAACATCAAATATTCTCAGAAAAATCAATGATTAAGAGTAATTATGATTTTATTGACAATTTTGCCATTTTTACTCCTAATTTAATCCATTTACTCTTAATCTCAATTTATCTTAAGAAAGGCATTTTAGGCTCAATAACTATGACAAAATCCCCAATTAAAGTATAAAAATATATAATAAAATAAGGATTTGTCAACAACCTTGGTCACAGAACCAAGCGCCGCAAGCCATCGCCTTCATCTTCAACCTTCTTCCTATCACTCACCTGCCTCTTCTTCACAGCCGCCGGTGAAATTCCTCTGTTTTCCAACCACCACAGACCGAGAGAGAGGAGAAGTGAGCTGAGAATGAGAGAGATGCCAAGCCACCATCGAGTTCTGCATTTTCCAGCGAGTGTTTGACTTTCCGGCAGGCTGTTTGCAGATTCTGGTGCAGTTTTGAAGTTTCCGGTGAATGTTTTCCAGTTCTAGCTACAATTTCCAGATTTCGGCGAGGACTCAGATTAAAAGCTGAAATTATTTTGAGGCAATGAGGGGCTGATTCCTTTGCTACTTGGTGATAATGAATTGTGCTTGAGCTTATTGGACTACAAATGGGAGTTTTGTTATTATTCCATTAGTCTGGAATTATATATATTTGAATTGCCTAATTTTAGAAATTTTTATATATGTGATACTGGAATTGAAATTAATGTTAATTGTCTCTTTTGATTTGATAATTATAGTTGAGATTGAATTTTGCAATGTGAAGATTATATATGTTTTAATTTCTTTGTGGTTGCAATGAGATTATGTTAATTAATGTGTTATTGTCTAGTTAATATGGTTGATTTGTATCCTTGAGAGACTATTTAGTACTCAAATTCAACAAGACTCATATTACATTATTCCAATTTTAATTACACATTAAGTGATTTTAAACAATATCACTGCCACTATCTCCATTAAGTTCAGAACCACCACCGAAACCACCATCTTTCTCTTCAACATTTCAGATTCAATCTTGAACCATCTTCCCTTCTCCAACCATTTCACCACCGTTAACATCCTCCTCTGTTCACCATCATCACAGCGTTTTCTTCATCTTCATCGCCATCACTGTTAATCATCACCGTCACTGATCTCCAATTTCATACCGTCTTCATCAATCTTCATTCACCATTTCCATTTTCTTTCTCTATTCCCAGATTCGGTGGTCACTTGTAAAGCTTCAACAAATTGCAGATTGTGTGGGTTCTCTAATGGACATGAGTAGCTGATCTTTTTGCTTTTTGGTGTTGAGGAATTGTGGCTTGAGCAATTGTGCTTACATTGGGGAGTTCTTTGATTTAATCTTATGCTTAGACTATATATTTGATTTCCTTGTTTAGGTTAATCATTGTGTAGTTTTAAGACTTGGATTGCTGTTATGTATTCATGTGGATTGATCATTGTAGTTTTAATTGGATGTGTATCTTGATGTTCATTTTGATATATATTTTTTGATGTGCTTAATGAAATTATGCTTGCTATCATGTTATTGATTGGTAATCATAGTTGATTTTAGCTCTTGAATGGTTCGTTAGAACATTCTAATTGAGAAAAACAATTTGCATCACTCCAATTTTAATTGCACATTAAGTGGGTTTAAACAATATCTCAAGAGGTAGTAGTTAGCTATATTTATAGGAGCTACTATTAATTGGGAATATTGGACTCAAGTGTTATCTTGAGGTTATTCTTGAGACTTAATAAAATTTGAACTCCTATGATTTGTTTAGCAAGGGTTGCCACTTTCTTCATCACCATGATTCATTTTATCATATTATCCCTTTTTAATCCAAATCAATTCTTGATTATTTTCCAAAATACCAAAAAAAAAAAAAAGGAATAGTTTTATTTTCATAAATTTTAATTTCTAGAAAAACCAATTTCAGAAATCCCCTTTCTAACCATGTTTATAACACTTAGATTTTCCTATGGTAGTCAAAATAAATGGCTCCTTGATAAGAGAATGATCCCAAGTTGTTTGCACTATATTGCATTTAATTCGTGGTAATTTGTGATTTAACCCTGAGGCGGCTAAGGTTATGTCAAATCACTTATAAACTGATATACCATCTAATGATATATTTTTTTAATCTCCCCAAATTAAATAAATAGTTTTTATATTCAGGAGGGAAGGAGTATTTCGTTACTACACAACCCATAGACAATGATTAAAAATATGATAAAAAGAAAAAACTCATACTGCCCAGTCTCCTATTTCATGCCCACCATAGATATCTTGCTTTTCTAAGTATTAAATTATTTATTTTTTCAATACAAATTAAATTAATTTCTTTACTACCTTGTCTAGGTAAAAGACAAAATTCATTAGATCGCATAATATCATATTTTCAAAATCTTCGTTTCACAGTACGATATATGGTGAAAATGAGATCATTAATATGCAAAATTGTTTTTTTATAGTTTTGACTTCATTGTAATTCAGTCATGGAACCTAGATTCAGTGCAACTATACTAGTTCTTATAGTTTTAACTCAGTTGAAACTCAGTTTTTGAATTTTAACTCATTGCAACTTAGTGTTATTAGGGTTTTATTCCCTAAACATCATGAAATGTACTCCTTTAGTCCTATTATAATGCAGAGATATATGCTTTTTTTTTTATTCTATTTATAAGGCACCTCATTAAAATTTGAGGAGAATGTACATACAATGTAACCCTTCATTTATTATTGTGTTAACTTTATTTTTATTTGATATTATGTAAATTAAACAGGAATAAAGTTGAAAAGTTATTGAATTCTATGGTAGAATTAATGCGATTCAAGGTTTGGAGACCTGAGGTGGTAGTTCATTAAAATGTTGAAAGTGTAATTTTTTTGGGGATCTGGTCTTCAATCAATTACTCTCAATTGGAATTTCTTATTGCCATGTGGATGAATTAATATATTTCTCTACCACACAATCTTATGTTGATTAACGGGCGCAAAAATTGAGTATAGAACCCAAAGATAACTATAAATAACTCATAATATTGCACTCACCGATTTTATGGTCATGCCCCCTATAGATATCTGGATGCATGTTAAACAATTTGTAACATTTTTTAAAGCTAAATAACTCGGACAGATCAAACGACATAAATTTTTGTCAAATACCAAAACTACTTGTCATATTGTCAAAATCTCATGAAAATAGCAATCATGACTAGAATGAGATAATCAATATATAAATTATAAAAAGGGAAATTGCAATCAGGTCCCGAGTAACAAAAATAATCACAACGTGGTCTCTTAAAATCATCAAATTACAACGAAGTTTTACAGAATTAGGATGATATTAATTCACATATGAAAATACAATTTTACCCTTTTTTATTTTTTTATTTTTTAAAAAAAAACAGAAACTGCCCAAAGCTCTCAAAGGCACTGTGGAGACAGGATCATGGCCCTCGATTTGTCTCGTCCGTCAATGAAAAAGGAGTTCTCACTTCTCCATGTCACCGAGTTTGTTGAAGCTGCATAATCTTTTCACTGTGGGGATTGACTTAGGGTGTGTTTGTTTTGGTGATTGGATACGTAACTTATTTTTACTTAAACTTATGAAATCTTAAGATTGGAAAAAAGTTAGATTGGGTAAAATGATGAGTGTTTGGATTAGCGATTGGATAAGTAACTTAAAGTAACTTATGTAAAAGTGAATGATGTTTGGTTTGACTTTTGCATAAGTGACTTTTGTATTAATTAAAAGAAAAAATTGTAAAAATTATGAAAAATGAAAAAAATGAAGGGATAATTGTGAAAAAAGTCCTCATTGGCAACTTAATTGTCAATGGGACCTGGGAAGATATCTATACACGGAGGGATTTTTTCATAATTTTCTCAAAAATTAACTTTGAAAATTTGGTAATGGTACAATTGTAATAAAATTATATCAAATTCTAATTTAAATTGGTACACTCTAAAAATCTTTTCTATTGTGCACCTCAAGCTTAAATATTTAAAATTATATCAAACTCTAATTTAAATATTAAATCCTAACTCATATTTTCACATAGCTCAAAATCTAACAAAATAAACCGATTAAAACCTCAATAATACCTCCAATAATCCAAATAAATTATTTAAACTAAATTTAATGGGTAAAAACACTATATAGAAACTAATTTATGACATGTTTATAAAAAAAAAATCGATTATAAAATCATAAAAAATTAAATAATAAATATAAACTGATTAAAATTAATTATTAATTATTCTCTACATTTCTACAGTCATATATTAACAAAACTCAAAACTTGCCTAAACTTTTATCCCAAAGTATTCTCTAATTAGCAGAAGATTACTATCTAAAGAAAGAAAAAATTATTTAGAACATTTTTCATAAAAAAATTTTTGTGATTAGAAGTGATTTTGAGCACCTCATTGATCCCCAAAAATATGAAGATACTCCTATCAATATTATTTTATACACACACAAGTACATAAGTTCCAATAAGCTTCATTTTGAGGCTTATGACTTTTTCTAACTTATAACTTTTTTCACCTTAAAGTCAATCGTCAAAACAAACATTCATTTTATACTTTTTACTGTTTAAGTCCGTTTGCACCACTGTTTAAGTCCGATTGGGCGCCCAATCGGTGAAACAAACAAGCACTTATATTGCCTTCGACCCATTCTTGATTCTTAGGTTCTTCGCTTTCTTATTCGCCAATAGGCTCTTCGTTTTCAACACTGGCCCAATTGCTGCCAGAACCGGCTTCTCTCCTCTACCTAGGGTCCGCTGCCCTCCTTTACTATAAAACTATGCCGTTTTGGCTTAAAAACCTGAAGCAGAAGATTTTTTTTTTTTTTTTTTGAAAAATAGTATTCAACATCTTGAAGTATTTTTTCAGTATCAGTCAGTCCCTTAAAATATTTTTCAAGTTTTTAAAATAATTTTTCAATATTATCCAGTATCATGAAGTATTTTTTTAGCACCAAAAATATTTTGAAATATTTTTGGTGCAATATTTTAGGATGTTGGATGCACAAAATTTTTTTTTGATCCACTTACCACCCTAAAATATATTTTAATACCATCCAATATCTAGTTTCAGAGTTACCCAAACACTTACTCAGTATACTAAAATAATTTTTAGTACATCTGGCACCCTCAAATATGGTACCAAAAATTAGTTTGGAACACAGAGTGTTACCGAAAAAATATTTTGAGTCCTAGATGAAATAAAAAATATTTTTGAATATTGAGTCAATGTTAATGAAAAAATATTTTAAGGTTTTGAATGCTAGATATTGTGTTGTATTAAAAAATATTTAGAGTGGTAAGTGGACTAAAATTTTTTTTAAGATATTGAGTGCTATTAAAAAAATATTTTAGGGAACTGACTGATATTGAAAAAATAATGGGTTAATATAACTTTTAATCTCTGAAGTTTGATCCAATTTTGGTTTTGGTCCCTCAAGTTTGAAATTGGTAGTTTTTGTCCCTAAAGTTTCACCCGATTTTAGTTTTGGTCCCTGAAGTTTCACTCAATTTTGGTTTTGGTCCCTCAAGTTTGAAAAGAACTTGGTGACCTGATTATGAAACCCGACCCGACCCGGGGAAAAAATCAAGTCCTTTTCAAACTTGAGGGACCAAAACCAAAATTAAGTGAAACTTCAGGGACCAAAGCCACCAATTTCAAACTTCAGGAACCAAAACCAAAATCAGGTGAAACTTTAGGGACCAAACCCACTGATTTCAAACTTGAGGGACCAAAACCAAAATTAGATCAAATGTCAATGACCAAAAATTATATTAACCCAAAAATAATTCAGAATTTTGAATACTATTTTTCAAAGTGAAAAGAATAAAGTCTTTTGCTTCAGGTTTTTGCGCCAAAACGGCACAGTTTTATAGCAAAGGAGGGCAGCGGACGCTATATATATTATTTTCTTGTTAAATGAGTTAGTGAAACCATCAATGATAATTTCATACATATACCGTATCATATAATATCCGCACTCAAAAATTTTGAGTTGTTTATGGCACTTGAACAAACAGTAATATAAAATTCAGTAAACCAGTAATATAAATCATCAATCCGTTGTGAAAATTTAAAGCTTGATGGATTGAGATTTTCGATTACCTCGGATGTGTTTTTCCTTTCCAGTGCAACCCATCTATAATTTATATACAGAGGCAAGCAAACGCAGAGACATATAAGCAAATATAAAGCGGAAAAATAGAGGGAGGGGAGTTAAATGCAGCCTCTATTTTTGTTTTTCTTTTTTGAACTTTATGGTTATCTGATTCTTCAATATCTTCTCTTGAATGATTTTCCTTGTATTAACATTGTGGCCAAGGTTTGAGATTCCTTGGATGACAAATGGAGATGTTAAGCATTGACTATAAATTACTCTATTCCGACTAGCTGTATCTCAATCAATATTGTGAATTTGCGTAAATCTTGCTTATTCTGATTTCGAATTGATCCTCACTATCTGAGGGCCGTGATCCTCTCCACAGTGCCTTTGAAAGCTTTGAGGAGTTTCTGTATTTGTTTCAAATTAAGAAAAAAGGGGTAAAATGGTATTTTCACATATAGAATTAGTAACACCCCAGTCTTATAGGATTTCACTATAATTTGATGATTTCAAGGGACTGTTTGCTATTATTTCTGTTACTTAGGACCTGATTGCAAACACGTATGTATAGGATTGAGATCAGGAAACTTAAAAAAATTTTATTTTATTTGATGTAAACATTACGTTAATGAAACTTTTAGTTATGTAGAAAAATCTTCTAATAAATTGAAAAGGGTGTTTGGCAAGAGAGGGATGGAGAAGAAAATTCCATGATTTTTTTTGTGTCTTAATCAATTAGTACTAATACTATGATTAAAGAAGAAACTTTACTTATGTAGAAAAATCTTCTAATAAATAAACGAAGCATTTATGAGAGACTATAAAATATTTTTTTCTGATGATATTTAAATATATTATTCATTTAAATTAGAGTAAAATATATGAGGAAAGATTGTGAAAGGAAGTCATTTAATTTGTAATTATTATTGAGGGGACATTAAGAAACTTCGTGCAATTCACTTTTCCATTAAAGTTTAAAATGAGACTATTATACGAAAGACTAAGAAACTCATTGAAAACAGTTGTGAAAAGATTAAGAAACTTCGTGCAATTCACCTTTCCAGTTCAGTTTAAAATGAGTAAAGATTGTGAAAGTGAGTTATTTTTATTTTTTAGTTTTTAAAAAACAACCTTATGTTTTTTTCTAAAAAAAAAACTCATTGAAAACAGTTTTTCAAATAAGTTTTCCAATTTTTATTTTTTTAAAACCAAAAACTGTTTTTAATAACAAAATCAACGAAAAACTATTTTTAAAAGGGCAAAGGAGCAAAAATGCCCATGTACATTTACACTTGGAGCACCTAACACCATGTACAAATTAAAGGTTCATAAATGCCTATTGGATCAGAAATTTGTTGCAAAAATGCTACAGCCGTTTAAAGAAGCGAACGTTGACTGGGTTTTGAAAAAAAGGATTAAAGATGCTGACGTGGCCACCGAGTTGGCAAAGGCTGTATGGGTATTGTTGTATATGAACACTGTTTTACAAACACCTAAGCATACGAATTGGGAACAGGAAAACAGAGTCCTGAAACAGAATTGAGGGCGAAAGCGAGGGAACGAAATCGTGAGCTGTCGAGCAAGGCGAATCGCAACAGGGAGGAAGGGAAAATGAAGCAAGTACGGAATTGAGGGAATATAGTGTGAGAGAGTGGGAAATCGAGAAAGTGACAGTAAGCTAAAAGATTGAAAGTGGACAACGCCATGTGAAGGGAATCTAATCGAGACAAGGAGCGGAGGGACCACTCGAACAGGTAAGCTTGGAAAGATTCAATTTTTTCTTAAGTGTGTATAGTGAAATGGCATCAAAGCCCTCGGTTAATTTACTGTCTATTTTGTCGCAGACCATGGCATCAAATGGAGAGAGTTACGGTGATGTGAAACAGCAAATAGCGGAGGAGAAGAAATTGACAGCACAGATGAAGGTAAGCGAAATTTCCTATTTCACACAGCAAATAGTGAACGAACACGTAAGAAAAGTAAGAAAAGTGCACAACCTCCTATTTCACACAGTCAACTTCAAACTGTTATGAGTGCCCAGCCACCCACTCCCTCACAACCATCCCAATCTACCCCAAGGGTTACACCCATGTACAAGGCAAGAAATGAATGTGGCATGGGGATACGGTTTAATGAGCAAACTGGGAGATGTGTGTTCAATGTGAGTATATGCAAGATATTGATTGACTGATAAAAAATATAATTCCTGATTGCAATTCGAGTTTGACTAAAAATATTTTCTTTCAGCTTTCAATATTATTCGAATAGTCTTCTTGCTATTCGAATAATTTCTCATCTCAATCTCATAGGCTTGATGATGGCTTTGAACAGCTATTCGAATATTAATATCACTATTCGAATAATGGATATACTATTCTAATAACATATGCATATTATCATGATAATCTTTTAACTATTCGAATAACATATGCATTATCTTGACTATTCATATGATAATCTTTTAACTATTCGAATAACATATGCATTATCTTGACTATTCATATGATAATCTTTTAACTATTCGAATAACATATGCATTATCTTGACTATTCATATGATAATCTTTTCAACCCAACTTGGTGGTATCCCAGGGTCTGATTCTTATTTAATGCGCGTCTGTACTCAAGTCACACGCTTGTGTTTGGTGAATGTAAATTGTATAGCATGCATTTTCATTTCCAACTAAAGCAACTAAAGCAAATGGTGTTAACTAAGCCATGTGTTCTCTTTGGAAAATGGTGTTAACTGGGGGTGGTTTCTTCATGTTTTTAGTCCTATCCATTACTTTTGGTGAGTCTCTGCGTTTATAGTAGCATTTGATGAGGAAGTTTCCATGTAATATTTAAGTGTTAATGATGATACCATCTTTGGTTGGTCTCTGTGAATGACTGCATTTTGAAATTACCTATGCATCCTGCCATACTGATTTCTGTATTATACTTTGCAATATATGAAATTGATTATTTTAATTTCTGCAATATATGAAAAAAAACAAGTTTAGAGATTATGAAATTGATTATTTTAATTTCTGCAGCCTGGATTAAGGTCAGAGATTGTTATTGACCATGGGACTGATGAGGAATATTTCCAACATTATACCGACCCACAGACCAAGTTCCCAATCCCTAATGAGAGACAAATGCGAAAGTCTAGGGGTGAAAGTTCAATAGGTGCTGAGGGATCTCGACGGATCGAATTCACATCTGAATTACCAAATCAAGGGCCAATTCAAAGGAATCTCACATGACAATATAACCACAAAACTCCAAGTGTCTTTTGTATGCCATAATGGGCACTTCTGTATTTTGTATTTTTGTTCCTTTTTGTCGCCATTTTGTAATTACGTTGATATGATATATTATATATACTGTCCAATTTGATGTAAATCAAATAGCTAAGATGCCAACCCAGATGTAATTCTGTCTACTTTGATAGACATTTCAGGTTAGGATGCTTTTGATGTGTATGACAACTTGTAATCTCTTCATTCATACTTTATTTCAAATTTCCTATTATAATCTGTTGCTTTATTATAGAAGCAGGTTCAGTTATTGTTGCTTATAGCACGAGCTATAAAACTATTTGTTTGGTTTCTTCCTTCAGATATAATTAAAAGGCACAGACAATATTGGAAAACTATGTTGCTTCCATTTCCATTCAAATATAAACAAAATACAATAATTACATTTGTCGCTTCCATTCAAGTACATATATATATATTGACTCCATTCTCTCATTTCATCCATTCTAAGTAAAAAACATTAGCCACACCCAAGTGACCATCAATATGACCACAACAATTTTGAACTTCCTTTCCCCTTTTATCACTTCCCTTTCCCTTAACCTGTAATTCTGCCTCAACCTCCTTAATTCACCATGGATGGATTCAAGTTCTTCAACAAATCCAGCAATGTCGCCTCCTCGAATTCGTTTATTCTCATCATACAACTTGTCAATATCATCGAGAAGCTGCTTTATCACAGCATCGGCCCTCTCACCAAATTCAACATCATGCCAAGCAAAGAAGCCACAACCATCATCCTGTCAAAATTTAAATTTCAGAATTCACCATTTTCAGCAAGGCTTGTTGTCACTGTTATCTTCTTCATTTGCAAAAACTTACTGTCATCATGTTCATTACATAAAAAAAAAACAGAACAGCAGATAAAGGCTTTCTCTCACTGTTATTGAGCTCATTTGCAGAAAAATCTGTCATCGTGTTCATTCCAGGAAAAAAACATAACAGCGGATAAATGCTTGTTGTCACTGTTATCGTGTTAATTTGCAGAAAAATACTATTTTCGTGTTCATTTGCAGAAAAAATAAACAGAACACTGGATAAACGCTTCCTTGTCGCTTCGATAATCAATCCATGCCTCAATCATGTTACCTGGTTATAGTTCGGACAGCCATAAAACCTTCTCCCAGGATTTCCTCGCGTCCATGCCGTCCAACGGGGGGCCACGAATCCGTGATGGCACTACCGCCGCGGCCCCTCGTATTCGTCTTCACGACTTGGTTGCCTTACTAACACCACCCGTCTTCTGCTTCTTCCAGCTGTTGAAGATGATGATGAAGCCATTTCCTTCCTCTCCTTAAGTTTCGATTCTCTCCTCTCCTTCTTCTTCGCCTTTAATTCTTCCCGTTGCACCTGGATCTTGCCTTTAATGGAGCTCAAAACACGGACGGATGTCAAAACACAGACGGAGGCGTGGCCTTTAACTCCATCACCTACACCATTCATCAATCTCACCTGCCACGTGAAGCTCTGACTCACCAATTGCCGCCAGTTTTCTCAGCTATTACACGGACGTTAGCTTCTTTAAACGGCTGTAGCATTTTTGCAACAAATTTCTGATCCAATAGGCATTTGTGAACCTTTAATTTGTACATGGTGTTAGGTGCTCCAAGTGTAAATGTACATGGGCATTTTTGCTCCTTTGCCCTTTTTAAAAATAAAATCACACAAGCCATATGTCTCTGGCTCTCGTCAGTTTGCAGATCCCCAATTAGACTCTGAATTTCGGAATGAGTGGCATGAGTTTGAGGTGAAGCATGACTAATTGATCCATTATTTTTATAGGCTTTTTATGATTAATTTGGGATTTTTAATGCATTCCCTAAGACATTATTATATAATTAAGCATTAATTTGAATTAAGGACATTTGTAGTGAATTAAGTATTGTTGGGGGCAAAATAGGCATAATTTTTTAGTTATTCATGCAAATAATGTCTTAGACTTTTGATGTTATCTTTTGCTTAATCTTACAGGTGTTTAATAATAAAATTGGAGAATGTGGAAAATCTTAATTCGGTTGAATTAATTTTTTTTTTGTATTGGGGAAAATTACAGAAAAGGTCCCTCAGAATTTCTAAAAATTACAAATCAATAAAGAAGAGGGACCAAAAACAATTATAGAAAAGGGCCCATAATTTTGGAAATTACAGTTGATCCATTTCAACCGTTTGCACGTTAATTCCTTTACGAACTTTTGAACTTTTCAGATTGGTCCCTGGTCAAAACTTGCAGAGCCCATTGGGTCTTCTTCGTAAAAGACGCTCGATAGACTAGTGGGAGACTCACAGAGTGCGGCGGAGCGAAAGATCGGACCTTGAGCTTAATCTGGGAGAGGAGGAGGAGGAGAGACCTTCACCATCACACCTTCGTCGCTCCTCCTCCGTTCTCCACCATTGTCAACCATTCTTTCAAACCACCGGCGGCCTGAGAAAAAGATCGGAGAGAGCTTGGAGCTGAGAGACAGGGGAGATCAGATCGAAAGGGAAGTGGAAACCAGAGCTCAGAATCCACCGGAGGAGAGTTTGGAGAGCACCATCGACCTCCTTCTTCTTCCTTCGACGAGTTTGAGAGCCGGAGATTCCTTGAGTCCTAATGGAGTTGCAGACAGGAGAACCGTAGACCACCGTCGGGATTCGTTGCTCCTCCTCCTCTGTTCTCCATTTCCGATGAGACACTACCAGCGAATTTTGTTCTCTTCTTCTGCCGGTGACTTTCGTTCTATCTTCTCCACACACCACTGTCGGAAACGAACCAGAAGCAGCGCTAGAGAACTTTCCGGCGAGTTTCTAAGTTTTCCAGCGATGTTCATACATTTTTCGGCGAGAGTTTTTATTCAAATGATGATAGAAGCCATGAGACGCTGATGTTGTTGTTGCTTGGTAATGGAGATTTGTGGATCACTGTGAGGATGATGAAAATATTGAAATTGCAGGATGGGACTTGAGATTAATTCATCAATTTTTTTAGTGAGCCAAGTAGCCAACAAACTGCTTCAATTATTATTATTATTTTTTTTTTTGCTCAAAGGTACTTCTATTAAACTTCAATAACAGTGAAAATACAGAATGGGAAGCCAACCAAATATAACAAAACAATAACAAACAAACCAAGAAACTCTAACAAGGAAACAACTAGCCAACACTTATTCGAGAGCTAGAAATAGGTATAATAACAGAAACTTTATAAATAGAACTGGAGGGAGTATAACAATACGACTCATAATAATGTTATTCGGTTATTAAGCTTTTATAAATAAGATTGAAGGGAGTATATAACAATAGGACTCACATTAAGAGAAACTTTATTCTTTACTATATATAAAAGGTAATTATCTAATAGAAAAATACACACCCACAATAATATTATCCTGCTAGAGGCACATCAAGCACCACTAGTAGTGAACATTACTAATTATCAAACTCATATATCTAGAAAGGGTTCAATAAGCAATGATAAGATTATTTTCTTGATGTCTCCATCTTGTATTCCAAAACCATCACCATTGTTCTGGTAAAGAGTATGAGCCACACGAGCAGCATTCATGGCTTGATTTAAAAATTCTTGTTCTGAAGCATCTAATTGATGAGTAGTGAAGCAGAAACAGTGATAATTTATCTTCTTCCATGCTCTCTTTATTATGTCTTCAATGTGCCTTCTTGCTTCTTCCTCTGTCACATCCATTTGATTCATATAACACACTATAGATGATGCTGCATCACCTCTTTCTCTTTCAGCCTGTTTTAATTAAGGGGATATTATATTCATTATATTATATATCATTTAAAAAATAAAAAATGAAGAGAAAATAAAATTAAAGGAAAGCTTACCACTGTAGTTCCTAGATCATTGCAGAGACGAATTATAAGAGATACGTTGAAGATGAAGTCTTGGTTTTTGAGGAGAAAATTGTTGATGTCATGTGTTGGTTGATGCAAAGTGGCAAAATATGCATGCAATAAAATCACAGGTCCTGAAGAAGAAATGCAAGCGTTGTTGAGATATTCTTGCAAATATGGTATGTAACCCACTTTGTACCACTTCGCTTCCACATATAAAGATTTGCAGAAGTCTTTCCACTGTCAAAAAAAAAAAAAAAAAGGAACAATCTATGGTTGAGATATCCCAATGTAGCAATAATGTATAAATGTGTGTGTGTGTGTGTGTGTGTGTTTTCTCGGAACAATAATGGGTTCACTTTCTCTTCTTCTCTCTCCTTAGTTCAGTTAAAGCATAGTTCAGAAAACTTAAGATAAAAAAGGGAAGGTTTGAGTTGTTAATTATATTACAGCTTTCTTGATGTGGGGTAAGACTTTGTGAACGTTGTTTGGTCCAGCAATTTCAAGAGCAGTTTCAATGGTGGCATCATCGAGTGCTTGGAAGCAAATCCTCATGGACTTTGGAAGTTTCTCAAGTTCTTTTGCATCCCACCTGAGAAAAAAATGAGAAGCGCATGAAAATAAAATGAAGAATTGTAAAAGCAACCTTTGATTGGGTCCCCCTGCTCCGATCCAAAATTGGGTCAGAAACATGGGCCGATAATGATTTTGACACTAATTATGAAAGCAAAGCGTGCCCACTAATTTATTTTTGTCAACTTGTGTATACACAGCATCCAGACAGGTCACATCTCACACATACATGTACAGATGTACTCCCTCCATCCCTTTTGTCAACTTGCTTTGTATAAGATTCGATTTGTGAGTTGTCTGTTAAATGCTTTTTTACAAAATTTTTTTAAATAATTTTCATCATACATGCCTCTCTTTTATCATCTCTCTCTCATTTACCAACTTATAAATAAAGAAAAATTTAAGAAAAAAAATACATTTTTTACATATTATTTTTAACTAATTTTAACAGTTTTATCAAATCACACAATTAGATTATTTTGGATCTTATAATAAGCTAGGGACGGATGGAGTATATATTACTTTGGTCCATATAATTATAAGGCATTTTCAACCACCACATTAAAGCCAAATGAATATGATTAAGTTATTGTATAGGACGTGCTAGAAAATATATAGTTTTTTCTTTTGAAATTTGCCTATATTTAAAACCATGAATATCACACGTAAAGAAACCAAAAAAATTGTATCAAACTTTAAACAGGAATAATCATAATCTTAAAAAAAAATATTTAACACCTCAAAATATAAGGAGGAATTGAGAACCATCCATTTCTTTTAGAAAATGTGATATATATATATATATATATATATATATATATATATATATATATATATATATTACAGGGACCACTTATTAGTTACATGTCTGGTGTCTTTGGCATGAGGGAGAAAGGCACATGAGAGAGGGACAGAGCCACCCACTTAGTTATTAAGTAGATAACTTTTTCAGTGGCCTTGCTTCTCTCATATTCATTGGTGAATGATCTTGTCCCAGAGAGTAAACGATTGATATTCATTATATTATATCTCTATATATAGCTTGGTTTAATTAGTGAAAGACACTTTGACTATCTTGTTTAAATGATTGTAATTAATAAATAAATTAAAGAGAAATCAAACCTATCAACTGCAAGCGTAAACTGCTTCAGTTCTTCAAATGAGGCATAAACATCATAAATATCATCGATCACCAACACAAAATTGATTACTTTGGTAAGCCATTTTCTCAAACATTTGAACTTTGGTTCCCAGGATACACCTGCCGCACACATGAAGCTCTCAACCATTCTATTCCTTGCAAAGTTCAACTCTTTTTCCAATCCAAGATTCTTCCACCACCTAATAATTAAAAGTATCACAAAAAAAGTTAGAGAAAAAGTCATCTAACAGAACTGTTTCTTCAAATTAAGCAATACCGTTTCTAAACAGTTTCAGACTAACAAAACATATATACCTTGATAATTCTTTAACTTCTTTCTGAAGATTAGCCTGAACCATGTTGAAGTTTAGTTTGGCCAGTTCAAGTAAGACGTGATGATTACTGTGGTTTTTCTCAAATTCTTCGATGTGCCGTTTCACTTGAAACCACTCAACTCTCCAATGAGAAGGGAGTTCCAAGGCATGATGATGGACCACTTGCTTTGAAACATCTGATGAGTTAAGCAATTTGGTGGAAGCAGATTTCTTGAGAGAATTAATGGCAAATGTTCTAACCTCTTCTAATATATTTTCACTTTCCAAAGCTAAGTATGACGCCTCAAGAAGCTCAATTAAGCCTTTGATTTCCTCATCAGAAGTTGATGGTTTCTTCCACTCATTCTCCTTTGCAGATAAGAATATTGTACCAAGAGTATCTGTGCTTTCGCCACACACATACAAAGTTATTTTAGCTACGGTTATATATCAAAAGCATGTGAAAGTAGTTCATATTCGGAAAAACAATTGATAAACTATTGCCTTTGGATTTTTTTTTTTTTTTTTTTTTTGCAATAGAATAGTCCTATAGTCCTATTTATATGGCAGAGAGAGAATGAATTTTTTGATCCTACTTATAAAGCATGTTATTGACTTTTTCTTATCATTTTACTCATTTTCCTCAAGTAAATTAATGTTGATGTCTGTTATTAAAATAGATACAAAATATGAATATTTTAATAGGGGCAAAGTTAAAATCTTATTAAAGTTTAAGGTAGAGTTAATGATGTTGAAAGTTTTTCTTAGTTCTGGTGAAATATGTTGGAAGTAATTAATATAAATATAACTAGAGAAGTAAGGTCAATATGAGTAGAAAGTATGACTTATACTTGTGGGATCCACAAAATGATATGCAATATTGATATGCAAGTCTGTTTGTGTAAATTTTGATTATTTGCTACTCACTTCCATTTAAAGGATGTAATTAGTTAGTTGGTTCTATATATGATGTGGAGAGAGACTTACCAGGAGAAACGTCATATCCATTTTGCCTAAGAATTTTGAAGCATTGTGCATTGGTATACACAAGTCCATGATCGTCATGAACCCTAATAGTGTTATTATTCTTAACTGAGATTAGGGTTTCAAGAGTCTCCTTAATTTCTTCATGAAAATGATTTGCGAGACCAAGATTTTGAATGGTAGATATCAACTCCAACTTGGACAATGGATCAATCTCTTCCACAAAGAGACATTTTGCTTCTTGGATCAACTTCTCTAACCTCATGCCAAATTCTTCTTTCTGCGTAAATTCACACAATACTAAATTTTATATATATATATATATATATATATATATTTGTGTGTGTGTGTGTGTGAGAGAGAGAGAGAGGGAGAGGGAGAGAGAGGGAGAGATTAAATTTATATATCTGTGTGATTAAATTAAGTGGGTATATAAATGTAATTTAATCAAAAAATGTCTAACTACTATCATTTATTTAAGCAATATACTCCTCCATCCTTTCCTTTCTATAATATAAAAAGATTGAATTACATAAATTCAAAAGTTTATTAAAGACAAAAAAATATAACTTAATTTATAAAAACATCATTATTTATGGATAGAGAGAAAGTGAGAAAGATAATGGACAAAAAATGAACATGGAGAAGCTAATGCAGTGAGACTAAGAAATGATTATAAAAGATAAAAATAAAAAATGATATTAAAATTTTTAAATAAGTTATTAGCATATGTTATAAATAGAAACATGTCATCCCTAAAAAAATTCTGTTATATATATAGAACCGGAGGGAGTATAATCTATGAAGTATTATTGAAGTAAAAAAACTGAAATAACAAACTTATTTAATTATAAAAGAAATCTCACATCATATTTTGTGGTGAGTGATTGGAGGAAATTATATTTCCAAATGTTGGCTTTGTAATTTGCTGATCTTCTATTCTCCATTACGTTGTGATGAAACACTCCATTATGGCCAATCTCACACAGTGCTTTCTCTTGCAAATTTGCTGCTTCTGATGGCTCCATACTATAATCCATGTTGCTTATTATTCTTGCAACTCACTTTTTCTGTGTACTGATAGCTAGTGCTTTTATTATTGGTTATGACCTTTTTGATTTTGAGGCAAAGCTTACAGGTATTTATATCAACAGGCAGTTATATAAATCCAAAAGAAAGCAAAAAAACATATGTTTTTTGTTCTGGGTCAATTCATGTCGTGGAACATGTTCTTTTTTTTGCCTTCAAATGTCGTGGAAATGTTTACAAATTAATTGGAAGAAATTCATAAAGTTTATTAAACGGCACAAAAAAGTTTGGCGGCATATCTATGTCGCCATCATTGTTCATCATCACAAGAAAAGTTCCGATTTAAGAAAATTAATTTACGGAGGAAGGTGATGGCATGTGGAGAGTATCAGAGTGCCATAATTTTGATGTGACGATTCATTCATTTATTATTTTTAATTAATTTTAACAGTTTTAAAAGCTTTTGGCAAATATGACAAAGTGCCAGAAATAGTTAAGGATAATATTTGTGGATGACATTTAGGATAGTCTTCCAACAACATATTTTTTGGCTTCTAATCCCACCTGTCCTTTTTAGAAAGAATAATTATCAAAATTAAGCAATTAAAAATATTAGTTAAATTAAATTAAAAACAATAAATACACGTAAGATATATATTTGTTCAATGCTATCCTTATTTATAAATAAGTAGAGTACATGAGAAGTAATGTGTGGATATTTATTACCGAAAGATAATAAGTAATATATATTTAATAAAAGTAAAAATAAAAATATTAATTAAAAATTTCAAACAAAATAATTTGTTCTTATTCTTAGCACTGTCTATATGAAGCGCCTGGCTTCTCTCCCTAATCATTACGGTCCATTGCGCCTCCTTTACTTGCAACGACAGCGTTTTTGTGCAGAATGTCAGTGGGTGTTGTTGGTGTGGTTGTCTGGTTCATAGAATAGAAAAATAAAATGAAATGAAAAACTTTTTAGTTCTTAGTAAAAAGGATGTCTTTTATGCTTTTAAATAAAAAATAAAAAATAATATAAAGCTATTATTAATCGATAATAACATATTTATAAAATACTCCCTGGTCTTTAATTAATGTAAGAGCCACTTGATAAATTTGGAGAGATTAAATTAGATTAATTTGATTATATAAAATATGACTTGATCCCTGAAATACCTATGTGTAATATTAAATTATATAATAAAAATAGTAAATGTAGACTTAACAGTTTTACCTCAAAAATATGATTTTTTTTAATCTTTTCAAAAAATATGATTTAGTCTCTATAAAATAATCATGTGTAATATTAGAGTGTCTAATAAAAATAATAAACATGTATAGACATAACAATTTAACTTGAAAAGTATGACTTGATCTCCCTAAAACATTCATATTAACCACTAGATTATGTCACATATAGGTATTTTAGGGAGACATTATACACAGAGATATTCATCTTTTAGGTTGAATTGTTATGTCTATATATGTTTATTACTTTTATTAGACAATCTAATATTACACATGAGTATTTCAGAGAGATTAAGTTATATTTTCCGGTTAAACAAATATTTACTTTATGTAAGTGCGCAATATATGTTTATTTTTTTTATTAGACAATCTAATGTTACACATAGATATTTAAAAGTGATTAAGTCATTTTTTTTATGTAAAAATATTTAAATCCATATTTATTATTTTTATTATATAATTTAATATTACACAATGGATATTTTAAGGGATCAAGCTAAGTCATATTTTTATAATCATATTAATCTAATTTAATCTCTCTAAATTTATTAAGTGGCTCTTACATTAATTAAAGACCAGGGATTATTTTATAAATACGTTATTATCGATTAATAATAGCTTTATGTTATTTTTTATTTAAAAGCATAAAAACCATCCTTTTACTAAGAACTAAAAAGTTTTCCATTTCATTTTATTTTTCTATCCCATGAACCAGACAATCACACCAACACCCACTGACGTTCTGCACAAAAACGTTGTCGTTGCAAGTAAAGGACGCGCAATGGACCGTAATGGTCAGGAAGAGAAGCCAGGCGCCTATATGAAACGATTATTGCTTATGAAAAGATCAAAGAGAATATTCTATCAAGTATCAACACATTAATCACGACAAGGACAATGATGTTTTAAGAATTAAAAAACATTACGACATGACACTCTAAATATCTAAACAATTCTTTTGGCAACCATTTATTATTTGGCATCACCGCATCACCAAATTAATTCATAATTAAATATTTGTTATCTTAAATATTGAGCAAAAACTACCTTGATGTAATTTTTTTTCCCTATTTGCAAGTCTTGAAATTGAAACCTTATCCAACAATAATTTTTTCTCGTCTTTGACAATCAGTTGGGCCAATAATAAGGTGTGCCAAAAACCGTAATAGAATTCTGAGTTTTTAAAAAATATATGTGTGTGGCCTCTTTTTGTTTTAATTGAATTTATAAATTCATGAATAAAGCATTTACGCATGAGACATATTTGGGGTAAAAAATCATAATTTGTTTGGGCAATATATTTTGGGGACAAAAAAGAATTCCAAAATATGAGAATTTTAAAAGGGTCCTTCAAAATATTTTAATTACTCCGAAGTCGCTTGGAATCATTCTGAAATTAAGTTTTTTTTGTTGTGAAATGAGGTAATTATTCTCATATAAAAAAATTAAAAAACTCCAACCAGAGCGGGCAACACTGGATAAGTTTTGGGTAAATGTTGATCATGGAAGGATTTCAAGCCACCGGCCACCTCCCAAAAACATAGATTACCACTGAGCCACCAAAACTTATGTAAAATAACCAATATAGAGTTAGTCTAGTGGTGTAAGGCCTCGCTAAATCTCTCTGAATGTTGAGTTCAAGTCACAGATGAGACACTTGTACTGTGAAGAGTAGCTATAAATCCCGAACCGGATACTGGATAATAATATAAAAAAATATTATGTAAAATAACTGTAAAGTTCATGACATTGAAAATGAGATTCAAATTTAAAGGGGGAATATTTCAGAGATACAATGTAACCAAGAATCACAGAAACATGGAATAAGTTTTGTTGAGAAGATGTACATAAAGAATATGGGACCATCTGTACTTATGCACCATACATTCATTCATCCTCTTCAAACAGGAAAACCATTTCATGATCAAAGTTCAAAGTTTTAAAGCAACGTTCAGGCCCTATAGCCGCCCCAACGTTAACCCAACACACTGTTGTTGGAACTTGGAAATTAATGAACAACAAGTATTACATTAACTACTCTCTCAGTTTCTAAAGACAATTACCTCAATCACGTCAATCAAAAGCTTGGTTAAAATCAGGTTGCAATAATAAACATTTAAAAAAATATAGCTTCTTCCCAAAAATAACCTTATTTATCGGGGATGGGAGAGAACATAAGGGAAAGAATAAGAAAAGTAGAAAAAGGAGATGGGTGGAAGATATGGAATATAGAGAATTTGTGGTGGGGAGAGTGTGTGTGAGTGAATATAATAAATACAATGATATTAATTTGAGTAATTAAATGGGAGCAAATTGGAACTTAACAACAAACATTTAATACAACTTCTAAGTATTTCTTATAAATAGGAACATGTCATATTAAAAAATTGTATTTTATAAAAAGAAACATAGAGTAAATGTTTGGTTCAAAATGTAAAGCGCACAACTAAAAGGCTAACTAACCTCATTAATTACTTCATTTTTATACAAAGAAAGCAATCCACAACAACAATCAAGTCCAACAGTGACGGTGGTGTTGCCGGAGGAATCAACTTGGCAGCGAGGTTCATTCATCAATTCCTAAGAAACGTCACAATGCAAGTAGTTAGATAATGGTTTCGTGTAGTGATTGTCTTCTTATATGGCTAACCGATCTTTTGCTTCCTTTTATGGCTGGCTAGCTAGCTAGCTTCCTTTAATTTCCTTTTTATATCTACGTTACACAGCTGAAAATATTTGATGATACGTCCTGTTGTTTAGCAATAGATGCATCAAATTCGAATTTCATATTGAGGTTTAAAAGTTATTTTGATGATCAATCGAACTATGCATGGAAGTGTAAGAGATACGTCAGTTTTATGCGGCATCATAATGGTATGGAGAAAAATGACACAGTTCTCGCTTCATCACATCTTTAATTTGTTGGTATGGCAATTTCGGGCATGCAAGAAATATATAGTCAATAATTAACATTTCAAATTAATGTTTCTGATATGTTGCTGTATTTACGTACGTGAAACAGTTCCCAGTTACGTTTAATTAATTAATTATGTTTTGTATGATACAGTTAGAAAATTAACAGGTTGGGAGCTATAAAAATTGATCATATCAGTTCTATAGATGGCTTGATGTTTTGGTTTTTCTTAAATAGGTTATGGGCCTTGTCCTAACATGGAGCCTATCAGCCTAAGATGAACCATATTATTCATAAATGCAGCTTTATATAAATATATATATGGAAACTTCCAGATGAATATATCAGCCTAAGTAGTGAATTGCAATACCCAAATTGTCGTTATCTTTATTTAATTTGTTAACAACGTTTGATAGGGTTTAAGGAGTTTAAGTTATCAATCTCTATACTCAAATAGTTAATCGATTTACTTAAGTCATTGGAGTTTTAACCGCCGGCAGGGCCGGCCAACAACCGGCGAGAGGGACCTTGCATTTTTCTTTTAAAAAAATGTGGGACATTTTGATTAAAGCATAACATTTCAAAATCTCATATTCCTCCGTTATGATCTATTTGTCCTTTCCATATCTTAACAAACTTTTTAAGGTTCTGTAAATTCAAATTTTACCTATCTGAAATTGTCCTATATATACATATATATTTCCAATGCAGCTTTTTATAGTTTTTTTATTATTTATATATAAATAATGATTATTAAAAAATTATCCCATATGACTACTCAATGATTATTTCATTTTAGGTTTCTGTCTCTTTTTTATATCACACAAGATTTTACACACTACCAGTTAATTTTTCAAAATTTTTGTTACGGAAAAATTATGTCCCTAAGTAAGACAATTGACCCCTAAATTTCCATCGCAGTCGATTTAAAGACCGGTTAACTTTTCAATTCCTTAAAAAAACACAAGAAAAAAGAAAATGGGAAGAAAAAAATGTAATGGATGACAAACTCATGAAAGCTGTTCCATTATCCAAGTTGGGGGAGTACGAGAAAACACGAATTTCAAAACCACAGTAATATCCTTATTTTCTGTGTTTTTTTTTTTACCGGTAGTAATATCCTTATTTCTTTCTTTCTTTCTTTCTTTTTTTTTTTTTTTTGCCCACAATATCCTTATTTCAATTGAACATTTAAAGTCATGGTTTTATTTATTTTATTACTCTGGATTGATTTTCTCATGTTATATTATAGAATATACTCTAATAAACTGATTTTTTTTTTTTTTTGATAATGACTAATAAACTGATTTTGATTGAACTTAACTAATGTAGGATTAAATTTTGAATAAAGAAAAAGGAGAAGATAGAGGTAAACAACCAATCCGATGTACAATTTTTTTCCTAGTTTTCTCCTTCCTAGTTTCTTCTTCACCCAAACATCACATAAGAATCAAAACTAACAAATGTGATAAAAAAAAATCATAAAGTCCTTTATGTTATAAAAGTATATGTGATAAGAGAGAAGATTGATAGAATTCAGAGAGAAAATTGATAGAAGTTCTCATTCAGTTCAACTAAAACAATCGATTACAAGCCTTTATATAGAATCAGAAATCTAACCCTGGTTGCATGACCATGGTTATATTTAACCCTGGTTACATGACTATGGTTACTTTATATCTTCTTTATGTCCTTGTCTTCTTTTGCTTTTGCTTTTGCTTTGTGTCAAGTCATCTTTTCTTCTTTATATCAAGTTGACTGGAAGAGTAATATGAGTCAATGGACATCCACATATTTAATATTCATAACACTCCCCCTTGGATGTCCATTATGAATGTGCCTCATTAAAAACTTTAACTAGGAAAAACCCAATGAGATAAAAACTTAGTCAAAGAAAAGAGTACAATCATTCATTGATACACCGTCGAGCGCTGCCTCATTAAAAACCTTTCTAGGAAAACCCAGTGGGACAAAACCTAGATAAGGGAAAAAGAGTATATCGTGTATCGACTCCCCCTCTTGATAATATCAGTTGAAATCTTTGAATCTCCGAAGACCAATATCATGAACAAGTTTTTCAAAGATTGTACCTGGGAGTGACTTGGTGAATAAATCTGCTAGATTTTCACTTGAACTGATTTGTTGGATATCTATTTCACCATCCTTTTGAGGGTCATGAGTGAAGAAGAATTTTGGTGAAATATGCTTCGTTCTATCGCCCTTGATATAGCATTCTTTAAGTTGAGCGATACATGCAGCATTATCCTCGTATAAGATTGTTGGGATCATTTTGCCGGAAGATAAATGACAAGTTGTACTTATATGATGTATCACTGACCTCAACCATACACATTCTTGAATTGCTTCATGTATTGCTAAAATTTCTGCATGATTAGATGATGTGGCTAATATAGTCTGTTTCATAGATCGCCATGAAATAGATGCACCTCCACATGTAAATAGATAGCCCGTTTGTGATTTATCATCATGTGGATCAAACAAAAATCCGGCATCTGCATAACCAACCAGTTCATGCTTGGATACATTTGAGTAGTATAACCCCATGTCTGTAGTACCTTTGAGATAACGAAGAATGTGCTTTATTCCATTCCAATGCCTACATGTTGGTGAAGAACTATATCTTGCTAATAAATTAACAGCAAATGATATATCAGGATGTGTGTGATTAGCAAGAAACATTAGTGCTCCAATAGCACTAAGATATGATACTTCTGGACCAAGTAGTTCTTCATCACCTTCTTCACTGATTTCTCGGGGTCGGAATGGGTCTTTATCCACCTTCAAAGATCTTACAACCATTGGGGTACATAATGGATGAGATTTATCCATGTAAAATTGCTCTAGGACCTTCTTCACATAAGTTTCTTGATATACAAATATCCTTTTCTTGAAGTACTCGATCTGTAATCCAAGACAAAATTTTGTTCTTCCCAAGTCCTTCATTTCAAATTTTTTCTTCAAACAATTAATTGCCTTTTGAAGCTCTTCAGGAGTTCCAATAATATTGATATCATCAATATAAACAGCAATTATAGCAAACTCACTATTAGATCTTTTCATAAAGAGGCATAGGCATATCGGATCATTTTTGTATCCTTCTTTCAACAAATATTCATTAAGACGATTATACCACATGCGCCCTGATTGCTTCAGGCCATACAGGGACTTATTTAACTTAACTAAGTATTGTTCTCGAGAACTTGAATTGGATGCATCTGGCATCTTAAGTCCTTCAGGGACTTTCACATACTATCAAGTGATCCATATAAATAGGCAGTCACAACATCCATTAGATGTAAATCAAGTCCTGCATCTACTGCTAGACTAATTAAATAACAAAAAGTAGTCGCTTCCACTACTGGTGAATACGTTTCTTCAAAATTAATGCCAGGTCTTTGTGTAAAACCTTGGGCTACCAGACGTGCCTTATATCTAGTTATTTTGCCCTTTTCATTTCTTTTTCGTACAAAAACCCATTTGCATCCAACTGGTTTTACATCTTCAGGTGTAAGGACTACAGGTCCAAATACTTTTTTTTTTTTGCCAATGATTTTAATTCTGCATTAATGACATCTTTCCACAAGGGCCAATCTTTTCTTTGTTGACTCTCACTAATGGATTTTGGCTCATGATCCTCATTATCATTCATTACATCATATGCTATATGATAAGCAAAGATGTCATCAACGTTGACTTAATTTCTATCCCATCGGATTCCATTCATAACATAATTTATTGAGATCTCATTATTTTCACATATATCAGGTACCTGAGTCTCTTCTGGGACTACAATATTCTCTTCTGGAGATAATATCTCTTCAGGAGATGGCTCTTCTGGAGCTACTAATTTTTCTTCATTATCCTTAACCTGACCATCTATATTCTTTGCTCCTTTTCTTTTTCGAGGATTTTTATCTTTGGAACCGATGGGCCTGCCACGATTCAGGCGTGCTTTGTATTCATTCATAGCATGTTGTCCTTCAGGGACATCAATTTTAATAGGAGCATTAGCAACTGGGACATGTGACTTTGTCACTTTCTTTGGGTCAGTAAATGCTTCTGGCATTTGATTAGCTAAATTTTGTAGATGAATTATCTTTTGAACTTCTAGTTCACACTTTTTTGTATGAGGATCAAAATGAGTCAATGATAATTCATTCCAACTAATTTCTTTACCCAGCTGTTTGTTTTCTCCAACTAATGTTGGAAAAAGTAATTCATCAAAATGACAATCGGCAAATCGTGCTGTAAATAAATCTCATGTGGATGGTTCTAAACATTTTATAATTGATGGAGATTCATACCCAACATATATTCTCATCCTTCGTTGAGGACCCATTTTGGTGCGTTGTGGCAATACTACAGGCACATATATCGCACACCCAAAAGTTCTTATATGGGAAATATTATGTTCCTGACCAAAAACCATTTGTAAGGGGGAAACCTTTAAATAACTTATTGGCCTAATGCGAATTAACATTGCTGCATGCAAAATGGCATAGCCCCAAACAGAAATTGGGAGATTAGATTTCATAAGTAAAGGTCTTGCAATTAGTTGCAACCTTTTAACCAATGATTCTGCAAGTCCATTTTGCGCCTGAACATAAGCTACAGGATGTTCAACATCAATTCCAAGGGACATACAATATTCATTAAAAGCTTGTGATGTAAATTCACCAGCATTATCAAAACGTATTTTCTTGATAGGATAATCAGGGTAATGTGTTTTTAATCTAATCAATTGAGCAAGTAATCTCGCAAACGCCAATTTGCGAGAAGATAATAAGCAAACATGCGACCATTTAGTTGATGCATCAATTAAAACCATATAGTACCTAAATGGTCCGCATGGTGGGTGTATTGGCCCACAAATATCTCCATGTATCCGTTCTAGAAATGTAAGAGACTCACTTTCTATTTTGCTTGGTGAGGGGCGAATAATTAACTTTCCCTTGGAACATGCAGCACATGAGAAATTATGGGATTGTGGTATTTGTTTACACTTCAGGGTATGTCCACATGAATTCCCAATTATTTGTCGCATCATGATTGAACCCAGATGGCCTAACCAGTCATGCCAAACAATAAATTCATTAGTAAACTTCTGGTTTACATTATCAAACTGCTGGTTTGAATTGGCAAACTTCTGGTTTGCATTATCAAACTGCTGGTTTGAATTGACAAACTTTTGGCCTGCATTATTGAACTTCTGGTTCTCAATAGCATGTGTTTCAATTGTGCTTATACATGTGTAATACAAACCAGAAGAAAAAATAGGAAAACTTTCTAATATGCATTTTCTAGCAGCAACTATATTTGTAATGACAAGATATTCCTGATTATTTTTAGTTGTTATTTCTAAATAATATCCATTTCTGCGGATATCTTTGAAACTCAGTAAGTCTCTTTTAGACTTGGTAGAATAAAATACATTATCAATGCATAATTTTGTTCCTTTAGGTAACAAAATATTAGCTCTTCCGGAGCCTTCAATTAAATTTATACTACCAGATATAGTCTAAACATTGGCTTCTCGTATTATCAAGGAAGAAAAATATTTATCATGTCTGAGTATGGTGTGGGTTGTTGCACTATCAACGAGACATAAATCTTCAAGATTGATGCTAATAGGATTCATTCTTCATAAAAACGTAATTAAAATTAATACATATGATAGAAACAACTTTAAATAAAATATAACAGTTCAAATTATATTAAGAAATCTACAACATCCAAATAGTTATTATCTATATCACCATACTCAGAATTCTCGTCCTGATCAACATGATTAACTTCAACATTTAATCTTTTACCAGTATTTTTAATTGATTCTTGGTAAAGATCAACTAGGTGTCTATGTGTATGACAGGTACGAGACCAATGGCCCTTGCCACCACATCGATAACATGGATTATCAGCATATTTGTTATGCCTACTGCTTTCCCCTTTTTGGTTCTTATCAGTCTTTTCCCACTTCTGGTAGGAATTTGAACCTCCATGATATCGACCACGGCCACGCCCACGTCCACGTCCATGTCCACGTCCACGGCCACAACCACAGCCACAATAAAATTCATTTGTTACTACATTCACTTTAGGGAATGGAGTTGAGCCTGTTGGACGGGATTCATGTTTTTTAAATAAAATCTCATTATTTTGTTCAGCCACAAGGAGACAAGAAATTAACTCAGCATATTTCTTGAAACCTTTTTCACGATATTGCTGCTGCAGGAGCAAATTGGATATATGAAATGTGGAGAATGTCTTTTCTAACATATCATCATCAGTAACATTTTCTCCACATAATTTCAATTTAGAAGTAATTCTGAACATAGCTGAGTTATATTCGCTTATAGATTTAAAATCTTCCAAGCACAAATGCATCCAGTCAAAATGAGCTTTTAGAAGAATTATCATCTTCTGATGATCATACCTTTCTTTCAAATTGTTCCAAAGGACAAGTGGGTCCATTGCTGTCAAATATTCAATTTTTAAATCCTCATGTAAATGGTGGCAAAGAAAAATCATGGATTTGACTTTGTCTTGGTTGGATGTATGATTCCCTTTTTTAATTGTGTCTTCCAGACTTTTAGCATTCAGGTGAATTTCCACATCCAACTTCCAAGATAAATAATTTTTCCCGGTAATATCAAGAGCCACAATTTTAAGTTTTAATAGGTTTGTCATGGTTCAAACTAATTAAAGAAATAAATGAAAATAATTAAAATATGAAATGTAAATATGCAATATAATAACTATAAATTCATAAAGACAATAAATAATTTATAAGGCAAGATAAGAAAATTAAAACATGTATGGCTTCAGGCCATTTAATCTCATGACTTCGGGTCATATATGGCTTCAGGCCATTTAATCTCAAGAGGAGGAATTAACTATTATCTTCAGGATAAAAGTTGTACATGACTTCTGGCCATACAATAAGATAAAGGATGAAAATATATATAGCTTCTGGCCATATAATAAGAAAAGAGATATGGCTTATGGCCATATAAGATAAAAAAAATGTATATAGCTTCTGGCCATATAATAGAAAATCAAATGGATATGGCTTCTAGCCATATTATAAGAAATTAAAACATTATGACTTTTGGTTATAATTTCAAGAATCAGATGTGTTTGGCTTCTAGCCATAATAATAATAATATAAAAGGACTTGTAAATGATATATAAAAACAATAACGATCTCCAATCTTAGCCATGGAACCTGAAGTTATATAACAATCAGTAAAAGTATTTCTCTAATTTCATATAGTGGCTCAGATTATCTTTGATCTATTAAATAAAACAAGGTATATATAATCACTGAAGGAACTATAAGAAGATCATACCTTCGTTTAAAGCTTCATGCTGATAATGTGTTATAAAAGTATATGTGATAAGAGAGAAGATTGATAGAATTCAGAGAGAAAATTGATAGAATTTCTAGAAAGAAGTTAGAGAGAAGTTCTCATTCAGTTCAACTGAAACAATCGATTATAAGCCTTTATATAGAGTCAAAAATCTAGCATTGGTTGCATGACCGTGATTATATTTAACCCTGATTACATGACCATAGTTACTTTATATATTCTTTATGTCCTTGTCTTCTTTTGCTTTTGCTTTGTGTCAAGTCATCTTTTCTTCTTTATGTCAAGTTGACTGAAAGAGTAATATGAGTCAATGGACATCCACATATTTAATATTTATAACACTTTATTATTATTTCACCTTCACCTGAATAAAAGAATTTAAAACAAACTGAGATAATTCTAGGGAAAAGAATTTAAAATAAAATCCCTCTAAACAGAATCCGTATCCGAATTCCTTACATGCCATTCAAAACAAATCTCAAACAAAAAATGACAAATACAAAGAAATCACCTATAAATAAGAAAAGTTGGGTGCAGTTTTCCAGATCTTTGGTTAATTAAGTTTCCAGTAATATCTCATGACATTAAAAAAAAAAATTGCCAAGTAATACCAAAACCTCATTCTTTATGTAAAACACAGCATTTAGAAACTCAACCAAAACATTTTACGAGACCAGTAGAACACCATCCGCAAAGATCCTACAAACACTTTCAGTAAAAAAATATGATATTCTCAAAATGAAAAATGGATATCCTTACTTTAACATATAAACATAACTGAAAATAAGGGTCAGATAAATAGCCCTCGTTGCTTTTCCATGAATCAAGAAACAACGTCCCTGCCAGCATAAAAGTCACTCATTCCACATCAGTGATTAGTACCAGTATTACAAATACAACAGTATTACAAGGCAAACTACATTGGTGGGTGCTGAAAAGGAATGCAAAATTCGAAACATAACATAATGCAAAAACAGATTGATTCGGACAGTTCACAAGACAAAATTCCGTGCTAAGTTTACATTTTGACAATGACAGGGCAAACTATTGACATCCTCTATTATTTCAACCGAGCCAACGTTAACCAGGACTTTTCTTTGATAATACAAAATTGATAATATCTACCAAGGGAAAAAATGAAAAAATAATAATTCAAACTGTTGCTACATCACTATAGATCATAAGCCAAAAACAAAAAGGTTAAAAAATAAAACCTTTACATAACGAGGCCATCACCTCCTTTGCCTTGCATGACCTTTTGTAGTGCCAGTGCCAATATGTTCCAAGTGTCCAGCATTGAGAGGTAATCACACAAAATAAAATACAATCTCAACCATAATTCAATGTCCTGAATTGGCCAGCGAAAGAAGCTACCCCAACAAATCCATAAGGGGTGGCTCCTCAGACTTGGTATGAGTGGACCTGACGCTTGAAGCAGCTCCCCTCCCTCTCCCTCTCCCTCTACCTCTACCCACTGCAGTTGAGGGTGGTGGTGCAAGCCTAGGTGCAATCAGTTCATTCTGATCAGAAGCAAAGATGGATCCAAGATCTGTTGACTTGTTCTCTGCGCGTGGAACATTGAATGCTGGGAATCCCTGACTCTGCTTTAAGTATGCAAGAGAATTCTGAGAAGTTGTACCGCCATGAATACTACCGGTGGTTGAACTAGAATTACCAAGGCTCAAACCGATTGGATCTGCTGAACTCGGCGGATTGAAAGACCAACTATTGTTGGTTTGATTACTCATAGCCTTTGAAGTGTTTGACATTAAACTAGGCCCATTTTTGTTTAGGGGTGGTCCTAAAGTACCATTGTTGGAAATTTCAGATCCGCCTGATGAACCACTAGGACGTGGAGGCCAATTAGCGAAAGGATCAAAGTCGTCTAGATTAGACATAGAAGATGTTCTCGTTGTCTTCACATGACTTTCAGAATCACCTAAATATTGGTTAGCAGCAGCAGAAGCACGAGGAGGCCACTCTAAATCCACTGAGGGGCATGACATGGTAGCCTGCTGATTGGACACAGCAGATGAAGATGAATGTTGCTGAGACGATGTTATTTGAACCATTGGGATTCCCGGCACAGGTTGACTTGATTTGTCAGTAAAACTTTGGGAAGAAGTGGTAATCCCTTTTGTAGTGCTACCCCAATCATCATCCCAAGAAGAGCTGCTCTTGGTTGTAGAAGCAACAATGCTGTTTGTTTTAGAAGTAACTTCACTGTGAAGACCATTAACTGGAGGAAATGGTTTGGTGACCTCTGGGATTCCAGACTCTGTCACAACCACTCCTCGCTTCTCCTCTATCATCCTGTTCGAAAAACAAGAAATTCGAAAAACACCTTAAATAATAAATGAAGCCAATTAAATGGGAAAAAAACTGAAAGGTGTCTTTTTTAAAAAAATAAAATAAACCTTAGCATATCCTTGACAAAGAGCATATATTTGGCAAACTGCTGAACATTCAGTTGTTGAGTTGTCAGGAGGGGTATAACCAATGGAAGCACATGCTCGGCAACAAACTCTACTCCATACTGCAAGAAGAAAAATCAAACAAAACTAGGTTAAAACTCCATATATCTTTGGATGAAGCTGTCAATAAATTAAAAATACGTCAGCTGTCAGGCCCATCAATAAAACTATTACCCGTTTATAAATAGTATTTGCAACCCCAAGGGTACACATAAGGGTAGGAGGAGAACGGTCAACAGCAGTACAGCGCTGAATAGTCTGCAAGATGTCTAGAACAACAGGTTTATCGAGTCGGCTAACCATTTCTCCCAAGCACAGCAAGGCATTGACTCTAACCTGTCAAGCCCAAAAATAAAACCTCAATACATTGAAAGCTTGAATACCAGGTTAAACAACCAGCAAAACACCCATAGTGTCAGCTGGGACAACTCCAAATTTATGCAATACTTATTAATCCATACTCATTATATGCGGAAAAAAGCCAATGTATCAAATCCTTTTAAGAGGCACATAAAAACTAAATTAAAAAGATCAAATATAAAAGAAAAATATATATAAATACTTGAAATTACAGATTAAATATATATTATTGCTTTTAAAAAAATGTTTAGGAGTAAACAAAAAAATTCACCAATGTTCTGAGTAAAAGAACAAAATAAGCAGTGTTGATATACTTGTTATTAGCTAGTAAGGGCTTTATAGTAAATAATCATGGGAAAAAGGCATATCAGGCCTATGAGTTAGTTAGAAGAGAGAGAATAGTAATGATGATGTGGCTAGACAGAGGGAATATACATGGTGTACTGATCCATTGTCATTTTTTGTGAATGAATTATCTCTGCTTTTCCTTTCTGTGATATCATTAAGGTATCAAAGACTCTGCCTGGCGCATGGCGCCGCCACCGCCGGACACACAATCCCAGGACCGTATCGGTGATTTAGAACACCATCTGGAGATGCTGCAGTCCACTATGCACTCTCGCTTGCACCAATCTTCTCAGGATGTTCTCGAGATGAAACAAACAGCGACTCGCCTTGAAGAGCTACTGAAAGATTATATGAAGACGATGGACGCTCGTCTTTCTTCTTTGTGTATTAACACAGGGAAACAGCCGATCATTCCGGGTGTTGTGCAAGACAGAAGTTCTAGCTCAATGACTTCTCCTTGCATTTCAGCTTTTGGATCCTTCTCGGAGCTGCAACCGAACACATCCCCCTACTTCATTCCCACAAAACAGAGTCGTGTGGAATTTCTGA
Source organism: Inga laurina (assembly GCA_963855925.1). Classification (NCBI taxonomy): domain Eukaryota; kingdom Viridiplantae; phylum Streptophyta; class Magnoliopsida; order Fabales; family Fabaceae; genus Inga; species Inga laurina. The sequence continues at coordinate 63,651,737 of OY979702.1, read as the reverse complement.
AGTTCGACGGTTCTGATTTCCGCGGCTGGGCATATCGTTGCCGCCAGTTCTTCCACATTGACAGAACCCCACCAGAGCATCGTCTCCGTCTGTTGAGCATTCACTTGGAAGGTCATGCCCTGCAATGGCACCAAACCTTCATGCGCCACCGTTCGTTCTCTGAGGTGTGTTGGGACGACTATTTCAAGCAAATGGAGGCTAAGTTTGCTGATGTTAGGGAGGAGAACCCACTGATTGCTCTTAAGAAGCTCCAGCAAGGTGACGGCCTTATTGCTGATTATGAAAAAAGTTTTGACGAGTTACTCTCAGAAGTCGACCTTCCTGAAACCGTTGCTGTGAACTTGTTTATCGGTGATCTCCGAGCTGATATTCAGTAGTTCGTTTTGAATTTTTCTCCTACGACGATGGCTAGTGCAACTGGTTCTGCAAGGTTGCAGGAGGCAACCATTCGTACCCTGCACGAGTACGCACCCATTCGCGATCGGAAGTCATTTTCTACATCGACAGGGTCCTCTGGTTCTTCTATCGGGCTTGGGTCCAAAATATCTACAGTAGTGGGCTCTCATCCAGCACCCACCTTGACCCAAACACCAAAACCATTTGCTTCCGTCTCTGGGCCCCATTCGTCCTTCTCCACTTCAATATCTTCTGCGTCTGTTTCCAAACCTACGCGTCAACTATCAAAGAAGGAAATGGATGAGCGGCGCCGGAAGGACTTGTGCTATTGGTGTCCGGAGAAGTACTCCTCTACCCACCGATGCAAGGATTCTCATCTTTATACCTTGATTATTGACGAGGAGGAGGATCAATTTGAAATTGCTGTTGGCGATGCACAAGGGGCTACCGATGGCACTATTAATGCCATCGAAGGCCGGGCTCATACTTCGACGCTGAAATTGGTAGGCCGAATTAAGAATCAACAAGTCATTATCCTTGTTGACACTAGAAGCATTCATAACATCATTGACGCCTCCGTGGCCAAACGGCTTAAGCTGAAGATTCTTGAACGGGATCCTATTCGGTTGGCAGTGGCTGATTCGCGCCAAGTATGTATTTCTAAATTCTGCCCTGAATTATGCTGGGAAATGGGTGGCTCTGTTTTCTCTTCTGATTTTCTTGTTATGCGCATTGGAGGCTATGATGCTATTCTCGGCATTGAATGGCTTAAAACACTGGGTCGTTTCACTATGGATATGGATCAACAACTTTTTGAATTCACTATCCATGGCCAGCCGGTTGAATTGAAGGGCTTAACTGCGGGTAAATTTCTAAATTCTGAAGAAATTATAACCTTGCGTGAAATCAAGGTTGCTAATGAGTTATATCTCATTCATGTGCCTTCCTTGCTGCAAGTTGAACTTAAATCTGATTCTCATCTTTCTCAAGACGACCAAGTTGCATTACGACAGCTCTTGGATAATTTTACTGATGTCTTTGCAGAACTGACTGAGTTGCCTCCCTATAGAACCTTTGACCACTCTATTCCTCTTAAGGATGATAAACCAATCAGTTCTAGACCCTATCGGTATGGCCTAGCTCAGAAAACCGAAATTGAAAATCAGATCCAACAGATGCTTCATAATGGCATTATTTGTGAGAGCTCCAGTGATTTTGTAGCCCCTGTGGTGTTAGTTCAGAAGAAAGAGGGTACATGGAGATTCTGTGTTGATTATCGCAAGTTGAATGAAGCCACTATTAAAAATAAGTTCCCTATTCCAGTGATTGAGGAACTCTTAGATGAGCTTCAAGGGGCTACTTTCTTTTCTAAGCTCGATTTATGGGCTGGTTACCATCAGATTTGTATGAAAGAGGCTGATGTTCCCAAAACAGCTTTTCGAACTCATGAAGGACTCTATGAATTCTTAGTTATGCCTTTTGGTTTGACTAATGCACCGGCAACTTTTTAAGGCCTCATGAATTCTGTCTTTAAACCTTCTTACGTAAGTTTATCTTGGTGTTCTTCGATGATATATTGGTTTATAGCAGTGACTGGTCCTCTCACTTACACCATTTGGAAACCACTCTCTCTATTCTCTGACAACATCATCTCTTTGCTAAATTCTCTAAATGTGTGTTTGTTGCTACCAAACTTGATTACTTGGGCCATTTAATTTCGGCCAAGGGAGTCCTAGCTGATCCAAGGAAGCTTGCAGCTATTGCTTCTTGGCCGGTTCCCTCTTCTCTCAAGGAATTACGTGGGTTCCTTGGTCTCACTGGTTACTATCACCGATTTGTTAAAAATTATGGTTCCATTACTCGTCCCTTGACTGAGTTATTGAAGAAGAATCAGCTTTTCACTTGGACCCCTGAAGTTGCCTCGGCTTTTCACACTCTCAAGGAGATTATGATGTCTCCTCCAGTACTTGCTTTGCCTAATTTTAATGACACTTTTGTCATAGAAACTTATGCTTCTGGATCTGGTTTAGGTGCTGTTTTATCACAAAATGGTCATCCATTGGCCTATGCTAGTAAGTCACTTACTCCCACCAAGAAATTTTTATCCACCTATGAGAGGGAAGTCCTTGCTATTCTGTTTGCTATTAAGCAGTGGCGTTCTTACTTGTGGGGTCGGAAATTCCTTATTAAGACCGACCATTTACCCCTCAAACATCTTTTGGAGCAGCGAGATCTTACTCAAGAGCAATTTAAATGGTTGCATAAGCTATGGGGTCTCCATTATGAGATTGTTTATCACAAGGGTAGTGACAATGTGGTGGCTAATGCCCTTTCACGACGTCCTAACAGCTCCTGTTTGGCTTTATCTGTCCCTATTTCTCCTCTGTATGAATGGGTCCGAGATTCTTGGCTCACTGATGAGACACTCCAGACTCTTATTAAAGACTTAGAACTTGATCCCTCCTCTCATTCTAAGTATACTTGGCAGCACCATTTGCTTAAACACAATGGTAAGTTAATAGTGGCTGCTGATCGTGTTCTTCGTCGTGACTTACTTACTTTTTTCCATATGGATAGTACTGGGGGCCATTCTAGTATCCACTCTACTTTCAAGTGTTTGGGCTCTTTTTTCTATTAGAAAGGGATGGAAAAGGATATTCGAAATTTTGTCCGAGAATGCACTACATGTCAACGTTTCAAACCTGAATTGGTTGCATCCCTAGGGCTTCTTCAGCCTTTACCAATTCCTGAGCATGTTTGGACTGAATTGTCCATGGATTTTATCAGTATTCTTCCAAAATCTTACTCCAAAACTACAATTTTAGTTGTGGTTGATCATCTATCGAAAGCTGCCCATTTTATGGCTATTAAGCATCCTTTCACAGCAGTGGATGTGGCTCAAGTGTTCATTGATAATGTGGTCAAGTTGCACAGTTTTCCAAAAACTATAGTTACAGATCGTGACCCTATCTTTTGTGGGAAATTCTGGAAGGAGATGTTTCGCTTATATGGAGTTAAGCTTCATTATTCTTCAGTCTATCATCCTCAAACGGATGGGCAAACCGAAGTTCTTAATCGATGTTTGGAGTGTTACCTCCCTTGCATGACTGGGGATTTTACAAAACAATGGGTTAAATGGATGTCCTTGGCTGAATTATGGTACAATACTTCCTATCACTCTACCATTGGAATGACCCCATTCGAGGCTGTTTATGGTGTTGCTCCACCTGTGCATCTCCCATATATTGCAGGAGATTCTTCCAATGATCTAGTTTATCGTACTTGTCTGTCCCGGGAGCTGGTTTTGCAGTATATGAAAGAACACCTTCTCAAAGCTCAACACCGCATGGTCCAGCAAGCTAACAAAAACCGTTTGGAACGTCACTTTAATGTTGGTGACTTGGTTTACCTTAAGCTGCACCCTTTTCGTCGCAATCTGCTTAATAACTCTTCTCTCCATAAGCTTGCTGCCAGATATTTTGGACCCTTTCGTGTCTTGAAAAAGATTGGTGATGTGGCTTATGAGCTTGAATTACCCCCAGCAACGAGAGTGCACCCGGTCTTCCATGTCTCTCTTCTAAAACAGCATGTCGATTCTTCTTCTACTATAAATCAGTCCTTACCACCAGTTGATGATCAGGGATACTTTTCCCTTGAACCTGAAGCAATTCTGGGCCGCAAGATTGTTAAGCGCCATAACCTTCCAATTACCCAAGTATTGATCCAGTGGAAGTTTACTCAACCGGAGGATGCTACATGGGAAGACCTTTCGGTTATTCAACAGCAATTTCCTCACTTTTCCACTACTACATTGCCTACTAATGTAATCCTTGTGGACAAGGATTCTTCTTAGGGGGGGAGTAATTGATATACTTGTTATTAGCTAGTAAGGGCTTTATAGTAAATAATCATGGGAAAAAGGCATATCAGGCCTATGAATAGTTAGAAGAGAGAGAATAGTAATGATGATGTGGCTAGGCAGAGGGAATATACATGGTGTACTGATCCATTGTCATTTTTCGTGAATGAATTATCTCTGCTTTTCCTTTCTGTAATATCAAGTGTGGTAAAAGTCCCACACTGCTCACATTGATGCATTGGGTGGAGAGCATTTAATAATAGTTCTAAAGCCAGCACTCGGGTGGAATGACACCAAAAACCAACTCAGACTGAGGAGTGCACATTAGCATCATAAAAGAATAAAAGTCAAAACAAAATAGAACATACCGCAGCAATTGTTGTTTTAAGTGCCAAACCATGAACACGGGGCAGAACCACTTCTTTGACCAGCTGAATGAACGAAAATATAACAATGATTACTATTTTGATCCTGAAATATCATTGCATCATAAATAAAATAATAAATTTTATTGCGAGGAACTAGGTAGAAGTCATGAACAAAGTAGCACATTCATTAAATTTCATGCCATGTACTGCAAAATGTATAATCCAAAATAACCATAAAATGCATCAATACTAGCCATCAGGATATAGCCATCACCTGGGTATCAAGCTGCCTAGCCAGGGATATAGATTTCTTCAGAACATCTTCTTGTACACGAGCATCATTCTCATCGAAAGCCCGAACAACCATAGGCAGCACATGTGAAACTAAATGCTCCTGACTAGTCTAAATGAGGAAAGAATGACCTTATTACGGTTGATTTGATGTTTTCAACAACAAACCCAGACAATAAAAGAGAAGTTTTAAAGCTTCAAGAAAACTGACTCTTGATGTAAGAGATCTTTAAACATCAAAATAAATGAACCTAATAATAACTAAATTACCTTGTTAATTAAGAGTTCTGCATGCTTCACAAGCAGCAACAATGTCTCACCTGCTGCAGAGCTCAAGACAGGAACAAGTGCTGGAAGAGTTGTGATCTCGAAATCACTTTTATCCTGGAAAACATCATAACAAATAAGTTCATCATGGTCCCAAAATCGATTTTACTTCAAGTTGTACTCTCATTATCAAACAAACCAAAACTATAGTTTCATCGATAGTATAAAATGAGGCACAATAAATATTAAGCTTCTCCTTATAAAATTAAAGAAGAAAGATATAATACTATTTGAAATAAGTCACAAGTTGGAACTGAATGATTTATCAAGATTAAAGCGTTAGAGACAGAGGGCAGTTGCTACTGGAACTGAATCAATAACTAATAGATAACACCGTTTTTTTCTTAGAAAATAAAAAGACCATAAAACTTGTATTCAATGTTGATGCCATTCTCATCATAAAAATTAAACGGGGAAGGAGAGGGGGTGGGGGGCGATTTTAGTATGAAGAGAAGACAAGAAATTATCTGGAAAAAATAATATCCATCACCCTCTCCCCTAACAGTTATCAGCACAATCTAACTTCATTAAAGTCAAACAGCATGCAGAGGTTTCCAGGTAAAAAGAGGAGATAACAAACATTTTTAGGAACTCTACCACCGTGAAAGTGTGTGCGCAAATGAAAAGAAAGGGTCGATGAGATATCAGCACCTGAGACTCTGCAATAGTAAGAACCATAGGAAGAATCAATGGCTGCATTACCACATTCCTAAGTTCAGCACAGAGAGGTGGAAGGACCTGAAAGAAAAGTTATGTTTGTAAATTATGTACAACATAGTATATAAATAATAATTCCAAATTAATTAGATTTCAGAGTATAGAAGCATCATCAGCAAAACACATGATATTACATGGGAACAAGAGAAGCAACTCGGAGAATACACAAAAGAAAAGGAATAAAAATAAGAGTAATTAAATATGAAACATCATTTTGACATGCACAAAAGATAGCATGACCTTATTTTTCCAACTCAATATCAAATACATAATCATAAAAGTGATTAGATATGCTGTATCGAATTCCCGTCCCTGAAGAGTAAGTGGGTGTTTGGATAGCTTATTTGAAGTAATTTTATGTTGTACGTGGTAAACATGTGACACAAGTTACGTCCAGTAACATGCAAAAGTGATTCTTAGAGGTGTTTCCCAGCAACCCCAAGACAGAGCAAGTTAATTTATTTATACAGTAGAAAAAGAATCTGAAATAAATTGATTTGGATAAGCATATAAATCAACATAGGCTTATAGCAAACCTTGTACCGCAATACACGGCTGTCAAAATCTTTCCACATATCTGACAAAGCTTTCAAGAATTCTGTCTTCTGCATGTTATCTCTTTCCTGCAAGAACAGAAGACACATCATCAAGAACTTAAACTTTTCTGATGCTTTTTGTTTCAGATTGAGTCAAATTGTGTTGCTAGTTGTACTATCGCACAGAGCAAGTGCTAACAAGTGAAACTTCAAAATCTTACAAGCATATGGTCAAGGAAGCGCAGAGCACGCAACCTAGTGTCATTCCGGAAAAAAGGGGAGCCTGCAAAAATGAAGGACAAATACATTGCCACGATAAAAAGTTCAGCAATTGGGACAAAGCAGATACTATAAATTTATTCTAATCTTCAGCATTCATTTATAGAGATGATCATAACTTAGCATTCTGACTACTTTGAACTCCTAATATCACGTACATGGGCCATGTGTTGCCTCCAGAAAACAACAGAGACACTATAATGTTCAATTATATGTGGTCAATCAACTAACTTGAGCCCCCACCCCCAATACATAGTAATGGGATTCTTACTAGTTGTAGGAAGAACTTCAAAACCCAGTGAAATCTTCTGGCATTTTTGCACCACAAAATTGGTATTGATTACCATGTGACATCCCGTGTTTTAGAAAAAAAATCGCCTGTTAAGGTATCAATAAGCTTTTAATGAATTTGAAATTTGAAGAGTTCTATCCATTGGGAATAGATTTTATGACCTTATTGAACTATTTGATATGAATGCTGCAGCTGTTAGGTGAGACCACTGCTCATCTGAAGAATGTTAAGTTGTGCTGGACAGCATTTTCTCTGTCAAGCTAATGTTTTAACCATCTTCTTGATGCACAAGAGGTGTAAACAAAACACCTATACCACAATGTCCTTTATATCTTCCATTATTTCCTTGTTAGTTTAGATTACGATCAGGATCTACATGCCTGCTTTTTGCAGTAGTAGCAGTGTAGACAGGTTGTGCGAGGTTTGGGCCCTCTGCGTTGCTAGAGAGGGTCCCCTTGAATGTCAGGAGGAGTCTTGTTTTGAATTCTCTTCATTTTAACTTTCCATTTTCAGTGTTTAATCCCAGCTCTAACAGAGGGGAATGGTATTGTGATCTGTTTCTCTTCAAACTCCTCTGCAAATATCTATCAGTATTTTCCAAGTCTTCATCGCATTCCAAGACATTTTTAATCAGACTATTTAATAAAATAGGTGACCAACGAATCTCATAAGCAATCTTTATTTTCTTTTTCCTGTTTGTGATTTGATACCACTTTGGTTTATCAATTACCAAACAAGGAAGGGATAGAGAATGAAATTGTAACATCCAACAAGCTATCTTTACCTGTAAAAGCCATTGCTGCTGGTCTTGAAGACTCATTTGAAGATAGCATCCTCTGCAGGTCAGGAACCAACTCGGGTGGAATAGATGAGAATGTGTCACTGGATAAGTAAGTCAATGTATTCATGTACTGCAGAAGTAAAATTACAGGATTTCATATTACTCACAAATGGTTAAGTAAAAACAAAAGGGGTATGGGATGCTTAAGTCCCACATTGCGACGTGGCAAAGTAAGGTAATTAAAGTGGCTCTCTCTCCCTAAAGGCTAGCTTAACAAAAGGGAAAAGGAAGAAGTTACATAACATGCTTGCGTGCCTATCAAGCACAAAACCAACAAAGTATGGACAAGCAAGAACTGCTAGAAGTAAGGTTTTCTTTATCTTTTTCCATATCCAAAAAGGTAAAGCAGTTAACTCTGCTTTTCTTCCATATCTAGGGGGGAGCATTCTTATGTTTCTTTGATGCCTAGAATAATATTCGAGTAAATATGTCACCACCATATTTAACAGAAGGATTTAACAGAAGAAAGAGAAAGGATAGAAAGACTTCAATTCTGCTTATGCAAATAAGAAAATAAATATGTACATTAAAATCAGCCAATAGCACAATTGCTCCTTCACTAAATATACAAAATTTTAATTTTATAAAAATTTAAGGACAGAATAAAGCAAAATATAAGCTGAATTCTATGAAAAGGGTAGACCATAAACTCGTATATACCATCTTCACATTGTTGTGGCAGTCAAACAAAGGCTTGCGAGCTATTAAATGGTAAGCAACGCAACCAAAACTGAAAATATCAGAAGCCCACCCAGCTGAAGACACAGTGCTCTTAACCAGCTCAGGAGCAGTGTAATTAAGCGATGGCTGAAGTGGAAGAATAGAGTCCTCAACATCATATTCCTGTGCAGCAGTCATAAGAAATAAGATACCATTTCGAATGATAGTAGCAAGATTAAACAGAATTATTGAAAAAGATGTGCGTAGAATTATCAAAAAAATCCCCATTGTCAGAACAAAGCTGACTCAACAATTCTTGACAAGAAGAATGATCATGCGTAACAGGTACAAAATGCCAAGACTTGGTGGAGAACAAAGAAAGAAAAGGGGAAGGAAAAAGGAGAACAAGAGAGATAGGGGAGAGAAAAGAGAGTGGGACAGAATGCTGACAGCAAATAACTCTAGATAGCAATTCAATAACGAGGTCTACAAAGAAATAACCCTAAGGCTATTTATAGAGTCCTATGAAGAGAAGAACAATAGATTAGAAAAAGAATAAGAATAGAATGGGAATTGTAGTAAGTATTGATCTCCATAAGCTTCTTATTTATAATGAGAATAAAAAGACAACATATTGATGATTAATAAGTAGAAAATAATCTGACCAGCTATTTGCAATCAATCATAAAAAAAAGGTGGATGAATAGAAGAAAATATGTTGAAGATGATGAAATGAACAACATGATTTGCTCCTATAAATCTCATTTGTGCATTCTATTATATATAACTAAATCTTATCAAAGTTCTATGGAGATGACCTTAACAATCATACTAACAACCCATGGAACCAAAAAAAACAGAATATTGAAACCACATGGTTTATTCCATGATCAGCAATAAAACTAAAGGTAGTCCTATGCAATAAAGAAGTCAAAAAATAATAATAAATCATAATTATATAAAATGTTTCACGCACAGCATAATGGAAAGCTTGCAGATTAGTCGAGTCACCAGAGGCCTGAGCTGCTGAAACTGCAAAACCAAATCCGCCAAGTTTCCAAGCTCCACTTGAGGTGATAAGAATATTCTGTGAAAAAAAAATATAAATTTGCATTTAATATTTCATCATAGAGCACAAAAGATCAAGTATGCAAGCTAGAATGCATGTCACTTAAGCAATGATGCTAAAGGCACCAACAGGTAGTCAATGGAGAAAGGCGCACTTGTGGCACAAGACCTCTAAAGCACCCACATTATAAAATATTATTTAGTCTACTAATATTTTGTAAGAAAACAGAAAATGACACAAGAGACCACACATATAATAGATGGATAGATAGAAAGAGAGTGACAACCTGGGAAGAAGATCGCTCACTGCCTGGAACCTCTAAATCATGATTCAACCTCTTTGACCATCATGGATCCAAATCTGATGGTCCAGCCGACTAAACTAATAAGCTCCAAGACTTTTTTTTCTATCTCTTATATCAATATTATTGAACTTGACTGCAGTTTACCTAACTTTTGCTTTTATATGATTTCGCTAACATGGATACCACATCTTTTGGGTTGTAATATTAACTGCTTAACTTTATATTTGATAAATGACTTGACGATGTCATAAGTCCACTTAAAAAAACAACGGGTTATGGCTCTATAATAACTGTGTTTGAAAAACCCTATTACTAAAATGGTTTCTGTTGTTACAGGCTTACATTAATGTTTTATTTTAGTTTCTCTAGCGTACTTTTAGAATTCTTTCCTATATTAGCATCTTGCTTTACTCAAGCATACGCTTCTTTTGTCATGAATACTTTGCACTTATAAAATAAACATAATTCAGATGCCAAAGATTTAACAGAATATATGCTTTTCATGTTCAAAAAAAGAAAATAAAAATATGTTTCCATAATGTAATGAATAATTTCACCAAGAGAGGAATGAAGAATCAATGAGCAAGAAATTCAGGTGAAGAGAAATTTGAAATTATCAATCTCTTTTAAGTTATTGATTCTCATATTCTCATCATAATCTTGATGAAAAAGATAAATTATGGTTGCTGCTTTGATCACAAATCTCTTTAAGCTATTGATTCAAAAAATCCCATCATAATCATAATCTTGATGAAAAAGATAACTAGTTAGTACATTTAATAGTACCATATTACTGGTGGTTCATCTGCATGTGATAATTTTTCAACTAGATTTGGACTTAATAAACATATTTAAAGCATGTTTTTGGTCACGACTCTTTGACTCCTTAATAAATAATAAAACCATAATTACTAATTAATATACAAAACTAACCTATAATGCAAATTTTAGCTAAAAGCTTTCATCTCAGTTTTTTTTTTAAAAAAAAAAATGAAACAATTTTCACCTTTTTTTTTATTTATATAGTACTCTAACCCACCATTTATTCAGTCGAATATACTAATAAGTCAAGTTTTGACAATTGTGACCACAACAACTCATTCCTTCTTATCTACATCTGATTTTTTTTTTCTCCCAATAGTTTCATACTTGGTAAGTATACCAAAGCTTTTTCTTTTAAAGGCTATTTTTTTACCTGATTGATAAATAATAAAAATATAATAGTTAGTAAACAAAGTAAATTAAACCTAGTAACAGGAGGAGCGAATTGCTTCAATTATTATTATTATTATTATTATTTGCTCAAAGTTTCTTCTATTAAACTTCAATAACAGTGCAAATACAGAATGAGAACCCAACCAAAAATAACAAACAAACCAAGAAACTCTAACAAGGAAACAACTAGCCAACACTCATTCGAGAGCTAGAAATAGGTATAATAACAGAAACTTCATAAATAGAATTGGAGGGAGTATAACAATCCGACTCACAATAACGTTATTCGGTTATTAGGCTTTTATAAATAAGATTGAAGGGAGTATAATAGTACTCACATTAACAGAAACTTTATTTTTTACTGTATAAAAAGTAATTATACAATAGAAAAATACACACCCACAATAATATTATTGTGCTAGAGGCACATCAAGCACCACTAGTAGCGAACATTACTAATTATCAAACTCATATATCTAAAAAGGGTTCAATAAGCAATGATAAGATTATTTTCTTGATGTCTCCATCTTGTATTCCAAAACCATCACCATTGTTCTGGTAAAGAGTATGAGCCACACGAGCAGCATTCATGGCTTGATTTAAAAATTCTTGTTCTGAGGCATCTAATTGATGAGTAGTGAAGCAGAAACAGTGATAATTTATCTTCTTCCATGCTCTCTTTATTATGTCTTCAATGTGCCTTCTTGCTTCTTCCTCTGTCACATCCATTTGATTCATATAACACACTATAGATGATGCTGCATCACCTCTCTCTCTTTCAGCCTGTTTTAGTTAAGGGAATATTATATATCATTTAAAAAATAAAAACTGAAGAGAAAATAAATTTAAAGGAAAGCTTACCACTGTAGTTCCTAGATCATTGCAGAGACGAATTATAAGAGATATGTTGAAGATGAAGTCTTGGTTTTTGAGGAGAAAATTGTTGATGTCATGTGTTGGTTGATACAAAGTGGCAAAATATGCATGCAATAAAATCACAGGTCCTGAAGAAGAAATGCAAGCGTTGTTGAGATATTCTTGCAAATATGGTATGTAACCCTCTTTGACCCACTTCGCTTCCACATATAAAGATTTGCAGAAGTTTTTCCACTGTCAAAAAAAAAAAAAAAAAAGGAACAATCTATGGTTGAGATATCCCAATGTAGCCATAATGTATAGATGTATGTGTGTGTGTGTGTGTGTGTGTTTTTTCTCGGAACAATAATGGGTTCACTTTCTCTTCTTCTCTCTCCTTAGTTCAGTTAAAGCATAGTTCAGGAAACTTAGGATAAAAAAGGGAAGGTTTGAGTTGTTAATTATATTACAGCTTTCTTGATGTGGGGTAAGACTTTGTGAACGTTGTTTGGTCCAGCAATTTCAAGAGCAGTTTCGATGGTGACAGCATTGAGTGCTTGGAAGCAAATCCTCATGCACTTTGGAAGTTTCTCAAGTTCTTTCGCATCCCACCTGAGAAAAAAATGAGAAGCATGTGAAAATAAAATGAAGAATTATGAAAGCAACCTTTGATTGGGTCCCCCTGCTCCGATCCAAAATTGGGTCAGAAACATGGGCCGATAATTTATGTCCCTCCATCCCTTTTTATAAAACCAATGTTTTTATTTTTTTTTTTTTTTTGATACATAGGAATGCAAAAAAACATAAAACCAATGTTTTTATGTCCCTCTTGCTTTTTATAAGATTCGCTTTGTGAGTTGTCTGTTAAATGCTTTTTTACAAAAATTTTTTAAATAATTTTCATCATACATACCTTCTCTTTTATCAGTTCTCTCCCTCTCATTTACCAACTTATAAATAAAGAAAAATTTAGGGGGGGAAATATTTCTTATATGTTTATTATTTTTAACTAATTTTAACAGTTTTTTCAAATCACACAATTAGGTTATTTTGGATCTTATAATAAGCAAGGGACGGATGGAGTATATACTACTTTGGTCCATATAATTATAAGGCATTTTCAACCACCACATTATAACCAAACGAATATAACTAAGTTATTGTATAGGACGTGCTAGAAAATATATAATTTTTTCTTTTGAAATTTACCTATATTTAAAACCATAAATTACACGTAAAGAAACTAAAAAATTGTATCAAACTTTAAACAGGAATAATCATAATCTTAAAAACAATATATTTAACAACTCAAAATATAAGGAGGAATTGAGAACCATCCATTTCTTTTAGAAAATGGTGTGTGTGTGTGTGTGTGTATTACAGTGACCACTTATTAGTTACATGTCTGGTGTCTTTGCCATGAGAGAGAAAGGCACATGGCTCTATGCCTTACATTCTTCTCCAAAGATCGGACCACTTCTTACCTACCCTTCTAGAGAGAGACAGAGCCACGCACTTAGTTATTCAGTCGATAACTTTTTCATTAGCCTTGCTTCTCTCATATTCATGGGTGAACGATCTTGTCCCAAAGAGTAAACGATTGATATTCATTATATCTCTATATATAGCTTGGTTTAATTAGTAAAAGACACTTTGACTATATTGTTTAAATGATTGTAATTAATAAATAAATTAAAGAGAAATCAAACCTATCAACTGCGAACGTAAACTGCTTCAGTTCTTCAAATGAGGCATAAACATCATAAATATCATCGATCACCAACACAAAATTGATTACTTTGGTAAGCCATTTTCTCAAACATTTGAACTTTGGTTCCCAGGATACACCTGCCGCACACATGAAGCTCTCAACCATTCTATTCCTTGCAAAGTTCAACTCTTTTTCCAATCCAAGATTCTTCCACCACCTAATAATTAAAAGTATCACAAAAAAAGTTAGAGAAAAAGTCATCTAACAGAACTGTTTCTTCAAATTAAGCAATACCGTTTCTAAACAGTTTCAGCCAAACAAAACATATATACCTTGATAATTCCTTAACTTCTTTCTGAAGATTAGCCTGAACTATGTTGAAGTTTAGTTTGGCCAGTTCAAGTAAGACGTGATGATTATTGTGGTTTTTCTCAAATTCTTCGATGTGCCGTTTCACTTGAAACCACTCAACTCTCCAATGAGAAGGGAGTTCCAAGGCATGATGATGGACCACTTGCTTTGAAACATCTGATGAGTTAAGCAATTTGGTGGAAGCAGATTTCTTGAGAGAATTAATAGCAAATGTTCTAACCTCTTCTAATATATTTTCACTTTCCAAACCTAAGTATGAGGCCTCAAGAAGCTCAATTAAGCCTTTGATTTCCTCATCAGAAGTTGATGGTTTCTTCCACTCATTCTCCTTTGCAGATAAGAATATTGTACCAAGAGTATCTGAGTTTTCACCGCACACATCACAAAGTTATTTTAGCTACGGGTATATATCAAAAGCATGTGAAAGTAGTTCATATTCGGAAAAACAATTGATAAACTATTTCCTTTGGATTTTTTTTTTTTTTTTTTGGTTTTTGCAATAGAATAATTCTATAGTTCAATTTATATGGCAGAGAGAGAATGAATTTTTTGATCATACTTATAAAGCATGTTATTGACTTTTTCTTATAATTTTAGTCATTTTCCTCAAGTAAATTAATGTTGATGTCTGTTGTTAAAATAGATACAAAATATGTATATTTTAATAGGGGCAAAGTTAAAATCTTATTAAAGTCTAAGGTAGAGTTAATGATGTTGAAAGTTTTTCTTAATTCTGGTGAAATATGTTGGAAGTAATTAATATAAACAGAACTGGAGAAGTAAGGTCAATATGAGTAGAAAGTATGACTTATATTTGTGGGATCCACAAAATGATATGCAATATTGATATGTAAGTCTGTTTGTGTAAATTTTGATTATTTTCTATTCACTTCCATTTAAAGGATGTAATTAGTTAGTTGGTTCTATGTATGATGTGGAGAGAGACTTACCAGGAGAAACATCATATCTATTTTGCCTAAGAATTTTGAAGCATTGTGCATTGGTATACACATGTCCATGATCATCATGAACCCTAATTTTGTTATTATTCTTAACTGAGATTAGGGTTTCAAGAGCCTCCTTGATTTCTTCATGAAACTGATTTGCGAGACCAAGATTTTGAATGGTAGATATCAACTCCAACTTGGACAATGGATCAATCTCTTCCACAAAGAGACATTTTGCTTCTTTAATCAACTTCTCTAACTTCATGCCAAATTCTTCTTTCTGTACATTCACACAATTATAAATTTTATATATATATATATATATATATATATATAAGTGGGTATATAAATGCGATTAAATCAAAAAATAATGTCTAACTACATCTATCATTTATTTAAGCAATATACTGCTCCATTCTTTCCTTTCTATAATATAAAAAGATTGAATTACGTAAATTCAAAAGTTTATTAGAGAAAATAAATATGTAAAAAAATATAACTTAATTTATAACAACATCATTATTTATGGATAGAGAGAAAGTGAGAAAGATGATGAGCAAAAAATGAACATGGAGAAGCTAATGCAGTGAGACTAATAAATAATTATAAAAGATAAAAATAAAAAATGATATTAAAATTTTTAAATAAGTTATTAGCATATGTTATAAATAGAAACATGTCATCCCTAAAAAAAATTCTATTATATATATAGAACCAGAGGGAGTATAATCTATGAAGTATTATTGAAGTAAAAAAGCTGAAATAACATACTTATTTAATTATAAAAGAAATCTCACATCATATTTTGTGGTGAGTGATTGGAGGAAATCATATTTCCAAATGTTGGCTTTGTAATTTGCTGATCTTCTATTCTCCATTACGTTGTGATGAAACACTCCATTATGGCCAGTCTCACACAGATCATTCTTTTGCAAATTTGCTGCTTCTGATGGCTACATACTATAATCCATGTTGCTTATTATTCTTGCAACTGAGTTTTTCTGTGTACTAACAGCAAATGCTTTTGTTGGTTATGACCTTTTCGATTTTGAGGCAAAGCTTACAGGTGTTTATATAAATAAGTAGACTACATGAGAAGTAATTAATGGATATTTATTGCCGAAAGATAATAAGTGATATATATTTAATGAAATTAAAAATGAAAAGATTAATTAAAAATTTCAAACAAAATAATTTGTTCTTATGTTTAGCACCATCTATATGAAACAGATTATATGAAAGGATCCAAGAGAATACTCTATCCCCACATTAATCACGACAATGATGTTTTAAGGGAAAAAAAAAACATTACGACACGACACTCTAAATATCTAACAATTCTTTCTTTGGCAACCGTTTATTATTTGGCATCACCAAATTAATTCATAATTAAATATTGTTATCTTAAATATTGAGCAAAAACTACCTTGATGTAATTTGTTTTCCTATTTACAAGTCTTGAATATCCAACAATAATTTTTTCTAGTCTTGAGTTGATAAGGTGCGCCAAAAACCTTAATAGAATGCTGAGTTTTTAAAAAATATATGCGTGTGACCTCTTTTTGTTTTAATTGAATTTACGCACATGAGACATATTTGAAAAAAAAAAATCATAATTTGTTTGGGCAATATTTTTGGGGACAAAAATGAATTCCATAATATGAGAATTTTAAAAGGGTCCTTCAAAATATTTTAATTACTCTGAAGTCACTTGGAATTATTCTAAAATTAAGTTTTTTTGTTGTTAAATGAGCTAATTATTCTCATATAAAAAATTGAAAAACCCCAACCAGCGCGGTCAACGCTGGATAACTTTTGGGTAAATGTTGATCATGGAAGGATTTAAAGCCACCACCTCCCAAAAAGATAGAGTACCACTGAGTCACCAAAACTTCATAATAATATTGTCTAGCTGTATGTCCTTTCCTCTCCCACGAGCACGTTTCTCTCCCGAGAGCACCAGCTGGCAGCTACCCTTCAAGAGAGAGACTCAGCCACTTGCTTATTAACTAAATTAGATTGTACTTTTTAAACCAATTCAAATATTTATTCTATTTTATTTATTAACATAAATCTTTTTTTTCTTTTCATTCGATTACATATTCTATAACATATGTTTGTGGAATAAAAATTAACTTAAAAGCATTCTGTGTGGTTCTATATTAACTGATATTTAGAGTAACTATAAAAGTAGCAAACAAATAATCATCCGTTTTTTTTTATGAGTAATTTTTAGATTAGTTAAAAGCAATAAATATTAAAGATATTTTTTTTAATTATACCTTTATTTATAAATAAGTAGAGTACATGAGAGATAATGAGTGAATATTTATTGCCGAAAAATAATCAATGATATATATTTAATGGATGTAAAAATAAAAAAATTATTTGAAAATTTTAAAAAAAAATAATTTATTCCTTATATTTAACACCATCGTTTTGAAGGACTATTGCTTATGAAAAGATCCAAGGGAGTACTTTATCCTTTATTCTTTAATACTCCTTCGAGTTTTTAACACAAAAGGTAGATAATTAATTTATAATTAAAAATAAAAAACATTACGACATGACACTCAAAATATTTAAAATTTCTTTCTTGTGCAACCATTTAATATTTGACATCACCGTATCACCAAATTAATCCATAATTAAATATTGTTATATGTAATTGTTTTCCTATTTACAAGTCTTGAAATCGAAACCTTATAAAAAAAAAAAGAGAAATTGAAACCTTATCCAACAATAAATTTTTCTAGGCTTTGTCATCAGTTGGGCCAATAAAATTGTTGGAGAAATTTTTTTGATTTAATTGAATATATGTGCGTGATCTCTTTTTGATTTAATTGAATATATAAATTCATGAATAAAGCATTTACGCATGAACCGTATTTGCAAAATCATAATTTGTTGGGGCAATTCTTTTGGGGAAAAAAATGAATTCCAAAATATTAGAATTTTAAAATGGCCATTCAAAATATTTTAATTCCTCTAAAGTCGCTTGGAATCATTCTGAAATTAAGTTCTTTTTTTTTTTTTTGTGAAATGAGCTAATTATTCTCATATAAAGAAATTAAAAAAAAAATTCCAACCAGCGCGGGCAACACTGGATAATTTTTGGGTAAATGTTGATCATGGAAGGATTTCAAGCCATCACCTCCCAAAAACATAGATTACCGCTGAGCCACCGAAACTTCATAATAATATTGTACATAACATTATGTAAATTAAAATAACTAATTTGGAGTTGGTCTAGTGGTATAAGATCCTACTAGATTCTTCCGGGTTCAAAACCCAAAGGAGACGCTTGTGTTAAGAGGGGCAGCTACGAATCCCGAACCTGATACTGAATAATAAAAAAAACATTATTCAACATAACTATAAAGTTAATGACGTTGGAAATGTGATTCAAATTTAAAGGAGGAATATTTCAATTCATACAGAAACACGGAATAAGTTTTGTTGAGAAGATGTAAAACAAAGAATATGGGACCATTCGTACTTAGGCACTGTGAAGTTGAAAAAATAGTAATTATCGGTAACAGAGAAACTAAAGTCAACAACATCATATTACGGAATTGCTTCTGACTGTTTATGTTTCTAACAGGCACAATACATTCATTCATCCTCTTCAAACAGGAAAACCATTTCATGATCAAAGTTCAAAGTATTAAAGAGCTTCTTCCTTGCCGGCGTTTAGGGCCTATAGCCGTCCCAACCCAAGTTCAAATTAATTGGAACAAATTCATGAAGTTTGTTAAACGGCACATAAAAGTTTGGCAGCATATCTATGTCGCCATCATTGTTCATCATCACAAGAAAAGTTCCGATTTAATTAATTAGGAAGGTGAAGGCATGTGGAGGGTATCAGAGTACCATAATTTTGATGTGACAATTCATTTATTTATTATTTTTAATTAATTTTAACAATTTTAAAGCTTTTGGCAAATATGACAAACTGTTTGCGTGGGCAGAAATAGTTAAGGATAGCATTTGTGGATGACATTTAGGATAGTTTTCCAACAACATATGTTTTGGCTTCTAATCCCACCTGTCCTTT
This sequence comes from Inga laurina, assembly GCA_963855925.1. NCBI lineage: Eukaryota > Viridiplantae > Streptophyta > Magnoliopsida > Fabales > Fabaceae > Inga > Inga laurina. The sequence goes on along the minus strand of OY979702.1, from coordinate 63,632,641 downwards.
TTAGAAAGAATAATTATCAAAATTAAGTAATTAAAAATATTAGTTAAATTAAATTAAAAACAATAAATATGTAAGACATATATTTATTCAATGTTATCCTTATTTATAAATAAGTAGAGTACATGAGAAGTAATGTGTGTATATTTATTGCCGAAAGATAATAACTAATATATATTTATTGCCGAGGAATCAACTTGGCAGCGAGGTTCATTCATCAATTCCTAAGAAACGTCACAATGCAAGTAGTTAGATAATGGTTTCGTGTAGTGATTGTCTTCTTATATGGCTAACCGATCTTTTGCTTCCTTTTATGGCTGGCTAGCTAGCTAGCTTCTTTTAATTTCCTTTTTATATCTACGTTACACAGCTGAAAATATTTGATGATACGTCCTGTTGTTTAGCAATAGATGCATCAAATTCGAATTTTATATTGAGGTTTAAAAGTTATTTTGATGATCAATCGAACTATGCATGGAAGTGTAAGAGATACGTCAGTTTTATGCGGACATCATAATGGTATGGAGAAAAATGACACGGCTCTCGCTTCATCACATCTTTAATTTGTTGGTATGGCAATTTCGGGCATGCAAGAAATATATAGTCAATCATTAACATTTCAAATTAATGTTTCTGTATTTACGTACGTGAAACAGTTTCCAGTTACGTTTAATTAATTAATTATGTTTTATATGATACAGTTAGAAAACAAGTTGGGCCTTGTCCTAACATGGAGCCTATCAGCCTAAGATGAGCCATATTATTCATAAATGCAGCTTTATATAAATATATATATGGAAAATTCCAAATGAAAATATCAGCCTAAGTAGCGAATTGCAATACCCAAATTATCGTTACCTATATTCAATTTGTCAATAACATCTGATAGGGTTTAGGGAGCTTAAGTTATCAATTTCTATACTCAAGTAGTTAATTGATTTACTTTAGTCATTGGAGCTCTAACCGCTGGCAGGGTGGTGCCAACCAGCAACCGGCGAGGGGACCTTGCGTTTTTCTTTAAAGAAAAGTGTGTGATATTTTAGTTAAAGCATAACATTTCAAAATGGGAAAATCCCTCAAAAAGAACTTTTAAATTAGTAAAAGACGTATAGGTGCTCCGAAATTTAATATCTCAGATCAGTGCGAGTGTCTGAACTGGAATACTAGAATTGAATGTAAAATGATAGATTTAACCCTCTGATGAAAGAAAAGAAGTTGATGACAAAAGAAGGTGACGCGATACAGGGTGAGCGTCAGCGCGCGGGAAAGTAAGTGGGAGGTGAGACAAACAGGAGTGAGGTATGTATTTTATTGAGTCGACAATGTTCTTCCCCCATGTGGTCGAGCTGAAGCAAAACCATTCTCATCAATTGAAGTTGTGACACGGTGGTGAGATGTAGGAAATTGTGATTTTATTGTTGTAAGAATGTTATACATACAATTGCGAATGACTTCAGTGAAGTTGTGAAATAAAACCTATGAAAATCCAAAGATAACTTGTGAAAATCGAATGTTATCCTATGAAAACATTATCGGAGTTTGTGAAAACCTAATGAAAAGTTGGTAAATATGTGTAGAGGTCAATTTAGGTGAGGAAATTGTGAAATTCATAGAAGAACTTGTGAATCCTTATGCAGAACTTGTGAATGACTCTCCATAAGTTGTGAGACCTTATTTAACTGTAGGAGATAGATTTTTCCAATTGTTGTGGTTGTGATGGGAAGGTTGTAAAATGGTATGAGAATGCAACCCACTTGACTCTGCTATCATGACCTTCTAAAACATACTTGACCACAACAACTATGCTACCAAAAATATTTGTGTTCATGTAACCCATTGTAAGTACACATTAAACTCAAGATTAATGAGGTCGTTATATTTGATCTTCAATAGAGGATAGTTCTTGGTGATATTGAGATACCTTTTGTGAAGTATGTTGTTTGGTCTAATGATATGGAACGTGTTGCCTTGCTCAGCAAACATGGCATTGCAATCGCTAGCAACAAGCTTGTGCATCAATGTACCCTGCATGAGACAATCCTTGTAAAAAGTAGAGGCTTGGATGACAATGGTGTTTTTATTTACACAACTTTAAATCACATCAAATATTGTCTTCCAAACGGAGATAATGGCTAATAAAAACACTTGATGTCCCAGTTTATATTTCAAAGATTTTTGGAAAGACAATCTTCTGTTTGGATTGCGATGGGAAAAGCAGGGCTATAGTTGTTGATGCTACCGAGTATTTATTCAAACTTTCTCTACTAAGAAAAAGGTATAATCCTGTTATGAATATGATAACAATCTAATCTAATGAGGTAGAAACAAGATCCTGTTAAAGCACACATTAAACTCGAGTTTGATGAAATTTATACTTGAGTTTTGCTTAGCACTAGAGGGTAACCGAAGAGTGATGGTGTGAAGCCCCATCAAACTCGAGGTGTTCAGAAGCTAACTCCAGTGCGTACTTGTATTACTTCCGCATGACGACTCTAGTTGGCCCATATATCACTCGAGTTATAAACATCACTGGAGGGTAACCAGATAGTGCGTGTTTCAAGCTGCATTGAACTCGAGTTGTAAAGAACATACGACAGTGAGGCAGTGTTATGAATCCACGGACGGACTCGAGTTTCTAATCTAAAAACTCGAGTTATCCTGATCACTATAGGGTAACCGAAGAGTGATGGTGTCTAGTAGAACCAAACTCGAGTTGTACAAAACTCACTCTAGTGCGTTCTTGTGTTCAATCCGCATGTGGACTTGAGTTGGCCCATTAGAAACTCGAGGTTTCCCCATCACTAGAGGGTAATCAGAGAGTTATCCTGTCAATATACACAAAACTCGAGTTGTAAATAACACACTCCAGTTAGGTGGTGCTGTCAATCCATGGTTAGACTCGAGTTTACCAATTAAAACTCGAGTGAAGATCATCATTAGAGGGTAACTGGAAAGTTAGGAACAAAAGGGGAAGAAGGACTTGAGTAGAGATTATAACTCGAGTTAAATAGCCCTCCACGCTTTAAATCCCTCAATCCCCAAACATTTCTGTTGACTCCACTCGACCTCTGACTTCTATAGCCCTCGAGTTAACTGAAGAGAAACTTACTATTAGTCCGTTGTTGTCTGTTCTGTCTCATAAGTTATCACCGTCATCCTCTGTTTATCCTTGTTTTTTAGCGCATATACAAAGGATCCTATAAAATAAGTAAAAGTTATCATAATAAAGCTGAACCAACTTTCTTTGATATTCTTTGTTAGCAAAGGTTATCATTTCTTTTCTATCAGGATTAGATTGTTCTACTGGTAGCTGTTGTTTCTTGTTGGACATTAATTGTTATGAGTTGACTGGTTGGCTAGAAAAGAATGCGCAAGCGCACTCACACGGCTGAGTGATTGGATCATTTTGTTTTAGTTTCTTTAGAAGTGCATGCAAGATATATTGAACTTGTTTTTAAGATTTTCACTTTTGGTTAGTCTGTTAATCGATTCAGGGGAAAACGATGCAATCAGTTCGTAAAACCTTGGGCGCCAATGCTGTACGCTCATGCCTGTACATGCATCTGTCTGCAATAACTCTAGATGATTAGATTAAGTTAATCGCATGTCAAACTCCTAAAGTTTTGAACCTACTTTGGGAGCCTGCATATCAATATATCCTCTAAGATGATGTCTAACAATGGCAGAGTAAAAACAAACATCTTACAGAAGTTGAGTTTTGCTTATTGTGTTTGTATAAGAGGTTTTTTTTCAGAGAGTAGTTACATGATATTCTCCTTATGAAACCAGTCAGCTACTCTTCATGTATAAATTGAAAATTTTGACTTTAGTAAAAATACTTGATTATCCATGTTTGAAAATGAAGGAGTAAATTACTAATTTGGATATCGACCTTTTATATGAGGTGTTATAATTAAGTTTTTGTTCTATTTGATCAAGGTTGAGGAAGTGAAACCTTTCTTTAACTGTTTGTTAGGATCCTCTTAGAAGTGCTGTTGTAGATTCTTGCATACGAGTCACAGACAATAGGAGGGAAAGCATTAACAGAAAAAGTATAAGCACAATTTCTTTGTGGTTTAATGTTAATATTTGTCTCAACTTTCTGTTTCAATCAATATGCACCAATGAAATATGCTTAATAGAAATTCCTTGCACAAATTGCAGGTATTCTTTATATTTATTTTTTACAATACTTTAAATCACTGTGATCAATTAAAGGTGAGATCACTATTAGGCTAAAATTTTGTTTTGAAATTTTAATGCTAAATCAAGTAATGTGAATGTTATAGTTAGGAGCAAGCCACCCTAACATATTAATGTTAAAGCAGGTATTCTTTATATTTACTCTTTAGAAACTTTTGCTATGAATCTATGCAGCATGCTCCTGATCTTGGTCATATTCCTGTAGCTTGCTCTAAGAGGAGATGGCAGTCATTTAGGTAAAGTAACTGAATTTTTCATGCAATATGAAAAACACTTGTATTGCAATGAATTTTCAAGATGTTTGAATCGAAAAACTTTGAATTATTATTCACTTGTGATATTATCTTGATATTTTTATTGCATAACCCTTAATATTATTGGTGTTTCTATGCTTACAGATTAAGTGGTTTTAGTAGGAAAAGCCACTCAAATTCTTTAGACTAGACTCTTTTTTCTTCTACAAATTTGGATACTATGACATCTAATGTTGTTGCTCCTTCACCCTGGATAATCTTTGGTTGCCGAAATGGTAAACGTTATAATTCAGATTTTGTTGATTGTGGTAGTTAAAATTATGCATACATATTCACATGGGAAGGTTGGTAAATTTTTTGTTTAGTAATTGTTTTACGAAGAAAATTGAATTATTGAATATGGTCTTATCTTCAGAAGTAGGATGATCACCCTGCAATGTTGTGAAAATGGAAAACTTGTGTTGGTAAACTCGAATTATCAATTCATAACTCGAGTTCTGCATCCTATAAGCTAATCACTCGTCAGTTACCCTCTAGTGACGATATGAACTAGAGCTGTGAATGGCAAACTCGAGTTGTGAAAATCTAATGGGATGTCGTAAAAATGTAAGATTGTGTTGGTAAACTCGAGTTATCAATTCATAACTCGAGTTCTGCATCCTATAAGCTAATCACTCGCCGGTTACCCTCCAGTGACGATATGAATTCGAGTTGTGAATGGCAAACTCGAGTTGTGAAAGTCTAACGGGATGTCGTGAAAATGTAAGACTGTGTTGGTAAACTCGAGTTATCAATTCATAACTCGAGTTCTGCATCCTATAAGATAATCACTCGTCGGTTACCCTCCAGTGACGATATGAATTCGAGTTATGAATGGCAAACTCGAGTTGTGAAAGTCTAACGGGATGTCGTGAAAATGTAAGACTGTGTTGGTAAACTCGAGTTCTCAATTCATAACTCGAGTTCTGCATCCTATAAGATAATCACTCGTCGGTTACCCTCCAGTGACGATATGAATTCAAGTTGTGAATGGCAAACTCGAGTTGTGAAAGTCTAACGGGATGTCGTGAAAATGTAAGACTGTGTTGGTAAACTCGAGTTATCAATTCATAACTCGAGTTTTGCATCCTATAAGCTAATCACTCGCCGGTTACCCTCCAGTGACGATATGAACTCGTGTTGTAAATGGCAAACTCGAGTTGTGAAAGTCTAACGGGATGTTGTGAAAATGCAAAACTGTGTTGGTAAACTCAAGTTATCAATTCATAACTCAAGTTCTGCATCCTATAAGCTAATCACTCGCCGGTTACCCTCCAGTGATGATATGAACTCGAGTTGTGAATGGCAAACTCAAGTTGTGAAAGTCTAACGGAATGTTGTGAAAATGCAAGACTGTGTTGGTAAACTCGAGTTATCAATTCATAACTCGAGTTCTGCATCCTATAAGCTAATCACTCGCCGGTTACCCTCCAGTGATGATATGAACTCGAGTTGTGAATGGCAAACTCGAGTTGTGAAAATCTAACGGGATGTTGTGAAAAATGCAAGACTGTGTTGGTAAACTTGAGTTATCAATTCATAACTCAAGTTCTGAATTCTATAAGCTAATCACTCGCCGGTTACTCTTCAGTGATGATATGAACTCGAGTTGTGAATGGAAAACTTGAGTTCTGCATCCTATAACATTCAATTTTCGCAGGTTATCTTTGGGTTTTCATAGGTTTTGTTTCACAACTTCACTGAAGCCATTCGCAACTGTATGTATAACATTCACACAAAAATAAAATCACAATTTCCTACATCTCAACACCGTCTCACAACTTCACTAATTGACGCGTTCATATGTTGTTTTAATGGTTTAGAAATTTCAAAAGTTGCAATTCAAACTTCCTCACTTAACAACAGAATTTCCCAACTTATTTTCCAACCTTCCTCATTACGTTTTATCCATATTTCCCAAACTTATCTTAACCCATGCACATTCTCACAACAGAGTTCATAGTTTTTGTCACCGTTACATTTTATCCACATTTCCCAAACTTATTTTAACCCATGCACATTGAACCGTCATTCTAATCAACTGGAGAAGTTAAAATGAAATACATTTTTAAACACAACCACTTACAGAACTTCAGCACCAAAGCTCAAATTCGCATCCGAACACCGGTTCCTCTGCAACTACACAACCTCTCCTCGCCTTCGCTCCTCCTCAAATCCACCCCAAATTCACCCTTCAGTGTCACTGCCACTATCCTCTCTCAACGCCACGGAACCAGGGTCGACCAACGGCACCGACGACGCCAGAAGAAGATGAAGAGTCCCGACTGCGTTTTCGCACAATTTCGCCCTTCTTATCACGGCTCCCTCAACATTTTTCAATTTAAAAACTTCCAGGGTTACGCACTTCATTTTATCTCAAATTCAATATCAACAGTTCAGGCACTCGCACTTTTTTGAAAATATGCAATTTCGGATCACCTTTTTGTCTTCTACTAATTTAAAAGTTCTTTTTGAGGGATTTTCCCTTTCAAAATCTCATAATGCTCCCTTGTGACCTATTTGTCCTTTCCATATCTTAACAAACTTTTTGAGGTTTTGTAAATTCAAATGGTACTTATCTAAAATTTTCATATACATATACATATACATATACATATACATATACATATATATATTTCCAATGCAGCTTTTTATAGTTTTTTATTATTTATATATAAATAATGATTATTAAAAAAATTATCCCATATGATTACTCATAACGATTATTCCATTTTAGGTTTGTGTCTCTTTTTTATATCACACGAGATTTTGCACACTACCAGTTAATTTTTCAAAATTTTTGTTACGGAAAAATTATGTCCCTAAGTAAGACAATTGACCCTTAAATTTCCATCGCAGTCGATTTAATGACCGGTTAACTTTTCAATTCCTTAAAAAACACAAGATAAAAGAAAATGGGAAAAAAAAATGTAATGGAAGACAAACTCAGGAAAGCTGTTCCATTATCCAAGCTGGGGAGGACGAGAAAACACGAATTTCAAAACCACAGTAATATCCTTATTTTCTTTTTGTTTTTTTATACCGGTAGTAATATCCTTATTTCTTTTTTTTTTTTTTTTTGCCCACAATATCCTTATTTCAATTGAACATTTAAAGTCATAGTTTTATTTATTTTATTACTCTGGATTGATTTTCTCATGTTATATTATAGAATATACTCTAATAAACTGATTTTGATTGAACTTAACTAATGTAGGATTAAATTTTTAATAAAGAAAAAGGAGAAGATAGAGGTAAACAACCAATCCGATGTACAACTTTCTCCCTAGTTTTCTCCTTCCTAGTTTCTTCTTCACCCAAACATGACATAAGAATCAAAACTAACAAATGTGATAAAAAAAATCATAAAGTCCTTTATTATTATTTCACCTTCAACTGAATAAAAGAATTTAAAACAAACTATGAGATAATTCTAGGGAAAAGAATTTAAAATAAAATCCCTCTAAACAGAATCCGTATCTGAATTCCTCACATGCCATTCAACACAAATCTCAAACAGAAAATGACAAATACAAAGGAATCACCTATAAATAAGAAAAGTTGGGTGCAGTTTTCCAGATCTTTGGTTAATTAAGTTTCTAGTAATATCTCATGACATTAAAAAAAATTGCCAAGTAATACCAAAACCTCATTCTTTATGTAAAACACAGCATTTAGAAACTCAACCAAAATAACATTTTACGGGACCAGTAGAACATCATCTGCAAAGATCCTATAAAAACTTTTACAGTAAAAAAATATGATATTCTCAATATGGAAAATGGATATCCTTACTTTAACATATAAACATAACTAAAAATAGGGGTCAGATAAATAGCCCTCGTTGCTTTTCCATGAATCAAGAAACAACGTCCCTGCCAGCATAAAAGTCACTCATTCCACATCAGTGATTAGTACCAGTATTACAAATACAAGAGTATTACAAGGAAAACTACATTGGTGGGTGCTGAAAAGGAATGCAAAATTCGAAACATAACATAATGCAAAAACAGATTGATTCCGACAGTTCACAAGACAAAATTCCGTGCTAAGTTTACATTTTGACAATGACAGGGCGAACTATTGACATCCTCTATTATTTCAACCCAGCCAACGTTAACCAGGACTTTTCTTTGATAATACAAAATTGATAATATCTACCAAGGGAAAAAATGAAAAAATAATAATTCAAACTGTTGCTACATCACTATAGATCATAAGCCAAAAACAAAAAGGTTAAAAAATAAAACCTTTACATAACGAGGCCATCACCTCCTTTGCCTTGCATGATCTTTTGTAGTGCCAGTGCCAATATGTTCCAAGTGTCCAGCATTGAGAGGTAATCACACGAAATAAAATACAATCTCAACCATAATTCATTGTCCTGAATTGGCCATAGAAAGAAGCTACCCCAATAAATCCATAAGGGGTGGCTCCTCAGACTTGGTATGAGTGGACCTGACGCTTGAAGCAGCTCCCCTCCCTCTCCCTCTCCCTCTACCTCTACCCACTGCAGTTGAGGGTGGTGGTGCAAGCCTAGGTGCAATCAGGTCATTCTGATCAGAAGCAAAGATGGATCCAAGATCTGTTGACTTGTTCTCTGCGTGTGGAACATTGAATGCTGGGAATCCCTGACTCTGCTTTAAGTATGCAAGAGAATTCTGAGACGTTGTACCACCATGAAGACTACCGGTGGTTGAACTAGAATTACCAAGGCTCAAACCGATTGGATCTGCTGAACTCGGCGGATTGAAAGACCAACTATTGTTGGTTTGATTATTCATAGCCTTTGAAGTGTTTGACATTAAACTAGGCCCATTTTTGTTTAGGGGTGGTCCTAAAGTACCATTGTTGGAAATTCCAGATACGCCTGATGAACCACTCGGACGTGGAGGCCAATTAGCGAAAGGATCAAAGTCGTCTAGACTAGACATAGAAGATGTTCCCGTTTTCTTCACATGACTTTCAGAATCACCTAAATATTGGTTAGCAGCAGCAGAAGCACGAGGAGGCCATTCTAAATCCACTGAGGGGCATGACATGGTAGCCTGCTGATTGGACACAGCAGATGAAGATGAATGTTGCTGAGACGATGTTATTTGAACCATTGGGATTCCCGGCACAGGTTGACTTGATTTGTCAGTAAAACTTTGGGAAGAAGTGGTAATCCCTTTTGTAGTGCTACCCCAATCATCATCCCAAGAAGAGCTGCTCTTGGTTGTAGAAGCAACAGTGCTGTTTGTTTTAGAAGTAACTTCACTGTGAAGACCATTAACTGGAGGAAATGGTTTGGTGACCTCTGGGATTCCAGACTCCGTCACAACCACTCCTCGCTTCTCCTCTATCAACCTGTTCGAAAAACAAGAAATTCAAAAAACACCTTAAATAATAAATGAAGCCAATTAAATGGGGAAAAAAACTGAAAGGTGTCTTTTTTAAAAAAAATAAAATAAACCTTAGCATATCCTTGACAAAGAGCATATATTTGGCAAACTGCTGAACATTCAGTTGTTGAGTTGTCAGGAGGGGTATAACCAATGGAAGCACATGCTCGGCAACAAACTCTACTCCATACTGCAAGAAGAAAAATCAAACAAAACTAAGTTAAAACTCCATATATCTTTGGATGAAGCTGTCAATAAATTAAAAATACGTCAGCTGTCAGGCCCATCAATAAAACTATTACCCGTTTATAAATAGCATTTGCAACCCCAAGGGTACACATAAGGGTAGGAGGAGAACGGTCAACAGCAGTACAGCGCTGAATAGTCTGCAAGATGTCTAGAACAACAAGTTTATCGAGTCGGCTAACCATTTCTCCCAAGCACAGCAAGGCATTGACTCTAACCTGTCAAGCCCAAAAATAAAACCTCAATACATTGAAAGTTTGAATACCAGGTTAAACAACCAGCAAAACACCCATAGTGTCAGCAGGGACAACTCCAAATTTATGCAATACTTATTAATCCATACTCATTATATGGAGAAAAAAGCCAATGTATCAAATCCTTTTAAGATCAAATATAAAAGAAAAATATAAATAAATACTTGAAATTACAGATTAAATGTATATTATTGCTTTTAAAAAAATGTTTAGGAGTAAACCAAAAAATTCACCAATGTTCAGAGTAAAAGAACAAAATAAGCAGTGTGGTAAAAGTCCCACACTGCTCACATTGATGCATTGGGTGGAGGGCATTTAATAATAGTTCTAAAGCCAGTACTCGGGTGGAATGACACCAAAAACCAACTCAGACTGAGGAGTGCACATTAGCATCATAAAAGGATAAAAGTCAAAACAAAATAGAACATACCGCAGCAATTGTTGTTTTAAGTGCCAAACCATGAACACGGGGCAGAACCACTTCTTTGACCAGCTGAATGAACGAAAATATAACAATGATTACTATTTTGATCCTGAAATATCATTGCATCATAAATAAAATAATAAATTTTATTGCGAGGAACTAGGTAGAAGTCATGAACAAAGTAGCACATTCATTAAATTTCATGCCATGTACTGCAAAATGTATAATCCAAAATAACCATAAAATGCAACAATATTAGCCATCAGGATATAGCCATCACCTGGGTATCAAGCTGTCTAGCCAGGGATATAGATTTCTTCAGAACCTCTTCTTGTACACGAGCATCATTCTCATCGAAAGCCCGAACAACCATAGGCAGAACATGTGAAACTAAATGCTCCTGACTAGTCTAAATGAGGAAAGAATGACCTTATTACGGTTGATTTGATGTTTTCAACAACAGACCCAGACAATAAAAGAGAAGTTTTAAAGCTTCAAGAAAACTGACTCTTCATGTAAGAGATCTTTAAACATCAAAATAAATGAACCTAATAATAACTAAATTACCTTGTTAATTAAAAGTTCTGCATGCTTCACAAGCAGCAACAATGTCTCACCTGCTGCAGAGCTCAAGACAGGAACAAGTGCTGGAAGAGTTGTGATCTCGAAATCACTTTTATCCTGGAAAACATCATAATAAATAAGTTCATCATGGTCCCAAATCGATTTTACTTCAAGTTGTACTCTCATTATCAAACAAACCAAAACTATAGTTTCATCGATGGTATAAATGAGGCACAATAAATATTAAGCTTCTCCTTATAAAATTAAAGAAGAAAGATATAATACTATTTGAAATAAGTCACAAGTTGGAACTGAGTGATTTATCAAGATTAAAGCGTTAGAGACAGAGGGCAGTTGCTACTGGAACTGAATCAATAACTAATAGATAACACCGTTTTTTTCTTAGAAAATAAAAAGACCATAAAACTTGTATTCAATGTTGATGTCATTCTCATCATAAAAATTAAACGAGGAAGGAGAGGGGGTGAGGGGAGATTTTAGTATGAAGAGAAGACAAGAAATTATCTGGAAAAAATAATATCCATCACCCTCTCCCCTAACAGTTATCAGCACAATCTAACTTCATTAAAGTCAAACAGCATGCAGAGGTTTCCAGGTAAAAAGAGGAGATAACAAACATTTTTAGGAACTCTACCACCGTGAAAGTGTGTGCGCAAATGAAAAGAAAGGGTTGAAGAGATATCAGCACCTGAGACTCTGCAATAGTAAGAACCATAGGGAGAATCATTGGCTGCATTACCACATTCCTAAGTTCAGCACAGAGGGGTGGAAGGACCTGAAAGAAAAGTTATGTTTGTAAATTATGTACAACATAGTATATAAATAATAATTCCAAATTAATTAGATTTCAGAGTATAGAAGCATCATCAGCAAAACACATGATATTACATGGGAACAAGAGAAGCAACTCGGAGAATACACAAAAGAAAAGGAATAAAAAATAAGAGTAATTAAATATGAAACATCATTTTGACATGCACAAAAGATAGCATGACCTTATTTTTCCAACTCAATATCAAATACATAATCATAAAAGTGATTAGATATGCTGTATCGAATTGCCGTCCCTGAAGAGTAAGTGGGTGTTTGGATAGCTTATTTGAAGTAATTTTATGTTGTTCGTGGTAAACATGTGAGACAAGTTACGTCCAGTAACATGCAAAAGTGATTCTTAGAGGTGTTTCCCAGCAACCCCAAGACAGAGCAAGTTAATTTATTTATACAGTAGAAAAAGAATCTGAAATAAATTGATTTGGATAAGCATATAAATCAACATAGGCTTATAGCAAACCTTGTACCGCAATACACGGCTGTCAAAATCTTTCCACATATCTGACAAAGCTTTCAAGAATTCTGTCTTCTGCATGTTATCTCTTTCCTGCAAGAACAGAAGACACATCATCAAGAACTTAAACTTTTCTGATGCTTTTTGTTTCAGATTGAGTCAAATTGTACTATCGCACAAAGAAAGTGCTAACAAGTGAAACTGCAAAATCTTACAAGCATATGGTCAAGGAAGCGCAGAGCACGCAGCCTAGTGTCATTTCGGAAAAAAGTGGAGCCTGCAAAAATGAAGGACAAATACATTGCCACGATAAAAAATTCAGCAATTGGGACAAAGCAGATACTATAAGTTTATTCTAATCTTCAGCATTCATTTATAGAGATGATCATAACTTAGCATTCTGACTACTTTGAACACCTAATATCACGTACATGGGCCATTTGTTGCCTCCAGAAAACAACAGAGACACTATAATGTTCAATTATATGTGGTCAATCAACTAATTTGAGCCCCCCACCCCCAATACATAGTAATGGGATTCTTACTAGTTGTAGGAAGAACTTCAAAACCCAGTGAAATCTTCTGGCATTTTTGCACCACAAAATTGGTATTGATTACCATGTGACATCCCGTGTTTTAGAAAAAAAATCGCCAATTAAGGTATCAATAAGCTTTTAATGAATTTGAAATTTGAAGAGTTCTATCCATTGGGAATAGATTTTATGACCTTATTGAACTATTTGATATGAATGCTGCAGCTGTTAGGTGAGACCATTGCTCATCTGAAGAATGTTAAGTTGTGCTGGACAGCATTTTCTCTGTCAGGCTAATGTTTTAACCATCTTCTTGATGCACAAGAGGTGTAAACAAAACACCTATACCACAATGTCCTTTAGTATAATATCTTCCATTATTTCCTTGTTAGTTTAGATTACGATCAGGATCTACATGCCTGCTTTTTGCAGTAGTAGCAGTGTAGACAGGTTGTGCGAGGTTTGGGCCCTCTGCGTTGCTAGAGAGGGTCCCCTTGAATGTCAGGAGGAGTCTTGTTTTGAATTCTCTTCATTTTAACTTTCCATTTTCAGTGTTTAATCCCAGCTGTAACAGAGGGGAATGGTTTTGTAATCTGTTTCTCTTCAAACTCCTCTGCAAATATCTATCAGTATTTTCCAAGTCTTCATCACATTCCAAGACATTTTTAATCAGACTATTTAATAAAATAGGCGACCAACGAATCTCATAAGCAATCTTTATTTTCTTTTTCCTGTTTGTGATTTGATACCACTTTGGTTTATCAATTACCAAACAAGGAAGGGATAGAGAATGAAATTGTAACATCCAACAAGCTATCTTTACCTGTAAAAGCCATTGCAGCTGGTCTTGAAGACTCATTTGAAGATAGCATCCTCTGCAGGTCAGGAACCAACTCGGGTGGAATAGATGAGAATGTGTCACTGGATAAGTAAGTCAATGTATTCATGTACTGCAGAAGTAAAATTACAGGATTTCATATTACTCACAAATGGTTAAGTAAAAACAAAAGGGGTATGGGATGCTTAAGTCCCACATTGCGACGTGGCAAAGTAAGGTAATTAAAGTGGCTCTCTCTCCTAAAAGGCTAGCTTAAAAAAAGGGAAAAGGAAGAAGTTACATAACATGCTTGCGTGCCTATCAAGCACAAAACCAACAAAATATGGACAAGCAAGAACTGCTAGAAGTAAGGTTTTCTTTATCTTTTTCCATATCCAAAAAGGTAAAGCAGTTAACTCTGCTTTTCTTCCATATCTAGGGGGGAGCATTCTTATGTTTCTTTGATGCCTAGAATAATATTCGAGTAAATATGTCACCACCATATTTAACAGAAGAAAGAGAAAGGATAGACAGACTTCAATTCTGCTAATGCAAATAAGAAAATAAATATGTACATTAAAATCAGCCAATAGCACAATTGCTCCTTCACTAAATATACAAAATTTTAATTTTATAAAAATTTAAGGACAGAATAAAGCAAAATATAAGCTGAATTCTATGAAAAGGGTAGACCATAAACTCGTATATACCATCTTCACATTGTTGTGGCAGTCAAACAAAGGCTTGCGAGCAATTAAATGGTAAGCAACGCAACCAAAACTGAAAATATCAGAAGCCCACCCAGCTGAAGACACAGTGCTCTTAACCAGCTCAGGAGCAGTGTAATTAAGCGATGGCTGAAGTGGAAGAATAGAGTCCTCAACATCATATTCCTGTGCAGCAGTCATAAGAAATAAGATACCATTTCGAATGATAGTAGCAAGATTAAACAGAATTATTGAAAAAGATGTGCGTAGAATTATCAAAAAAATCCCCATTGTCAGAACAAAGCTGACTCAACAATTCTTGACAAGAAGAATGATCATGCGTAACAGGTACAAAATGCCAAGACTTGGTGGAGAACAAAGAAAGAAAAGGGGAAGGAAAAAGGAGAACAAGAGAGATAGGGGAGAGAAAAGAGAGTGGGACAGAATGCTGACAGCAAATAACTCTAGATAGCAATTCAATAACGAGGTCTACAAAGAAATAACCCTAAGGCTATTTATAGAGTCCTATGAAGAGAAGAACAATAGATTAGAAAAAGAATAAGAATAGAATGGGAATTGTAGTAAGTATTGATCTCCATAAGCTTCTTATTTATAATGAGAATAAAAAGACAACATATTGATGATTAATAAGTAGAAAATAATCTTACCAGCTATTTGCAATCAATCATTAAAAAAAGGTGGATGAATAGAAGAAAATATGTTGAAGATGATGAAATGAACAACATGATTTGCTCCTATAAATCTCATTTGTGCATTCTATTATATATAACTAAATCTTATCAAAGTTCTATGGAGATGACCTTAATAATCATACTAACAACCCATGGAACAAAAAAAAAAAAAAGAATATTGAAACCACATGGTTTATCCCATGATCAGCAATAAAACTAAAGGTAGTCCTATGCAATAAAGAAGTCAACAAAAAATAATAAATCATAATTATATAAAATGTTTCACGCACAGCATAATGGAAAGCTTGCAGATTAGTCGAGTCACCAGAGGCCTGAGCTGCTGAAACTGCAAAACCAAATCCGCCAAGTTTCCAAGCTCCACTTGAGGTGATAAGAATATTCTGTGAAAAAAAAATATAAATTTGCATTTAATATTTCATCATAGAGCACAAAAGATCAAGTATGCAAGCTAGAATGCATGTCACTTAAGCAATGATGCTAAAGGCACCAACAGTTAGTCAAAGGAGAAAGGCGCACTTGTGGCACAAGACCTCTAAAGCACCCATATTATAAAATATTATTTAGTCTACTAATATTTTGTAGGAAAACAGAAAATGACACAAGAGACCACACATATAATAGATGGATAGATAGAAAGAGAGTGACAACCTGGGAAGAAGATCGCTCACTGCCTGGAACCTCTAAATCATGATTCAACCTCTTTGACCATCATGGATCCAAATCAGATGGTCCAGCCGACTAAACTAATAAGCTCCAAGACTTTTTTTCTATCTCTTATATCAATATTATTGAACTTGACTGCAGTTTTCCTAACTTTTGCTTTTATATGATTTCGCTAACATGGATACCACATCTTTTGGGTTGTAATATTAACTGCTTAACTTTATATTTGATAAATGACTTGACGATGTCATAAGTCCACTTAAAAAAACAACGGGTTATGGCTCTATAATAACTGTGTTTGAAAAACCCTATTACTAAAATGGTTTCTGTTGTTACAGGCTTACATTAATTTTTTATTTTAGTTTCTCTAGCGTACTTTTAGAATTCTTTCCTATATTAGCATCTTGCTTTACTCAAGCATACGCTTCTCTTGTCATGAATACTTTGCACTTATAAAATAAACATAATTCAAATGCCAAAGATTTAACAGAATATATGCTTTTCATGTTCAAAAAAAGAAAATAAAAATATGTTTCCATAATGTAATGAACAATTTCACCAAGAGAGGAATGAAGAATCAATGAGCAAGAAATACAGGTGAAGAGAAATTTGAAATTATCAATCTCTTTTAAGTTATTGATTCTCATATTCCCATCATAATCTTGATGAAAAAGATAAATTATGGTAGCTGCTTTGATCACAAATCTCTTTTGAGCTATTGATTCTCAAAATCCCATCATAATCTTGATGAAAAAGATAAATTATGGTTGCTCATTGATCAAAACAAACCATGAATGAGCATCAGCTCCTAAAATATAAATCAATGCTATCAACACGTCAAATATAAAAAGGAAAAGTCCAAGATATTCAATTGCAATACATCAAATCTAGTTTGATCCACTAGCTGGTACTATTTCTTTGGAACAGGACAAAAAACCAAGGCAAAACAATCTATACCAAATTAATGAAAAAGATCCATCAATGAAGAAAAATCGGTTACCTCAGGTGATATTGCTCGATGAATAAGATGGGCATGGTTGTGCAAGAAGTCCAGGGATTCTGCCACCTGAAGTAAGCCATGCTTCACTTCCAACAGTCCCATGTCCTATAAATTATTCATTAGCAAAGAGATCTCCATAAAATAGTGATTGTAAATGTAGTAATTGTAATGGTAATCATAGAAAACAATGCATGAATGCATTAGATATTTTCAAATATACACATCTCCATATTAAAATAGAAGTAAGGGCAGTAATAAAATCAACCACGGGCCCTCTTTAACGGCTTAAACTTTCGGATAGAGCAGCCCTTGATATGTTATCAAAAGAATTAGTTAGCAAGCAGGTAACATTGTTTCCCACCTTATCTTGATCAAAATTGAGTTGCAAGCTTTCAGGATAAGGTACCTTCACCTTAACCACTTTTGCAGCCTGAAAGGTTTTTGAGTGAAAATGGTCTTTAATATTAATAATAAGAACCTAAACTTAAACATTTCTCCTTGCTAGCAGATTTTTTAACAAGTTTCATTAGCAGGCACAACCCAATGTTCAGCCAAAGTGGAAGCAAAATCACTGGAGACCACAAACAAAGAGACACAGAAAGGTGTTTTATGGGCATAAATTTAAATCTCCGAACCAAACTAGCTTGATGGGAGCCACTACAGATTTCAGCTGGTTTAGAAAAAGAAGAAAGAAAACAAAATTCAAAAGCCAGTCATATAGAGTAGCACTACTCTAGGTGCAAAACCATACATGTTATTTCAACCTAGAGAGTATAAACACTACGGAATATTCGACCAAAGGATGACAGACGATGGGCACTAGGATAGTAAAACAATTCAGCCTATCTTGAAGCCAGGTGCTCAATTTGGCGAGCATCCAAGGGTATAGCGTTTTGCAAACATAAAATATAAAACACAATATCATGCACCGACATATTGCACTCCCAACCTCCAGAGCATTCAATCACTAGATCATACAAAATAACCAAAAGTTCAGACATGCGTTCACTAAAATAGAAAATTCAATCGAACTTCTGCTACTTACCATTCCCCTAAGTTCCTTAGGAACATTGGCAACATTCTCCAAATTCCCAAGAGTATTAGCAACCGATGCAAACAATGGTTCAGTCACCATTGCCATCGCATTCTTGCTCTCATCCAACGCTTGCACCACATGCACCACCCCGGGATGCCTCAATCGCACCAGTTTACCCGCATCGGCCCGAATCAAATCCAAAAAGGAATCTTCAGCTGCCTTGGTCAGCCCAGCACGCATTCGCGCCTCGGATAGCACCCGCTTGTCCAGTATCCAAACACAAACAAGGGGATACTGTTGCTGGCGCGATGGCTCCTTGGGCCTAGCCGAGTAAAGCCTCCATGCGAGACCAGGCCCCGCGGATGCGATCTGATCAAGGAGTTCGTAGTCCTGGAGAGCCTTGGGTCCGGTGACCTCCTGCACGGTGGTCTGAACCTTCTTCTCAATGACAGCCGCGGTCTTGGCCAAGGCTTGCGTTAGGGTTTTCATATTCAGAGCCATCTCTGAGAATCGACCAAAGAGTTAAGGACTCTGAAGTAGAAGAAGAAGGGGAAGGGGAAGAAGGAGGAGAAGACCGACGATTCAGAGTTGTGAGAGATCAGACAGAGCACAACATCTTTCCCTCTCTTTCCCTGTTTCTCCTCGTCCGTGTTTCAGGTCAATTAGTCTATGCTTCATGGAAGGTAGCTTCGGTCGTTGGTGGTATTGGCTCTTTGGCCGGTTCCTAATTAATTTGTACACTTAATTTTTTTGTTTTGGCCATCAGAATAGAAAC
Organism: Inga laurina; assembly: GCA_963855925.1. Classification (NCBI taxonomy): domain Eukaryota; kingdom Viridiplantae; phylum Streptophyta; class Magnoliopsida; order Fabales; family Fabaceae; genus Inga; species Inga laurina. The sequence continues at coordinate 63,613,726 of OY979702.1, read as the reverse complement.
TTAAGAACGAAGCAAATTAAATTTTAAAATATATTATTTTAAAACATTAAAACTAAGGGAAAATCACTCTTAGGTCCCAAACAAAAAAAATAATATCAGAAAGGTCCCTCGAGGTTGTAAAAACGCACTCATCAAATCGTGAATGCGCACTTTGGGGTTGTACCCAAAGACCATTCTAATATTATCTTCCTTATTTAGGACCTAAGAATGATTTTCCCTAAAACTAATTAGCCGGGAAACAGTATACAGCATGTTTTAGCTGTTGTTAAATAAAAGATCATACATTCATAAACATACTCATTACTTTCAGGATATATAATTAAATTTTTAAAAGAATACTACATTATAATTTTCAGCGCACATTGGACCATCTCCTTGCATCTAACAGTATAATATATATTTAATTAATTTTATTTTTATTTTGATCCATCGACAAAAAATTAATCTAAATGTATGTTAGAAGCCAGGGTCAAATCATCAGATACGCTTGACGTTTTTTTTATAAATTAACAATTAATGAATATATGGACTGATAATTGAAGAAACTATAAAAACATAATAATAAATGAAAAAAATCACAAGAACTTAATTAAATATGAGATGAAATTATATGGACTTGCATATTAATGTTTTCTAAATGTTTTATAATATTTCTTTTGAGGCCTAATTAACAATGTTTTAAAAATTGGATTGGATATTGAATCAGAGATGTTAACGAATTATGATTGGAACGGTCAAATCAGTTGAACGTTTGGTGGAACCAATGATACAATAATTAAATGAAAAATATTATATATATGTATGGTGATATATAATAAAGAATTACAATATCAAAGTCAAAAGAAAATATCACAATATGTCAAGTTATCAACATATTATTGTTAAGTAATAAAGTAATGTTTTAAAATTTCAGTTAAAAAATATTTTAAATTGTTGTGTAAGCTTTTATTAAGAAAAATTGATAAAACATTTAATATTTATTCCTTAATTTGTTTGAAAAAGAAACGTATATACGTATGTAGCTAACTAATATTTAATAATATTAAATTCGCTTTTTAATGCTGCAGCGGTCAGCAAGAAAACTCAATAAAATATTGATTTTATATTGAATTTGTTTTGACCAGAGTCTGTAAAAGCGGAACATCTTTTTTATCTTCCTAACCTAATTTTCATTTAATTTTAAAATCAAATCCAAACGGATACTCGTTTCTGCTAGCAAAAGACTTCAATAATTGATTTTGGTCTGTAATTGAAGTGGTTATGGGTTAGTTATTTGCTATAAAATAATATCAATTTTTTTATTTTTTTTTCTAAATTTTTCTGACCACCTATAACCTCTCTTTTTCATTTTCTTCTTCTACCTCTTTTATTTTTTTAGGTCGTTCGGTTATGTTAGATCCTTTTCGCCTCCGGTTTAATTTCAATTTTCTGCTCAAATGCCAATTTTGAGCGGCTCAAAACCACCCAACCTTTGGAACAACCTATCCTTGGGGAATGAGCTGTTAAGCTCACCAGGCGACGGCCAACCAATCCAGTCTGACTTTCAAATCGTTGTTAATTAGACGATGACTTCAAAAAGAGTTACAAATTTAGCTTCAAACACAATTATTTTTAAAAAAATTAAGAAGGAATGGGTGTAAGAAAAAGAATGGTACTGAAAATAGGTATGCAAAAAATTCAAAAATATAAAAAAGATAATAACATTATATAAGTTTTGAGAAGTATTTTTCCCTTATTAGTTATGATCCTTTACTCTTATCTACAGTTCTCTTCTCATCATCTTTTCCTTTATTACTCATCTTAACTTTTAAATTAAAATCTGAATTATTCAAATTTAATGTTTATAAAAATATTTTAAAGATATCAAATTATTAAAAATAATTAAATAAATTTAAAAATACTAAATTTTAGTTATGATAATTTAAATATGTAATAAAAAAATATTTAAAAATAATATTTTTATAAAATATTAAATTAAAACCGTTCAGATTTTACTCTAAAAGCGGAGATATGCAGCGAAGGAAAAGATATGATGAGAATAGAACGGCAAAAAGCCAATTCCCTCGCTGCATCCCCAATCATGAACTTCATCGTTCTTTCAATAGAAGTATTCTTCTGACACAGCCAATCTCTGGTGCTCTCGGCCGTCCTAACGGGCCCTCTGGTCTTAATTTCTTTCTCATAAACAGGGAATTTGGTTCTTCTGAGATAAGATAACGGTAGTGATTGAAGCCGTATGTTCCTTCCCTCCAGTCTTCTCATTAGCCAATAAGCTGTCTCTACATCGTAGTCACAGTTGAAGACGACGATAAATCTTGGGGAAGGTGAAACAAAATTCTTAAATTTGATGCTTTTCTAATTTTGGCTGCTACGCAAAAGAAGGTGCTGCTGTATAACGGCATGGGTATGCACTCTGTTTTCTATTGTAACTCAATTTCGATATCATCCAATCATGGTGGTTCCCTTTTCTGTTTGTCTCGTCAAACAAGTGTTAAATGCAATAAAAGATCAAACAATTTTAATTTCTCAATGGATTTGGTTAAGACCAAAGGTATTGATGAAGTGGGTCCAGAATGTAATAGCAAAATAATGTTGATTAGGAGTTTTGATGGTCATAGACTTGGAGAGGAGATTTCCTGTGAGTTATACAACCAGTTAATTATTGAGTGTTGTAAAGGAGGTGATCTTGATGGGGCCATGCCTCTCCTGGCTCAGATGGAGGCTAAGGGGTATCAACTCAATTCACTTTCTTATAGCTATCTGATTGAAGCCCATGGAAATGTAGGGAGGACTTTAGAGGCTGAAATGTTATTCCAGGAAATGATCTATTCTGGCTTTAAACCAAGATTGTATTTATACAATGTTTTGCTTAAAGGGTATTTGAAGAAAGGTCTGTTGGGACTTGCACTAGGGCTTTTACAAGAGATGGATGATTTGGGCTTGAGGCCAAACCGGGAAACTTATGAAAACTTTTTAGATTACTATGTTAATGCTGGACGGTTGGCAGATACTTGGGCAACAATCAATGAGATGAAGCAAAATGGATTTCAACTTAGTTCATTTGTCTATAGCAAGGTTGTTGGCCTTTATCGAGACAATGGAATGTGGAAGAAAGCTATAGGTGTTGTGGAAGAAATCAGAGATAGGGGTGTTTCTTTGGACAGGCATTTTTATAACAATATTATTGATACATTTGGGAAATATGGTGAATTAGATGAAGCTCTAGAATTGTTTGAGAAAATGCAAAATGAAGGTATAAGACCTGATATAGTAACATGGAATTCATTGATTAAGTGGCACTGCAAAGCTGGCGATCTCACAAAAGCCCTTCATTTGTTTATGGATATGCAAGGGCAAGGATTATATCCTGATCCAAAAATCTTTATTACCATTATTAGCTGCTTGGGAGAGCAGGGAAAATGGGATACAGTAAAGAAAATTTTTGAAAGCATGAGATGCAGGGGAAATAAATATGGGGCAGTTTATGCTGTTTTAGTTGACATTTATGGGCAGTATGGGAAATTTCAGAATGCAGAGGAGTGTATACAGGCACTGAAATCAGAGGGACTTCTAGTTTCAGCGAGCATTTTTTGTGTATTGGCAAATGCTTATGCTCAGCAAGTAAGCTACTTCCTTTGTCTTGTTCCTTGCATTGCTACTTGTACTTCAATATAACTATTCATAAGATAATTTATTCTTGGATATGCTGATCATACCTTTTTGGTTTATCTGTTTTTATTTTGGAAATGGTGCTTGATTTGGATGAACCGATTCACGTATATAAGTATATGAAGTTCTAGGGGGCTATGTTGACCCATTTTTCTTCCTGTCAACTGGACTATACGCTGTTCCTTCAGTAACTAAAGTTCTGTGAATATATTGATTCACCCATTCATGATCATTTTCTGATTTGACAGAGGTTCAACCAAGCTATAAGGGATTTTTATTTGCCTGTTTCACTAAAACTCATCAATCAAATATCCACCATTTCAGGTGACCTCATCAATCAACCAAGTGGGAATTCCCCTTTCTGTATAAAATATTTCATGATTCCTTTTTGATAAAATTTTTTACATAGGTGTGCTGATAAATAATTTTATGGATGTAAAATTTTTAGATCATGTTCAGTTCATCGCCTTACTATTTTCTTTCTGCATTATTAATTATTATTCCTTTTCATCTTTTTGATGATCTATGCTGATAGTTGATACTTCTGAAATTGAGTTTTACATCAAATTTCAAACTTATATCCAGGGGAATTTTAAATGGTGGCAAGAATTTAGTTTTTCCCTTCTTAGTTCCATCAGTTTAAAGCTTTGGTTTGGTCCTTGCAATGGGGTTTGCCTTTTATTTCTAAAATACTTAACCTTTTGTTTCCATTCTAAATGGGTAAATCTTACAGAAGTAGAAGCAATAGATGGGAAATGGATGTAGGGAAGGAGCAGGAAAATAACCTTCATAAAATTTATTCACTTATGATATTCATCAACACAATTTTCACATTTTAGTGTAAACCAATTCTTGTGCTGCTCGATTGGAAATTAACCTGTTGAAATCATTGTTGACAAGATGGCAATAAAGAGGAACAGGGCATAGGCTTCCCATCTTGGGTTTTAAAGTGTGAAACTAAGTGACATAGGCTTACTTTGAAAATGAACCCTTCGATCATGGATTATTTGTTCTCCAAAAAGGGGCTAATAGGTTCTTTTTTGGGTTTAAAGACACTTGGGCAAGTCTAGGTCATTATTTAATGGCAAAGTTCTTGCATGCTCCGTTTTCTTTTTTCTTTGGTTGCTGCTGATCCTTGTTGCCATAACTAGAACTGCAGTAGCTATGGCTGCATGTTATACGCCTGCAAACAATTTGTGTGCTTAGTCTTCAAGAATCCTGCAGTTCATAACGTAATGAATAACAATGTTAATATTGATAATTAAGCGGTTTATGAGGATTTAAATTTGTTTGATCATCTATGAAGAGGTTTTTTTTTTCTATGTTGTAATCGTTAAATTTCTACCATCATAAATCAAAAGAATATTTACTCCCACTAATACATATGCATAAATGAATGTTTGTTTACATTTTTAAGAATGGAAGCAACACTCTTGCAGGGCTTATGTGAACAGGCAGTTAAGGTGCTGCAAATCATGGAAGCAGAGGGAATAGAACCAAATATTGTCATGCTCAATATGTTAATCAACGCATTTGGTAATGCTGCGCGATATATGGAAGCGTTGTCCATATATCATCATATAAAAGAAAGTGTAAGCTTTACTTTTCCGTTGTGGAAATATTTGGTTCGGTACATTTTATTATGGCAATTTACTCAGTTTTCAAATTCAAATCCTGATGGCTGTAATGCTTCTTTTTTCATGAAGGGTGTTAGTCCTGATGTGGTTACATACACTACACTAATGAAAGCATTTATGAGGGCGAAGAAGTTTGATGAGGTGCTTCTATTTTCATTTGCATGTTCTTCCCCTATGAGGCAAAGCTGGTTGTGATTCAATTGATTTCTAGTAAAATTCAAAATGATTGTTCTCTGGGGAAAAGAAAACAAAAAATCATACTACAAGAAGGATATTTGATCCTATTGATGTGTTTCAAACGCATATTTTTATATCAAATATTTAGCTGACTAATGCTAGAAATGTTATGATCAGGTTCCAAAAATTTACAAGGAAATGGAATATGACGGATGTACTCCTGACAGAAAGGCTAGACAGATGTTACAAACCGCATTAATGGTGCTTGAAGGGAGACCCACTGGTGACAAATAGAACCTCTCGGGCTGAGATTGATGAGCTGTGAAATGGGTGGGTAAAGGGTCCAAATGGAAGTATGGTTGCATCCATTGACCAATTCATGATCACTCTGGGTTTGAACCAGCATTGCTCATGCCAAGGTAAGCTTTCCACTTTTTAATCATTGGATTTGGTATGTACCAGATTATCTGCAAACATTTTTGTAGAATGAAAAATAAAAGTTGATGCAAAATGAGATCGATGCATCTAGAATGCTGAAAGTGCTGTGCTTACCATTTAGCTTAAGTACAATTTTGAAACTTAATTTCCTGGAATGTTCAGAGACCCCCTTAGCTCAAAAGTAGGCAGTGTCACCCTCCAATTTTTTTAAATGATCAGTCCCTCGTGTCACATTATATCTTCTGATTTTGACACTAAACTTCATAGTATGCTAACTTCGATGTTATTTGTTTTGTCGGCCTCATTAACTCAAATTTGGGACCCAAGTTAGAAGATTGTTAGATCTGTCATTAGATTTTTTTTTTTTTTTTTGGCGGAGATGTGAGTTATGTGACATGGGAACAAAGTTAGATCATTTCATAGTTTTGATAATAAATTAGACATTTGGCTTTATGCTTTGCTGTGGATTCTTACATCCACCATTTTTCTGTTATATAGAAATGAAGGTGCTTTTTTCTCAACATCGTTGGTTCTATTCCAATCGAGTATGTTTTTTTGGGGAGGAGGGAGGGTTTGATGATGGAAATAGTACACAATGGAGCTCGAGTTGATTCATTTCTCATGAACAAATTGGAGTCTGTTGTATTATTCGTTGTTTATGAATTATATTGATGATATGTAAATTGCTTGCTTCTAAACTTGTTGGACCAAACTGAGACTTTGGTAATTCTAGAGGGACCGAAAGTGTACCCAAGCCTTCCATAATCATTTCTAGAAGCTTGACCAGTGTTGGGTATTACATATTTATGGCATAGTCTACTTGAAGGTAGAAAATTCTTGGGATATGTTGACAACGGTTGGCATTTTCGGCCACCCTTATGTTTCATTATACATCTTTTAGAAGGTTCTTCTCATGGCTGTGTATCTTGTCTTAGTTGATTGATCCTGATTTTGAGACTTGGGTTTAGCAGAGGCTTTATTGATTGCGAATGATTCAATGTAGTTCTTCCTTTAGCCATATGATTCAATATAGTTCTTCCTTTACCCATGGCTGTGTTGGAATCCCCCATATTCATGTGGCAATGTACACAACAGTGGAAGTTTTGCAGTTAGCAGGATGCTGAGGAGGTTTTTTTGGTTATATGGATGAAATTCTCTTCACCCTCTTTGTATAATATCCATTTGTTTTTTATAATTAATTTTTAATATCAATTTTTACTTTTTAAAAGTTGGCGTGGGAAGATCATCTTTTATCTGTAACATTATTACTTTTATTGGATGTGGGTCCTACATAATGTATGAAATTGGACATAAATCGAATTGTTTATAAATTATGAATGCAGAGCCACTACGGATTTAATTTCTTTTCATTTTTGTGCTGCCTTTGAAGATTGAAGGGGAAATAGTGTTAAATTTTTTGTACAACTAAAATAAAGGCACTGCTCTGTTTTTAAATTTTCTATGAATAGTTTTATCCAATTGTTTTTCAGAACAAGTTTTGGGGAAAACAAAAAATGTTTGGATGATTGTTTTGATAGAGTACAATGACATCGTGTGATCCATATAATCAATCCTACCTAATCATATAAGGTTTTGTTGTTGTTGTTGTTGTTTGTTTGTTTTGAAAATCCTAATTGAGTGAAAAAACATCAAAACTTGTTTGAATTGAAATGATTGTTCTAAAAAATCATATATAAGGAGAGGGTGAGCGTTTGGCAGACTAGAGGGCAGAGACGACAAGTGGAGATCGGAGGGTGAAGCTTGGGCGAGTTTAATTTTGAGACGTGAAAGTTTAAGCCATCAAGCTACTGAAGGAAGATATGATTATGTTTTGCTATTTGCGGGAACAAAAATGATTGTATAAATAAAAAATAAGAAACATATAAAAGTTGCTTTTTTTATTTTTGAAAATATATTACTATTTTTTGTTTTGCAAAACATATCTGAAAATTAAGTACCTATCAAACATGTTTTTTTTTATTTTTAAAAAATGAAAAAAATTATTTTGAAAGTAGGAATACAAACCAAGTCAAAATCTCTTATTTTCAATTTTATTTCTTATCCCCTTCCCCCCTTGTTTTTCCTTTTATACAGATACATAGTCCTAAATGTTTGAACAAATGTCTAAATGCAATGCACTTCTGATAGTTCATAATATAAGTTATTTTAATCAATTCATCATAATTAAGAAATCATACTTAAATCATTAAATTCATCTTAAATTGAAAGAAATTTTCAACTTTGTCCATATTAAATGAGGTATGAAAAGAGAGAAAAATACAAAAAGTTATATTTAAATATTAATTAAGAGGCAAACTTGATAAAAAAACATTAATTGCTTTGTAAGTGATTTATATTATGGAATAAATTATTCTTTTAAAAACGACTTATATTATAGACAAAAAAAAAAAAAAAGAGTACAAAAGAAGTTTGATGGGTTAGGGAATTGGGGGGATCAGCTACCATCATAGTCTCAACTAGCTGCCAAACTGGTAAATGGTAAATTGGTAATACGTTGAAGTGAAAGCCGAAGATGGTTTTTTGCCCTCAATAATATATCAAAAAATATTTATTATAAAAATGCTATACATTTAAAATATACATCACAACATCATAAATCCATTATTCTTCTCTTTTCTTAAAAAAAAAAAAAATTTTGGGGTGCTCTTAACATATTATCTTCAATATGTTTGCAGGAGCTACTGGGTTTGGTTCAAGATTTCAGGTAAAATAAAAGTCAACAGCTTTATTTAAATATAATTCGAATAATAATAATATTTTTAACTTAAATTCACTTGCATTTCATCATGTTGATATAAATGACAAAGGTCCATACCATTCACTTGATCGAGTTAATATTAAATATCAAGTTTGACCTAATCAGAAAAATAGGGAATTGAGTCGCACAACTTCATAAATAAGGTAATTTATTAATCATATACGTTTAGTCAATAAAATTTATATTAAATTTTCTCATAAAAATTTACATTAAATTTCAATTTAGTTCCTTAAACTTAATGTTTTTGAATGAATCAGCCCCTTAATGTTTTTGCATGACCAGCCCCTTAATGTTAATATAATTGCTATCACTCAATATACAATATACAGAATATTTTTCATTCATATCTACATTTTCATTTTATTTTCCTTTCTGTGAATCATTTTCAGGTTACGCACTAGCCATCATTTCATATCTTAGGGACTTTTCCAACTAAACATTTTTACATAACTAGGAATATTATATATAAAGTTTCCAAATTGTGTTAAAAATAAAGGGAAAGACAAAACTGAGAAAATAATGTCAGCAACATTATAGCAAGGGTTAATTATTTTGTAATTACAGACCCCAGTGAAGTTCAAATGTCTTATAAGTTAATTATATTATGCATACACTGTAAAGAGTGGATAGAAAGATACAGAGTAAGAGGGAGCAACATCACTGCTTTGAATCTGACTGCATTGTCTGGGTCGGAGGAGCTGTGAGTACAGTCAACTTCATGGCTTCAGAATCGCCAGACTTCTCGCGAATCTCCCGGTACTCTTGACAAACAGCGCACATGTGGCAGAAAAAATGGGTAACAAAATCTCCACAGGGTGCTTCCTTTTGAAAACAAGAAACATTAGTATAACACTGAACCATCAAAACCAAACTATTACGGATGAAAACCAAATTCACAAGCAGGGCACAGCATGCAACAAGAACTAACCAATACTTTTTACTATTTAAATCTTTGCAATTAGTCTCTTAGATTAGAAACCTAAAGAGACAAAGTATGGACTTGTACCAAGAAGAATGTGAAATAGAGGAAAATATCAAGTAATGAGCATATTCTATGGAAAACAGAGAGCAGCTAAGGTTGTACCGGTAAATTATGCTTTGACCTTAAAGTCCTGCGGTAGCCACAAGCATATGATGCAACAAGGCATCCCGGTAATCCCAAAACCAAGCCAGCGGTTAATAAGCAGCAGGCAGTATTAACAAAAGTCCACAGTATAAAATGGGTTACACATGATCCCATGAAAGTTCCAGACCCCAAAAATTCTGCATTCTTTCCGAAAAGAATGCAGGGACAAAAGAGACCTATACAACCTGCACAGACAACAGAAGCTGGCGGTCAACATTGATAAACTAAATCTTTCAAAGAACAAAGAGTTCTCTTTTTCTCAATCAGCAGTATTCCACGATTTGAAGACGGGCAAATGCTGCTGTTCTAAGAGGGACAACACCAAAATGAGCTTTATATAACCATGACACAGTTACATATATTAACATATGCTCCGTGATTAACAAAGTAATTTTTTGAATATTAAAGAAGAGATTTTATCAAGATAGAACAAAGATACAAGTGAGGTGGAGTAGGTTATCTCCAAGAAGCAACAACTCAAAAAAATAAAGCAGATAATAAAAGGGAAAAAGAAGATTAGGCATGCAGCAATGATGTGCAGTCCACCTACATATCCAAGAGACATTTACATACCACCTACATATCCAAGAGACACTTACTTAAAAAATCCTTAAGCTGAACATCACAAAGTTGCTGTTAATAGGATACTTCTCTATGACATCTAGAAACAATGAAACATGGCTAAAATACAGGCATTCCACTATAGCCATACATTCAACACCATTTGTAAGTCATGAACAATGACACTTCTCAGACGCCATACAATGCATGGATCCCACATCTAGCTACTGCATAAACCATATATTGCCACCAAGTTCCACCATCAATTTTTAAGACCGGAACTCTGGAAACAAACAAGACTAAAGTGTTCTAAATCCAGTAGACATGCCAAATTCTTCAAAGATCCCAACCAACTTATTCCAGAAGAAGATAAACACACTACAATGTCAATGCATAGGCTTACATAATAAGGAGCTCAATATCGGAAACAAATAGCTTTAAACTTAAAAGGTTACTTCAGTGGATGAGTTGGATAGGTGACGGATAGGTTTTGCCGCCCAACATTTCAACTGAAACTTTTTTAAGATAAAAAGACCTATTATAAAGATCTAGTTTTATCCAGTTGAACACACGCTCCTCCCAATGAACCTGTTAAAATTAGAAAACCAAAGACCTAATGCACATTATGAAACAAAGAACAAAAGCATGACCAAAATTTCTTAAACATACTTCAGATGCACCTTTTTAATAATCGCTTCTACTAAATGAGGATTACAGGGTAAGGAAGTAGCATACAGCTCTGCATATCATCACAGCAGGCACAGATCCCGGAAGACCACTGAATCTGCATCTGATTTGATCCATTTCTACTAGGACTTTCTTCAGTGGCCTGATGCTGAGAAGCTACTGCATCCACTGAATCCGACTGTCCTAAAGGAATGTAAGCTGGCGGCACATAACCGCGTTGGTTTGTCATATTGCTTCTGTAATAAAAAAAACAATTACTCAAATTACTTCCTCTATATGGCAATACATTAACACCAAAAACCTAAGTTAAACAAATCAAACGCTAAGCTCCTGCAACCAATAAAGCCATCTAGCTCCACTTCATCTTTGTGTTATGGGCAATATTTGTTCAAAAAATGATTTTACCATAAAATAAATTGAAATTCATCGTGTAAAAGTCATCAGGTTCCAGCTGTCAATCCGTCAGACTCATGGAGCAATTAGTATAATGGAAACCCCCATGCGGGACTTCAACATTACTTATATTAATGAAAAGTCAATCATAACCCTCCCACGACTTGCCAACAAAACAGACATCATTGCCATATCAAGGCAAACATTCCATGTTGAAATTTCATCATAAACTCAAATATTGTGAAGGGGGGAAAGGTTCAAAAAACCAAAAGTCACAAAACAGTGCCCATAAAAAGGAGCTAATCGAAACCCAAGATGTTGAGACGGAGATTCTGTTCACACCCAAAAAATAATAAATAAGATAGAACGAGAAAGAAATTTCATGGATATGAACTTCATTTAAACAAGAGCATGAAATAAAGCTTGCTGTGTCAAACTTAAATACTAAACCTGCACATAACCAACCTAGATTTAATCTAAAACAATGATAATCCCTAATAAGAGAACGCCTGAACCTCAAATTAAGCGAAAATAAAAATCAGATCTTCTTTACACGGCTGAACCGAAAGGGCGGTGATGTTTACCTTTGAAAACTTCAAGGGCAGCGATTGAAACGACTTAAGCTTTTATCACAGAATAAAGAGACACTCAGGTGCTTTTTGAAATTTCCAACGAATGAGCTGCCATAAACCACAAGACCATAAGTATGAAACTTGAAGGATCAGAATATGAATGAGAGCTAGAAATCAAAGAACCCGGTGAGAAAGCTGGCTCGATTATACGAAAGTGTAAAATACCGGCTGGCGTGTTTTGGAAGAGGTTAGGAAAGAAAGGAACAGAGAGGTATGGCAATGGCTCAGGTTACACTCCGCCCGAAGGAGAACGAATAAGCAGCTACTCCGTTCAACGAATTTGCAGGACTTGTTTTTGTTTTACTTTTATTTATTAAAGAAAAAAATATTTCACCGACACATGGAAGCCACTCACGACGACGTAAGTACAAGAGAATGCAAGGTAATTCGACCGGCCACCGGAACAATTGAGATATTAGATTAAGGATCAATGAGTTAAATTAGAATTAATTTGGGATCAAACTGATAAAAAAATGAAGATTTCAAAATTATTAATATAAAATTATTATAAAAAAAAAATTAGAAAAACCGATTTTTTTTTTTTTTAAAAAAAGTGAACCGGTTTGACTCTTTGATTAAACCGATTCGATTTACTGACTGAATTATCGGTTTTGACTCCCATTTACTGACTGAATTATCGGTTTTGACTCCCAGACTAAATCAGATTTATTGTTTAGAATTGATAAAGTAAATAGGCAATTCACAATTTAGTAATTTTAGTTTATAGAAATTACCTGATGTGTAATTGTGTAATTTTCATGTTTTTTCTTATTATTTTCCCCTTATATTTTTAACCATGTCTGAGTTGTTTTTGTTAATTTTTTAAGTCATTTTCACATATTTAAGAAAAAAAATAATAAAAATATCTCTAGAGTAAATATTCACTATCTAAGTATGTACTAATAATTACTAAAACATAATAACAGACTCAACCAAGAAATAAAGTTTTAAAAAAGTGAGGAAAAATAATAAATAAAAATATAATTTAAAGTAAATATTTTTGTAATATTTAGAAATAAAAACGAATTAATTATAAGATGTAAAATACCTATAGTGTATATACTTACTTTATAATATAATATATAAACATAATTTTACAATATATATCCATATTTCTTCATATTTGTTCGTTAGTTTTTGACTTTTCCTTTTTTTTAATATTCATTAGGTACGCCAAATCAAAAAATTTTATAGATTATCCATTTTCTAACGATCTCCCCATATATTAATAGAGATTTAGCAAGTCTTTGTTTGGATACGAAGAAAAATAAGTGAGAGTAGAGAACATTAAAGAGAACCAACTTTCAACCCTCCCTTCTATTTTTTCTTCCGTCCCGAATTCCGAACCAAGGGTTAATGTTACCTTCACCTGCAACAAGAAGAGAAAAAGCTGCTTTTGGTATGCTTTGACCATTTTGAATTGTTTGGGTTCACGATTACCGGTACCAAAACAACCACAATTAAATCAACTTTTTATTGCTTAGGCTACCAAATATGGAGAGAGGAGAGAAAAGGACAAAAAGAAAGGAAGAAAGAAAACCTTTTTTAAAAAAGAAAAGTGAATCCCACTTACAAAAATCAATCTAAATATACATCACTTTATACTATCTAAATTTACACCCTACAAGGTTCATTGTCTGCTACAATGTATAAAGAAAGGAGTACAAAAGCCAAAAAGAGATATATCCAAGTTTTTTTTTTCCCGTAAGAATTGAAAAATCAGTTTTAAACTGGTGGTAAAATGTTAAGTTTTGATTTATAAAGAAAGGAGACACATATCACAGTTTATAAGCCTGAAATATTTTCCAAGATTCTCCCCATTTACAAGTGGTGTGGGTTAAAAAAATAGCAACACACAGACCAATAAATGTAAATTTATGGGCATTCCAGTTACTTCGAATTTTCACTTGATCTATATAATGGAAACGGGCTCAAAAGCCTTGTCTTGAAACAGTAGTCTAGACCAACTGCAGAAAAAGCAAAAATAAGAAGATTCTCAGACACAAAGGTTGTGCCATCCAGGGCATGTGATAAGAAGCTTTCATAGTTCAGTTCAAGAAGTGGTCCACCACCTAGGGTTGCAAGACCTGCATCACAAATTTGTTCCAACATTAATTCTAATCACATTGCATTGCTCTGATAACACATCCACCTTATATTCATTGAAGAAGAGAGAAATTACATGTGTCTGAATTTAATATGATTTCAATAAAAGGACAATTACAAATCCTCTCTATTGACTACCTCCAAGAATAAAAACTTTGAAATCAAAACATATCCTCTCAACTATCACCAAATTTAAAGCCTCCCTATTATTGTTTTGTTAATGGAGATTCAACCCAAGTTCTGTCACTTGCCATGAGGCACACTTCCATTTGTCTAGAAGCCACAAAAGACAGAGCTTAAGGAAACTGGCTGAGTAGAAAAATGGACCATAGGTTTAAATTCTAAAAAATAATAGTTGAGGGTGGTGTTTGCAAATAGCTCAAGAGGTACCTGTATTTTTCCTACGTTTACCTGAATAAAAGCCTATTTTCATTATATATGGAACATGCACAATCCAACAGCCAAAGGTTTAAATCCTAGATATGGTTAAGGGAAGTCTTTGCAAATTGCACAAGAGGTATCTGTAAAAGCCAAATTTGATCGTATTCAACATGTAAATGTACCTTTAACAACACCAAAAGCTGCTGCCGCCCCTGTCTTAAGCTGAACATCATCCAAATTTCTCCTTACAGCATATCGGAAGGTCACTCCAAACAATGCACAGCTAATGAAATTAATTGCTAAAGGGAGTATCAGTTGAGTAAAGTTGGAGGCCTGAGTCAAGCATATGGGGAGCCCTGCAATGGAACCTATTAGAGCAGAAATAGACGCTGCCTTCACTGATTCCAACCTCTCTTTGTCCCTGTCAATTTCCTCAGTTTTGCCCCCCATGGCTGCATTCCCATCTTCAAGTCTATCATCATTTAGTGATAGAGAGCGTTCTGCTTCCTCAACCAATGCTTTTGCCTCTGATATTTCTCGTTGACACTCTGCAATCTTGCATACAAATGTTTTTCAACTTTTCATCAGTAATGATTCAAGTACAAATAGGGAATTGAAGAAAACTTTTCTATGAAATGGGGAAACCTATACAATATTTCTAATCAAAAGGTCCTTGGGGTTCAGAAAGATGATAATCTACTGATTATGAATACAACCTAGCACATCGTAGATAAAGGGTAAAGGCAAGTGCAACAAGTCTTTTTATACAATGTCTATCAAGAAGGCAACACAGAATCTCTCGGTATCACAGGGATACATACCCTCTTAAGCTTACAACAGCCTTGTTCCTCCTCTCTCAGGAAATATGGAACCAAAGAGGCTACTAATAAAATAATGTTCTCAAATCTTTTGTTTATATATATTTATCCTCTGTAACAAGTCATTAATGGCACAAAAATTTAACATCATAATTGAATTTATAGGTTGTGAGATTTGGTTGTTAGTTGAGCAAATTGGAGCTGTGCAATTCATGTAGCTAACCCCATCTAACAAGATAAGGCTTGTATTTGTTGATGATTGAATTTATAGGATGTGTCATGTGTGCTTGTGTTTCCACTTTGCCAGCCCAAACCCTCCCCTCCTCTTTAATTGTGGTTTTACATTACTGTAAAATGTGCACATTTGGCGATGCTTCTTTTTCTTTTCCCTAGAAAGTATCCTCCTGACATTTCTACACCAGAAAGTGTAAGGCTCTCAATTTTGCATCCCAATAAATTTTCCTCAATCAATTCAACCCCTGTTTTTTGCTACAAATTACATGAGTTTAAACGCTTATGCAACTATGCTAGCACTGTGTTTACTGTCACAAGCAAAAAGTGACACCTAAAAGTTTTAAAACATTTATTGGCATTATGCATCAGATTCCAATTGTGACATTTGATACAAGGGAGAACGGGTATCTCGTTCCTTCATTATTTTGGGCAATGTTATCATACTATTTTATTCATTGATCAACAATATCTATTTCTTATGAACACTTTTTTTAGAGTGATAGAAGAGTGTCATTATCCTTCCTCAGACTCACCTTTTTATTTTATTTTTTCATTCTATATTCCCTCAAAATTTTTAAATCGGCAACAACCAACCGAGTAGGGCCTACACTAATTGGTAAAAAAAATATTGGAAGAAAAAATTAACAGGTTTAGTGGACATATAATTGGGGCACGTAAAAGTAGAGAGCACAGCTAAAATACCACGTTTGGGGTCAAAATTTGTAAGGTTTTGCTTAAGAGAAATTAGATTATTTCTAATAGTACAGAGATTGACGCAGCTTAAGTTTTTGCAGTAATTTGAGGAGCAAGATAATAACTTAAAATTCACCAAGAATAGTCACAAGAAAGTTCTTGCGGGTTGGAGATTCCATCAGGGAACATACCTAAATTTAACGCAGGTGATTATTGCAGTTTTCTGGGTACTTTGGCTAGCTGTGGTAGAGTTTTACAAGACTCCTAATTGCTAGATTTCAGATCTTACAAGGAATACTGGCTGAGGATGTGTCTTTCTTGCTATCTTATGGGGATTTTTATTAGTTTGGAATTTGCTTGATTGTGTGACCAATGGCCATATAAGCATCAAGATAGAGGCTGTGATAGACCTTTGTAATATGAATGATCCAATTGCTCTTGTAATCATCCTTAGCGCCTAATTGTTGTTCAGACACAACAGCTTTCGAGTAGGAATCGGACAATGACAGTAACAAATTACACAGAGAAGGTAATGAAGTGGCAAAATGGCTTGCAATACCTGTATACGAAGCAAGTCCATCTTCTTGAACCAGAGGACCAAATCGAGAAGTCTAAGACTGTAACGATGACAAGCGCATTTTACACAAAATCAAAGCTAACCAAGAACATATACCTCCATGGCTTTGCCCTCAAGCTGATTGATATACTCCCTGAACTGCTTGGCGGCAAGTTCTTGTTCTTCAATCAACGCGAGCTCTCTCCTGGCCATCTCGACCCTCAGCGACGCCTTCTCTAACCCATCAAACAAAACCCTATTCTCCTTCTTGCTCAAAAGCTCCTGCACTTGCTCATCCACCATGCCCGACAATGCATCCTTGAAATTGAAATCACTACCATTGTTACTAATGTCCTCTTCCGATCCGCTTCTGCACTTCAAACTTCGCAATCTGGATCCCAAACTCGTTCTTTGTGCCTTCAATAGTGGAATAAGGGACTTGACCGAAAATGGAGGGCGAATTCCACTTGGATTCATACAAGTAGTGCCCACATGGATCATCTTCATTGCTGTCTGTGCGTGTTAGGCACAACCACTGAAATTTCGTTCTCCTCTATCTGGCTATCCCTCCAGGCGCTTGTGTGGTTCGGAAAATTAGCTTAGATACCCATGATAGTGAGTTCAGTTTTTGGGCGTTGGGTTTGAATTTGGCGGATAATGCACGGGGCGTTTGGATATTTTTGGAGTAAACTAGTAACGAGCTCACGAGGTTATTTCTCGGGTAACGTACGGGGTACGGGCAAATTTATTTTAAAAGTTTTCATCAACGAGGAATATTGTTCAGAAAATTTTTTTTAGGTTTAATGTTTTTTAAAAATTTTAAAACATAATAATATTATCTGATACTGTTAAAAAATTAATATTGACAACTAAAAAATTAATATTAATCATTAATTTTATAATAAAAAAGGTAACACTACTCTATTTTAACATTTTCATGATAATATTAAACCTAAAAAAACTTCTAAAAATAATATTCTTCGTGGGTAAAATTTTTCGAATCAAAGTTGCACATTAACCCGGTAAACTATTAACAAGCGCATGAGGACACAATGATGTCTCCGATGTCTATTATTGCCCTATAATCTTTTTTTTTATAAAAAAAAAATATCAAAATGCATTAACAAATGATATTACATCAGTTCTCTACAATTTATGTGAGGACACGATTGCATCAAATTAAAGACATTACAATAAATTGATTTCACGCACAAGACATTACTGAAATTAAAACATTTAAGATAGGAGCTGATGTCCATGTGTAGGTCATGAGTTGAATAGTCATTGTATCCTTTGAACGATAGGGTAGGGGTGTTTAAAGTATCCCGGTTGTCCCGGGAATTTTCCGGGACCGGGACCGGGAATGGGTATTCCCGGTCCCGTCCCGGGATTTGAACACCCCTACGACAAGGACCTCTTTTTATTGCAGAATACCTTGAGGTTTGTGTATTATCCATAACAAAGATGCCCGGAAACATTGAAGTGCAAAATAAGGCTTGTGAGGTCTTTTTTTCCGGATCATTGAATAGAATGACTTTGGAAACAAATCCATGATTGGACAAAAAAAAAAAAACAGACAGAGAGAGAGAGAGAGTTCTAGACTTATATTTTTCCACAAAAATACTCCAATCATTCACCTCAATATGATCTATCTTATGAATCACAGGTGAAACACTTGTATTTGTTTCCTTTGACAACGGCAATCTTTGATTAAAAGCTTAAGAACAAATCGAGGAAGTGTAAGCAATCTCTTTTATAACTGATGATGGTGTTACCTTCAAACCTGTATGCAGAATTAAGTTTCTCTTCATCCAGATGATTGAAAGGAGTTTGATGATAGAAGTAAGCATATGAAGATTAACTAAAACTTTTTTCAGCCACGGCTTAAATGCATCAAGATTTGTAAAAGGAAACTAAATAGAGATGCCTTCAAACCATACAGCCTATGTAAATGGACAATTAAAAAAAAAATGTGTTCCAAAGATTCTTGATCAGTGCAACCAAAAGGACAGCAACCATTGACTTGTAGATTGATGCTTATTAAGAACATATAAAAAAGGGAGTGTATAACATTCCAAATTTTATATTCACCTGTAATTGAGAAATTCAATAAAAAGGGTAAATATTCATGAAATTGGATCTTATGAATTTTGAAATATTTATATTCATGATAAAATGAGTAAATTAATTTAAGAAAGGAATTAAATTATAAAGGTGATAGAAAAATCATAATTTTTCTAATTTAGCCAAAAATTAATTATTTTCCAATTAATTAGAGTTAATTTCAATTAATTAAGGAAAATAAAGGAAAATATGTAATGTGGATTATTCTTAATGGAATAAATCAAGAGTTGTAAAATTAGAGGGATTTGGATATAATTCAATTAAGGGAATTATGGAATTAGATAAACATATTTTTCTTTTCTTCTCCTCCCTAATTTTCGTCCAACCCATGAAGATAAGGGGAAAAATTTAATTTCATGAGCACATATCCAAAATGCTACATGAATAAAGTCATGATGGCAATGCTACATGGACATGGTACTTATGACCAATGATGATAATGGTTGAGTAATTGGTTAGATTAAATGTTGAGTGCATGATGGGAGGATAAGCTTGAGTGAAGGAATGAAAGAACTTGAGTGCATGGAGGAGTGCAATGTAACCCCCATCGCTGACAAGGTCGTGATTAGCATCTAAAAGCATTTCATAATCGAATAAGAGAGATCTGGGATAATTTCAAACTTTTTAAAACATCTTTACAAATAGATCTCCATTCATTTCATTCATAAAATCAATAGGCCTGTTTGGTTTTTCACATATATAATATCAGAGTAAGCACAATTCCCGACGTTAACCTGGGATAATAACATTAATCCAAAATATTATACAAGGCATCATTGCCCATCTCAGGATCCATACCGAGGATTACACAAAACTATAATTCTATGATCTATTCAATATGTACATTTATCCAAAATGATAACGAGTCCAGTATAAAACCAAAATATCTAACTAAGACTACCGCCGGCAGTCATAATCGCCCTTATCCACTTGCTTGTTCCTCAATCCACTTGCCCTGTCTAAAAATGTTATTTGGAAAGAATGAGATTCTAGAGAATCCCAGTATCAACAGTTTACAAATATGATGCATCTATACAAAGCAAGTAAACATATATCACAATGCAGCAATCAATATTCGAGGTTGGGCACACTACCACGTCCCTTTCACTATATGCAAGGTCAAGCTTTTGCTATATCCCCTCACTGTATCTGTATTCAAGACCGGACTTTTCGCCACGTCCTATCAACTGTATCTGTATTCGAGATCAGGCTTACGCCACGTTCCCTTCACTGTATATGTATTCGAGATCGGGCTTACGCCACGTTCCCTTCACTGTATATGTATTCGAGATCGGGCTTACGCCACATTCCCTTCACTGTATTCAATGATTAATGCAAACAAGCAATGCAATATACATGATATAGGATAAAGTGTTACTACCTTTGTCTTTTCGTTCTTGAGCAGGCACAGGCCTTTTTTGCTCTGGGCAAATATCAAATCCTAAAGTCATGATTAAGGACAGTGCTTACCACTTAGTCCAATACTTAATATCTTCATAATACTTAAATTGGTTATCATTAATGTCTCTTTAACACTCATATATGCTTCTAAAAAAAGCCCTAAAGGGTTGGACGAACTACCCCAGGGATCCCCTTTTGGAAGCACAAACACTGACATTTTTCACTGTTTCACTCAAGTGAAGATGGCCTCACTCGAGTGATGGGGCACTGACACTCGAGTGAAGACGGCCTCACTTGAGTGGTGTTACGGTCTGCACTCGGGTACCAGGGAGTAAAGATAGTGAGTGAGCACCCGAGAGCACAGGAACTTTTCAGAGACAGGGACGCTCGAGCATACTGGACCTTACTCGAGTGATAGCCAAATACTTCATTCGAGCATTAGAGAGTGAAGTCCAGGAAGTGAGAACCTGAGAGCAAACGGAATTTTAAAGAAAAGAAGCACTCGAGCACTGGCCTTTGCACTCGAGTGATAATGAATGCTTTGAGTGTTAAGACATACTCTTGCACTTTACCCGCAAGTGACAACCCGAGAGACAAATTTAGGGTGTCAAATACACCCTCACTCGAGTGTGAGGAGTCCCACTCGAGTGATGACTCACTTCACTCGCAAGTGAGACAACACTCTTACTCTTTTCACTGAAGCACAAAACAGAAACTGAAGGGAAAACGAAGAATTACACTGACTCACTCGAGTGGAACCCAACCTCACCCGAGTGATATTCATCCTTCACTCAAGTGAGCCCCAGATTACTCAAGTGACCATATCAGAACCCAGAAAATGCAGAAGAAATGACAACATTTCCCATAATTTTCCCAAGAGTTCCCAAAAGACCCAAAACTTCAACCAAAGCTATCCCCACAGAAAATCACTCAAGGAATCCAATAAAACCATTAAAACATCCAAATTCCTACTCCATTATCATGCTTTGGTCTTGGGCAATAATAAACACTAAATTTCCAACATTTCCAAACTCAACCATTCACTCTACAATCAATCCTATCTATTCATACACATTCCAAATATACCATTTCCATACCAATAACATATCAAATGTCCAATTATCATTATTTTTCAAAAATGGCCAATAAATCCCAGAAATTCAAGGCTAATCCAAATGGCACAAAATTTAGATAGATAGGTTCCTTTAACTCACCTTAACAACTTTCTCAAAGCAACTTGTTGATTCTCTAACTTTCAAAATCCTTTGGGATCACAATCCAATACCAATAGACACACTACAACCATCAAGATAAAGCTCTTAATGCAAGGAACAACATTAATGAATGGAGTTTAAGCATTTGAGATCATTTTCCCTTACCTTTTCAAACTTTTCTTCCTTCCCTTTGGTCGTTAATGGCACCGGATGAGAAGAGAAGAGAGAGAGAGAGATGAAGCTGAAAAATGATCACTCTACTTCCCCCTACCATACTTGCTCAACGTGAAGAGAGGGAAGAGAGGAAAGAAAAAACAATTAAAAATTTTATTTGACTTTTCTCTCTTCACACACACAAAAACCTTGCCACATGTCTTACTCCCATTGGCTCTTATACAATAAGCACCCAATTAGCTTATCTAATCCCTCCATTAGCCATTTAATCCTACTTCTCATTATCCTCTTAGTTAGCAATTACTTTCCCATTAATCACCAACTTATGGCCAATAATTCCATTCTTTCAATTTTTCACCAATGATAACATATTAATTAATGTTGTCACAACACATTAATTCAACTTTAATCCATGATTACATTCTCAATAATTCTCATTAGCCCTTAATCAAAATCTGGGGTGTTACATGCAAACTTGGACTTAGTTGGAAGAAAAATTGGTTGGTTAGACTAAGGGAGAAGGGGGCGGTTTTGTGGACCAAATCAAGGGGGGTTTTAGTTCAATCCTAAGTGAAATCTAATGGAGTAAGTAGGTCAAATTATGAAGGAAGTATGGGGCAAACATGGCATAAAGTGAATATGTATGGTGGAAGCATGGAGGCAAGCATGGCATAAAGTGAAGAGGTGTGGTGGAAGCATGGAGGGAAGTATGGTGGAAGATAAGTGTCACCATATCAATCCTTGATGAAATCAATGGCTAGAAGGAAAGAAGAGTAATTTAATAAAACACATTGTCTTCCCTTTTCATATATGCAACATTTCGGCCAAACCAAAGAAGAGAGAGAGGGAGGAAGGGAGGGAGGGAGAGTTTGATAAAACTTTGAAGACATAGAGAGGAGGAAGAGAAATATCAAGATAGGTTTGTGATTTCTTAAAATTTCCTTCTAAACTAGCATAAGCTTCTTCCCTAATATCTATTTCTCTATGAAATCCATGGTTTAGCAAGCTTATCTTGAGCCTAAGGAGAGAGGGAGGAGGATGTTTAGAGAGTGAGAGGAAAGGAACTTAAGAGGTAACTTTACAAATCCTAAAACTATGTTAGTATGTAATTGTTGTTAATGATTGTGGGTGGTTTTGGTTATTTTGTGGAGTTTGTAAATTTGGAAAAGCTATAACCCTAAGGGGTTATGCTGCCCAAATTTATTTAAATCATGATTAATATATGTTTAAATAAGTTAATAAGGGATTAGAAGTGAAAAAGTACAAGTTTTGGAATCTAAAACATAAAACTACATTTTTCCATTTTTTTTTTGAAATATTTCAGCCATCATTTTTTCAGGGAGTAGGAGCTGGATTTTCATGAAATAGATGGTCCCATTGGATTCAGTGGGTAAGAATAGATGGGGTTACAGTTAGTCACTTTTTCGGAAAAGGCCGAAAAAGTATAATTACAAAAACGCTCCTAAAATTCCTAAATCTTGGCTGCCAAGGGTATTTTCATAATTTGACAGTGAATTTGATAATTTCGAACCCGGAATAGATTCCTTGGGCAAAAATAAGTCAAGATAGCCTTAATTAAAATTTTGGAAAAACGTGTCATCGGGCCCGGTACAACGGGGCCGGGTTGGAGTCCCGGGGGCATTTGGTAAATTTCCACCATAGTCCAATATAACCACAATAAACACTATGATAGAGTCTAAAATGACACTTGGATAGGTTATGATCTATTTCTTATACATTTAATATTTTAGGACTAAGTCGAAAACCGAAACGACACGTTTTACAAGACACATCTAAAGATGAATCTATAAAGCTTTGAGGTAGGAACATTATCCTTTATACATCATGACATAATTATATGATTGTGTGGTTACCATTGTTGTAAATGTACTTTATAAATCAACATGTTTTACCTAGAGAGGGGCCAGTAGTGCTAGAGGCACTTACACTGAAGTTGGTGAGAACCTAACCAGTACAGAATAGTGGGGATGAGCCCTACTCATGTATACATGCAAATGATGTGTTTATATTGTTCATTAATTGGTGCATACATGGCGCATATCATATTTATTTTTCGCATTTTCTATGAACGATAACATGTTTCTGTTGGTATTCTTCAGAATCTCACCCTATTTTTAAATAAACATCTCAGCGGGTGCTAGTGGATCAAAAGGCAAAGGCGTAGAAGCTGAGAAGTAATTGGCTCGTGTCTTGAGGCGAGGTCAAGATTGTGATTATAATTAGTTTATGTTTAGATATTTTGGAGATTTCTGTAAATATCAAGTTTCCGTTGTATTTCCTGTATTTCGTTGACAAACGACGACGGGATTGTAAACAAATATATTATCAGTATAATTGTACTTTTTTGTATGCCCATGGAATTCCGTCTTTATTACTCTTCGAATATCGAAATAGAAATGTGTGTTGACAGAGTGCATCATTCAAAAGTTTCCATCAGTTAGACGAAGCCATAATGAGCACCAAAAATCTGTAGTTGTAAGCTTTGATAATTCTCATTGAGGAAGATTATTGAACTTACAGTGTTGGAACTCGACAAAGGTTTTTTTGTTGAAACTTTGGGTGGGTTCTCTTGGTTCACCGGTTCCAAAAGACGCTCGAACACGACCTCATGCGGTGGTGCCACAAATATTGTCATGCTTTTAATTTTACATCAATTGTACCTTTGAAAATAGTTTAGGGCATTTGGTATACCTTTACCCAAAATTATATGATATAATAAAGGGTTAAAGGCCAATTTTGCCCCGGAAGTATACCGGGGGGCCAATTGTCCCCCGGAAGTATTTTTGGGGCCAATTGTGCCCCATAAGTGTGAAAACTAGACCAAAGTCGCCCTCTCCAAACGGTTGGCCCAACTGACGTTTGCCACGAGTGCAAAAATGACATGGAGGATGCCAAGATGGATTGCAGACGTTGCTTGGTGGATTAGAGACATTGCTATGGCAGCTTCTGTAGGTTCTTAAATGCTGTCTGTGACGGTGACTGAGTTAAGTGATAGAGTTTGAGAGCAGAGGACAAGGCTCCAAACCCAGGTGTTCGCCATTTTGACGAGGAAGAGGACGGTTATGTGACAAAGCAGAGGAGAAGGCATGGGGGACTCAATGTCGACAAGTTCAACAAACAAAAGTAGGAGGAGGGTCGCTGCTATGATTCGTCGAGGTAACGAGATTCAAAGCCACGATTTAGCGAGGGTATGTTACTGTGGGATGTCGGCTCCTCTTTGTACTTCTTGGACGGAGTTCAACCCAGGGAGGAGATTCTATGGTTGTAGGAATTACCAACAAGTATGTATTATTTTTCCCATGTTTCATCTGTTTTCTTTGTGGTTAATAGCTGATGAGGTTCTGATTGCAAAGAGGGAAATATACAGGGTGGATGTGGATTTTTCCAATGGGTGGATGAAGAAATGGGTGAGAGGTCAACACATGTGATAAATGAGTTGCTAGGGCACGTGGATAGGCTATTTGAGGAGAATATGATGCAGAGAGGACAAGAGGAGAAGGGAGCTGCTGATGCTCAAGCACAAATAGATGCCATATATATGCAGATGAAGAAGACAGAGACGAGAATGAGGCTGGCGTTTTATGCTTTAGTGCTAACGTGGGTGTTTTTTTTAGCTTTGATTTTCGGTTAAATCAAGATTAGTAAATTATGCTTTAGTCCTGGGCAGTGGGGATGAATTTTATTAGTGACTGGAAGTGTAATGTTGTGTTGGGAAACAACTATATGTGTAATGACTTTTATGTTGGATGCCTTTGTCAATTACAACCCTGTTGGCCAAGTGGAAACAACTATGTGTAATGACTTTTATGTTGAAAGAACCTTGCAACTCATGCTGTTTGTTGCTGCAATGTCTGTTGCAACTAATAATTACAACTAATAATGCCTTTATCAATTACAACTAATAATGCAAAAGAGTTGCAACATGTGAAGTTAAATAAATTTGTCTTCATATCATAATAATACCATTACAAAAGAAGACTAGTAAGGAAAGTACTTTGTCTTGAACAAAAGTATCTGGACATCATGATAAATATTACAAAAGACAACCCACAAAAGTATCTGGACAAAAGTAGAATCGCTAGATCTATCGGCCTCTCTTGGAATTGAATTTTTTTCTACTACTTTGAGAAATTAATGAGTGGTCCCGGTGAGCCAAAAGTTGTGATGTTGTCACTGCTCTTTGTCCTTGCCACATGAGTCCTGGGTGTGTAACTGGCAAGTCAGAAGAAGGAGTTGGGCCAAATGGTGAAACACTTTGCAGCTGGATTTGTCGAGTCCCACTGTTGTTTACCCTACGAGATATGCTTCTTGTAATCCTCATGTTGCTCTCATTAGGTATTGGGAACCTGGTCTCAACGTCTGCATGTTTCTGCATATAGTGTTGTCCAGACCCTTCATTGAGGACAACTTGTGATGGCTGGCTAGGCTGTAATAGGAATACATCAAGAAACAACATGAGTTACAAGGGAAAAAAATGAACCATTGCTACACACATTGCAGCAACTAGTATATATGCACAGACATTGGAAAAATATGAACAATTGCATATACTAGTATATATGCACAGACATTGGAAAAATATGAACAATTGCAGCAAATACCAGAGTAACAAACATCATAATGAGAGAAAACTGCAGCAAATACCAGAGTAACAAACAGACATTGCAACAGACCCCCATTCTTACAGAAACAACATATAACAAAGAAGAAATACTGAACCATTGCAGCATATAGATATTGAATTGAGTAAGGTACATTATACACGGTTCGTCCAGTTTCTTCATTAATTTGAACTCCCACTCTAGTAACAGATAAATTTCTGTAGAAAGCTCTTCCACTACGGGATCTTTGTGTGGATTGAGATTGTTGTGATGAAGAAGTCTGACTTGTGCTTGGAACCTGCAACAATGAGAATGTATATATTATTTACCATAATAATGATAATTTACTTAATGATAAATGAACTCAACTTACATCAGTACATCTAGCTCTGTTGTGGCCCTCTTTGTGACAAACCGAGCACTTCGGTGCACAACCTTTTTTGCTCAACTTTGTAGGTGGTGATTGTGGCCCTCTCTGCTTTGTTGTCCTAACTTGTTCTCTCCTCTCACCTTCTTCAGTTCTTTTTCTTTTTACAGTAGGACGACCAGACATAGTACACAAGGGTGGTGGGTCCATTGGCTCAAATCTATGAATTCCCCAAAACCTCTTACCTCTAACCGGCTGGAATTTGGTCGCGTAACTAGCTATATAAGTGCCTTTGTGATAAAACCTTGAGATTTGTGTTAGTGGATCGATGTTTGCATGATAAAGGGCACATATGGCATGTTGACATGGGATGCCAGTCAACTGCCACGCCCTACATGTACACTCCTTTTTATGTATCCACACAGTGTGCCTATCATCGCCCTCACAAACCTCATAGCCGTCATCACCATTAAAGAACACATTACAGCCCATAGACAACCTTTTGTTAATCTCAAATAAATGAAGACACTTAGGACTAAACTCACCTCTCCACTTAGAAGCATTTTTTTGACTCTCTGCCCACTTAGCCATCATCTTAATCCTAATGCCATCAACCATTCTAATTATGGGAAGAAACCTAAGCTCATAAATCCATGCATTGAAGCTTTCACATGCATTATTATCGACCATCCAATAACAAGACCTTGTGCTAAAATAAGCTCTTACCCAACCCTTTACTGGATAACTTACAAATGCTGTTGCTGCTTCTGACTTCAGCTCTGCCATCTTTGCGAGATTGTCACTAAATTGTTCTTCGTAGGTGCTCCATGAACAAGCAAAAAATTTCTTCTTCAACTCAACTCCTCTCCACACCTTGTAATATGCAACCAAGAAGAGGAATGAAATTCTGGTATATAGAATTAATTCAGCAATTATGTACTCTAACAACCTAATATATACTCTAATACCTTGCTCCAATTAGCATAGACGTGTCTAGCACACAGTCTATACTCAGCAAGTGGAAGTACCTCCTTCACAGCTACATGTAAGCCCTACAACGGAAGTGGATATTTGTTAGTAAAACACACTAAACAAGCACAATCTGAAGTTAAATTCAGTCCTACCTTCTGCATGTCTGACATTAAAGTCAGTTGTTCTCCATAGTCCAAATCCAGGGATCTTTTCAACCATTGCAGAAACCACTTCTAGTTCATTGTGGTCTCCTTCTGTGTGATTGCAAACGCTATGGGGTAGAGAGAGTCATCCGCATCTATGCCAATTGCTGTTAGCATAATGCCTTTTGCGTTACCTTTTAGGAAAGTCCCATCAACCCCTATGATGGGCCTGCAGCCAACCTTCCAACCACTCTGCAACAGATAACAATTCACATAAAAAATTTGCATATCAAACAAAAAATACAGAATGTAAGATAAATACAAACTTTGAAGTAAGATAAATATAAACTTTGAAGTAATATACATGTACCTTTGCAGCATTAAAACATATATACATGCGGTTGAAAACCCTCTTCCCTTGTTCTAGAGCTTCCTTACTTATTTCCACAGAAACATCTGAGCCACGGTTTGAATTCCTCAACTCATTACAGTAGGCTTCAACATTTCTGAACTCATCTATGTAACTACCTTCCAGATCCTTCATAATCATCCTCTTAGCCCTCCTACACTTCCATCGGTTCACATACAGCTTGAATTCATCCTCCATGTCCTTTTTCATGTCTGCGAGCTTGTAGCTTGGTCTCTCTTGGACCTTCTTCCTAAAGTGTGAAGCCAACCACCTCATTGTTGCCCTAGGGTTGTTAAACACCCTGCTGTATCTGTGTTCTGAGTCATATGTCTTTACTACAAGGCCTGGATTGGATCCATCTGTTGATGCATACAGTACAAATGGGCAGCCCTTTTGACATTTGGCTCTAACCCTATAAGGCTCACTTTTGCTTAGGTGCAAGTTCACCCCATTAGTAATTGCATAAGTATTAATTGCAGCTACCAATGCTGCCTTGTTTCCAAAAGACATGCCCACCATAAAAAATGGTCTTTCCTCTGGCCCAATTCCCTCTTCTTCCAAAACCACTCCTGCTGATGGCCCATTACAACTACCGTGGCCCAATTCCCCCTCCAAACCCAATTCCTCATCATCATAGTCAACACCTCTATCATCCACTGCGGTTTTGTTCCCTATACTAGATAAATCCTCATATTCACTATCACCATCACTATCCTCCCTATCCTCACATTCAGTATCATGACTGCCAGATTCACTATCAACATCTTCCTCTTCACCTTCCATTCTATTTAACCTATCATTATCCCCGTTATCATGTCCAATTTCATTATGAGTGACATTGACAACAACCTTGCCTGTTTGTGTCTCCTCTACTTTGTCATACATACAGTTCTCCACACTTGGTATCCCATAACATGAGTTTACATGTCTAAGTAAAACATGTTTACTTTCCTGCAACCCCCCTTTTAGACTTTCGTAATGTTTATTCAAGTATCTCAAGCCCCAATCACACCTACCATGCCCATCACCCTCGGGACCACCCTCGGGACCACCCTTTGAAGCATTTTCGGGACCACCACAACCATTACCATGTGATGCCATATACCACTAAATAAAGTAAAAAAAAAATTAATTTAACACCAAAGAGAACAAAGGCATCCAAAAAGAGAAGCTTCGTCTTCGTTGAATAAAGTAAAAAACGCTTCGTCTTCGTTTAATCTCAAGATAAACTTAAAAGCAAAGCTTCCATACCTGTTTATGGATGGACGAATCTCTGCTCCAACCTCCAATCTCTCGTCGTACAAGCTGCAACCTTCAGAAATCACCAGCGACCACTTCGAAGAACCCTAGCACAGCGTCTGTTCAAATTTTTTCCCCTTCTGATCCTTTACGCTTTACGTCGTTTAGTCTCATCTCAGCTCACTGCCTTCTCTTTCCACTTGCCACGTTCACGCCTGCTGCACCATTCCTTCCATCCCTTGCCGCATATTGTTCAATTACCGTGCCAGCGTGGTATATTGCACTGCCACTGTGTAACTTTCACGGTCAACGTTAGGCGACCGTTTGGAGAGGGCAACTTTGGTCCAGTTTTCATACTTCCGGGGCACAATTGGCCCCAAAAATACTTCCGGGGGACAATTGGCCCCCCCGGTATACTTCCGGGGCAAAATTGGCCTTTAACCCTATAATAAATACTGGGCTGAAAAGTTGGGCTATATTAATATGCTAACAAAATAAACTGTGTAGCATATGGAGGGTCTCGTAGTTAGTACTAAAACCCCTTTTGAAAAGTCTACAATGCGAGCAGATTAGTCATTACCACCGACAATGTATACTCTAGGCTTACCTTAAAAAACACTGTGGTGAATAATACATTGAGGGAGTGTGTGTATCAAGAACTCCTTAAAAATTCAACAAATGCCAATACTTGGCTAAAATCTAGTTCAAAAAATAGGATTAAGGTGAAAAAATGTCCATTTATTTTTCTCATATATGTATTAGACACTATATTTTTCTTGGATGTAAAAATGCACGTAAACTTTTTCAATTGGAACAAAAAAATGCCATCTTCATTAATCATTTAAACGTCTGTTATTTTTTGGTTTGTGGACCCCACAATTATCCACCTGTCATCTATTTTTCCTTATATCTCCTTTATCTCTCTCTTTCTTCTATCTGACACGCTTATTTTGCTGCTTCTCTTTCTTCTTTTCTATCTTCCATGGTAGCTTCTTTGCTCACCTCCCATCTGCAGGTGTCATTCACTTTAAACACCTAGGTGAGATGCTTATGCTTACTGATATTTCCTTTTTTATTTTATTCTTTCTTTAGTATTATACTGCTGGAGACAAGAATAATAAATCCACCAAATTAGAAAAGGCGGTTCAAAAAACAACTCAAGAAGAAAGAATTGCATATCCCCTATCCTTCTCTGTATCAAAAACCATGTCATCACCATTCAAGGGAAATCAACCTTTCACATAATCCATTTATCAATATCAAATTAGTTGAGCGAATGGTGAGTTCAAATTCATACTCAACCAACAGATATTCTACGCCAAACTCTTCTCTAAAAATTTATCAAGCAATTCGTCCGAAACTTATCCAGGAACCTATCTGAATGTACTGTGCTTTTATGAGAAGAACCAACATTGAAGGTTCGGTGCGTTGAAACCTGAACCAGAAAGGAGAAAGAATTAGGGAAAAATGAGAGAGAGGATAAAAAGGGAAGAAGAAAGAGGGAAGAACTTGATGTTGTCAATTCTCAAGCGGATTCAGAGGGGATATGTCTATTCTGCCTCATCTTCTTGGTCAGCTTCTTCTTCACTATAAACGTCTTGTGTGACAGCTACAATCAAATTAACACTGTTCCTTCAAGCTTCGTTAGATCAATGATGCCGAGTGATGCCATAGATACTAAAGAGATAGAAACAAAGGAGAAATAGGGAGAAAAATATGATATGGGGAAAAACATGAAAAAAGTAACGGACGTCTAATGTGATTAACGGATATAGTATTTCTACTTCATTGGAGAAAGTTAGTGTGCATTTTTGTATCCACGAAAAGTATATAGTATTTCTACTCCATTGGAGAAAGGTACATAAGCATTTTGAAACTTT
The DNA here is from genome assembly GCA_963855925.1 of Inga laurina. Taxonomy (NCBI): domain Eukaryota; kingdom Viridiplantae; phylum Streptophyta; class Magnoliopsida; order Fabales; family Fabaceae; genus Inga; species Inga laurina. The sequence goes on along the minus strand of OY979702.1, from coordinate 63,582,294 downwards.
ATAACCCTAAGAAAAATGTTGGACCAATTTTTACTGTCTCTTGTTGATTATTGACTTCAATACTACAAAAGAAGCATTTATTTAGTTACAGACACTACCATAGATTTACTCATAAAGTTCCATTCCATGATATGCAAGAGAACAAACCATACACCAATACATATATGTGTTCCCCATCCAAAAAAAAAAAAAAAAAAACTAGCCGTGTGTTCATACAAACCTTTAACACTAGGAAGCATGCAACACAAATACTAGTAATGTTCATATACGTACGGACATGTTCAGATCATTATTAGCCATACTTAAGAAAGATAACAAGGGAAGGCTAGTTGTTGGGCTTCTCCGAGTCCTCAAGACTCACTGGACGGAACCAGGCTTTCTCCTCTGTCACCGTCTCTGCTCCAGTATCAGTAGCTGAGTGGAGGCTCCGGTCACCGCCGTTGGTGGCAGAGGGAGCACCGGCTTGTTCAGAGGCGGGCCCAAAAACCCCGGTCTGTGGGTGTGGGGCCCAGTACTTGTCAGATTGGGCTGCCTGGATCACATCGTCTGGAACCGCGCTTGGGCGAACCGGATCGTCCAGATTCTTCTCATACAACGTGCTATATGTTGCTCTCCTGCTGCATCAATCCATTAAGCAAATATGCATTAAAAAATAAAAAATTATACAATCTAAAAGCATTCACTCTATTTTTTTATCCACGGATATCTGATTTCAAACTATAATTTGTGCCACATGAAAATTCATTAGTTTTATGCGGTAGTTTTGCTCACACACGATGTCATCTTTAACACACAACTTTTGGGCCAAAAAATACACACACACACACACACACGACTCATATTTGTTGATTATGCTGTAAGTCTATAACGATATGTCCCCAATGCTTCCATGCATGGGAATAATATATAAAATATTTTACCTTCAACTTTCAAGGGCCATAATGAAGAACTTTATAAATTCTAATTAGTTCAAAAATTCACAAGACTTTGAATGTAGTATTATGATCTGATAAAAATATGCTTACGGTAAAGGAATATAGCTTTGTATTTTATAATACAAGTCATAGACTGCTACACAACTCGACTTGTGATCGGTTCTTATAACAAAAACAGAACCATATAAAAGTGTATGCTTGTTTGTTCTTCTGGTAATTAAGGTGGGCAACTAGGCATTTAAAAAAAAAAAGGTACTACCATTAAGACACGTCCAAAAACCTTAAAAAGTACCTGTTGGGTTGCTGATAAAAAAAAAAGAGAAAAAGGGAATAAAACACACATTGGGTTAATAAACATGTGACATAAATAATTTTTATGACAATAAATGCATAAACATTACTTATCATGTTATCAAGAATGGTGGTCTAGTGATACGGAATGGCAATTAAAAATATTATGCAGATCCTGATACCAATGGGACAGGGACAGCGGTCACCGGCCATGTTATCCAACGGCACATGATTTTATAATTAAAATATTTAATTAAATGTTTAATAATATGCACGTGTATTGAGCAACTTTTAACATGCATGACTTGTTCTGTTCATTTGTTATGTTAATATTGAATTACGTGCATTTTATATATATAGTCTTTTATGACCCCATACGATTTGCACGGGTTAACCCAGTTTTATACTAAAATACTAAGGAGTACATAATAAAACTTTTATCAAGTATATCACTTACTACTAAGCTAAAATTAAACCTAAAATGTGAATACAAGAGTATTCCAAAGAGAAACAAATGAAATGTTAACAAAAATACAACCGCACACATATAGAACCAAACAGAACTCAACATATAGGAAGAGCCACAGGAGAAGAAAGGAAAAAGGTAAGACGGGAAAACGAATATTAACACCGGATATTATCAAAGATATTTTTCTTGTAAGGAGACAAAAGAATAATATAATAACACGTTGCGTAAAACGATAGGTGATAACCGGATATGATCGAAGGTCTTTTCTCTTCTAAGAATACCGATGAATAAAAGACGTTGGGTAAAGTGATGAGTTTTTCTGATTATCTGAAACGAAAGGGAATTCACTAGATAAGCACTACACTGGAACAAGACTATTTTGGCTGTTACTTATGATATATACACCCATTATGTGCGGGTCATTTTCTGTCAAGGTCCCTTCATAAATAAAGACACCCTAATTTGGGAAATAGCAGATAATCGAGGACCTCGTTTTGGAAAAATTATGATAAAATGGCTTTTTATTGTTCATTTATTTTCTAATTTAACCATGATAGTTTGAATATTGATTTTTTTTTTTTTTTGCCAACAGTTTGAATATTGATTAATACTCCCGACGATACACTTTAAAATTTTAAATTTGAATAAAAGAAAAAAAAAAGTCAACATAGATGACAAGATATTGAAAAGTACTCGTATATAATATCATCAAAGACTAAAAACATATTTTTCCTAAATTATATCAACCTCATTGACAATTGTATAAAACGAGATAGACAATAAATATATATTTTTCCCTTCGACAAGTATTACTACTACTGTAATTATTATTTTTTATTATCATTATTTATCTAAGCACCTAAGGGGGGCTGAATTTTAAACTCACGCCAAATACTCAATAATTCCGTAATCCTAAAATTCAAGGAGTAGGCAAAATAGAGCCAAAATTTAAGGAGTCCAATATGGTAAGGATGGATATGAAATTGAGATCATAGCATATCTTTATGCTCTGTTTGGATGGAGAAAGAAGTGAGGGGGGTGTAAATATAGAGGATGGAATACTAATGAAAACTTTCTACAATAGTAAACAAATTTACTATTTTTGAGAATTTTTTCCCTCCTATTATTCTTCTCCCCCTCGGGTAATTTTCTCTATATCTTTAATATAAGGTTAAAGAGAAGAAGACAAGCCAAGGGGTCGGCGTTGACTGCATTTTGACTGTGAGGTAGGGACGAATATCTTATCCGGCTATACCTATAAAAGGCATGTGCGGAATTAGATCTTTAGAGGTTCACTGGTCAAAAAAAAGATCTTTAGAGGTTAAAACGCAGACTCCAGTCAGGGAACAAATCAGGAAACTAATGAATAAGATAAGGCGTCCAAGTGCATGGGCTACTACTACGAGGTTTGTACAACCAAGACAAAACTTCTCTCATATATTTATTTCGTAAATTATAAAAATTAATCCAAACACACACTAAATTTAAACAGTCAACACGTACACAACTAACAAGGAGTCTCTCATACGCAAAAAAGGCCATAAGCACCTCATGTTCACTTTTTGCTTTTTTTTTTTTTGAAAAACCAAATATTACTGATAATAGACCAGACAATTTGATATCATGTAATCATGCATCTATTTCTCTACATTATTCTGTGACTTCTCTCTCTCTCTCTCTCTCTCTCTCTCTGTGTCTCTGTCTCTGTCTCTGATTTTGTTGGGAAAAAACTATAATTATGTTTAAAGTAAAAAACATCAGGAAAATGAAGAAGAAGAAAAGAAAAACTGCAAAGGAACATAATAACGTGTCTGGGAGAAGTGTATTCTATATTTTTATACAGGTGACCTCCGCTTTTTTTTTTTTTTTTTTTCCTTTTAACAAAAAAGGAAATACCAATGTGAGACGCACATGACCTGTTTCCAAATGAGAGAATCCTTTTTTGAACACGATGCTTACTCTCCTAAATCCAGGACTGATGTGACTTTACATTATTGAATGAATTAAACCTTGCGACCCACAGGCACACATTACAGTGAAAGAAAAAGAAAAGCAAAAGGTGCAAACAAATTTGTGTATGAATCTTTGAACGACTTATATTTTTTGTAACATATCATACTGTTTATATATATATATATAAAGGTCAAATTTCCATGGCGAAGTGAACAGAGAAGATTCAGTAAAGATAAAACCGTAAAAGATATAGACAGAAAGAAACACAGAAGAATAAAATAGAAACGAGAGTAATTAAAATATAAGAAAGACGGGTCTAATTTTCTTGGAAACTCTCCATCTAATAGGGTGTTATCCTGACGGATCAAGGGCGGGCCTAATTTTCCTGGGAAACTCTAGAGGCTTCTTCTTCTTCTTCTTCTTTTTTAATTCCCACGAATCAAACACGGGAATAAAATAGGTCTCTACTCTCTATGTTATCAGGAAAGGACAAGGTGATAAGTGACAATTAAAATAGCCTTCTAAATATGCAAGTTGAACATAAACAATTGCGATATACTTATCATCGGTAACTCAGATGAGGTTCAAACTTGATGGATCACGAGGAATCAGCACACTGATTGAAATTAAATTAAGCCACAAATATCCGATCAAGATTCCCAAAAAATACCAATCAAAGCAGCAAGAAAGAAACTACCCAGAAAATGATCTGCAAAACATACAGCCGATGATGGAAGACCCTAATAAGGGAATCTAAAAATTTTGCAATTCTCATCCTATTCGATCCTGAATTTCACAGATGGAAATGATTGAGTCGCCAAAAATTTATCACTCTGCTACTTGTCAGTCTCGAGCAAAATGAACAAATCAATACATATGATTCCAGCAAAACCAAGCAACAAAATCTAAGGAAGGCAAACAATGACTAGAAATTATACACTAATTGACTATGAAATGGACATGCCTCTAAATGATCAGAAATTTTTTTTTAAAAAAAGTTTTATCACTCTGTTCGTCTCTAGTAAAATAAACAGAAAAATGCAAATGTTTCAAGCGCAATCAAGTCAAAAATCAAATACAATCAAACAGCGAGCAATCAAACTGTGAAAACAGAAGATTCAGGAAGGCAAGAACACACACACAAGAAATTACAATCCCAAATTCAGAAAAATTAAAACCAAAGTTTGAGAAAAATTTGGCGAGAGTAGGACCTGGAAGTGTTAGCTAGCCAGATCTGATTGACGAATCGCTTTCCGACACTGGCGATTCCTCGGCTATTGGAATTGGCGGCCATACAAATTGAAGAGTCGAGATTATAGTGTGTGCTGCAGAGAGAGGGACGGGTAGAAAAAGCGTGGGAAAGAGGTTGGTGGAAGGAATTGCCTTTTTATTGTCGTTCGTACCCAACACGTACGAACGATAACGGTCCTAGATAACGGTTGTTATCTCTATTGACGTCCACCGTTAATCGAGATTCTTTACTTTTTTTATATAACTTTTTGCCTAATTAAAGCAGGCTGGGTGGGCAGGGTTGGCATGTAGTCTTAATTCTTTAACCGATGATATTCTAAAGTCTAAATTTATATTAAATTAATATATTTAGGTTTGTGATTCAAAATTTATTCATGAAGCACTCCTTGCGCACACCTCACTCCATAAAATTTCATTGGGGTAAAATAAAGAGAGAATTGTGAATAAATATCTTTTGGGTAAATTAATTTCTGAATACTATATTGAAAGATCTGTTGCATATGAACAGAAGATATTTTGCACACAACAGAAGATTATTTACATATTTATATAAAAGATTTTTGCACACACGGAAGACTGCTTGCACGCTTGGTAACATTTAATAATTAATTTACCCTAAAGATATTTTTAGGCGATTTTCCCTAAAATAAACTTGAGGGTTCTAAAATATGCAAAAATACCACAACAGTTAACCAATGTCGATAATTTAGCAAACATATAAATCAAGAAAATTGTGCAAGTACCCATAAGTCCGTTCTCTATTCTAAGGTTGGTAATCTTAGACCCGAAAAATGATCAATTGTTGTATTTCATATCATTTCTTTTCTGTTCTTTTAAGCATACAGTTATTCTATTACAGGAGTGGAGCCATTGCTTTCCAATTCCATGGTATAATAAATTCCTATATTTATGTCCATGTCCGTGTGTGTTGTGAAGCCACACATATGAGAATTAGTGTGATTCACGTAGTTAGGATTATTTTGTAGGTTTTGCGAACATCTCATTTGGGTGTCTTCTGGTTAGCACTTGGTTCTTATATCATTGTTCTGTTATTTTATTTTTTGATAATTAGAGTAATACGCGTGATATGATTTTATATCAAAGGCTATTTATCGCCCAATGAACGAAGACCATAATATAGCAGTAGCAGAAACAGCAATATCGTGAACCTTAATCTGGGTGCGATTGGAGGGCGATGAGTCACCTAGACATATCAAATTTTTTTGCATCTATGATTTTCAGAAAGTGTGAGAAAGCTATTCTATATTTTTTTTTCTTCTTGGTCAATTTATCTGAGTCACCTGGATATATGATATATCAACACTGAGGGGCTTGTATGTAATTCGGCCCAATTTCTAAATTCTTAATTATGTCACATAATCCAATTTGAAATTTGTTAAATTTAGTGATCCAAATTAGAATTTAATTAATTCACCCATCTTTTAATAAGATTTTCCCTTATTTAAATTTCATTCTATAACGTGGGGCCTTCTTATACAATATTACATAATCATACATATATAACACTAAATACTCAATGGTTATAACAAATAAGCGTCATGTATGTCCAAGCAGAGTTCATGTAATACTCCCTTCGGTCCTAATTATAAGATAAAGTTAACTTTTTTAGAGAAATTAAGGAAGCCAATTAAATTATTTTAGAGTATTTTTATTTTTATTTTTTTCTCTAAACTAATTAATTTGACTAATAAACTAATGTATAATCTAAGAATACTAAAAATATAAACACTCTAAAGTAATTTAATTGGCTTCCTTAATTTCTCTAAAAAAAAGTCAACTTTGTCTTATAATTAGGACTGGAGGGAGTAATATATAACGCTAATACTTAATGGTTAAATATATGCACCATCAAGTATTTAGGCAGACTTCATGAAAACAAAAGCATATATAACATTTGTAATTATTAACCATCATGTATTGACCGACAAAAATGACGAATCTTACAAAACAACTGTCATACAATACTTCTAAAAAGTTTGTCTTCCAACTTTATGTCAACAAAAAAAAACATAAATTAATGCAAAACTTTATAACATATTTATAATTGCTTAATAGTATCACTACTACATATTCATGCATGTATAACGCATAATAAATAACGGTTATAATGAATAAACATTATATATGACAAGATAGAGGTCACGTAAGAATATATAATACTAAAATCTAATGATTAAATATGCACACTGTCATGTTTTGAGAGGCGGAGTTCGTAATATATATATATATATATATATATATATATATATATATATATATATATATATATATATATATATATATATATATATATATATAATGGTTGTAATTATTAACTATCATATATTTACTAACAAAAATGATGGTTCTTATGAAAGTTTATATAATACTTTCAAACGATTTGTTTTTATATATAACTTTATATCTATAAAAATAAATATATAATGGTTATAATAATTTAATCGTAAAGTATGATTCTTAAATACATGTCTTTTTTTAAGAATACTTAACAGTTAAAATTGATAATCGTCATATATAAAAAGATAGGAATTTGAAAAAAAATTATTTGATAATATTCAACAATTCTTCACAATGAACAGTTATATATTCTTTAAGAATACTTAATAATAAAAAAATTATTTGACAATATATTATGGTTTTTCACAAATAACCGTTAAGTATTATTTAATATAAATAAAGGTAGCATTCTAAAAGATATCATATATAAGGGAGCAGGATTCTCAAAAATATAATTTGACAATACATACATTAAAGTTCTTCATAAAGAACCATTAAGTATTTTTTAATATGAATAAAAGTGGGATTATGAAAGATATCATATATAAGGAGGCAAGATTCTCAAAAAGAAAAATTTGACAATACACTATGGTTCTTCACAAAGAACCATTAAGTATTCTTTAATATAAATAAATGTTGGATTCTGAAAGCTAGATATCAAATATAAGAATTAAGGTGAGATTTTAAAAAAATTATTTAACAATACATTACGGTTTCTCACTAAGAAGTAAGAACCATTAAGTATTCTAAAATGTAAACATAGGCAGGCTTCTAAAAGATATCAAATATAAGAAGGCGGGATTTTTAAAAAAAAAATATTTGACAATATATTATGGTTCTTCATTACAAAGGCGGATTTTTAAAAAATTCTATTTGATGCAACTCTTTAAACTCCTTCTCAAACATTTTTGAGCTTTCTTAGTAGATCTCATACTCTTTTTTCTATAAATTTTGTTCTAGCGTTGCAAGTCTTGTCATCTACCATTACCATGAGTCTTCACTCTGCAACTCCTTCCTCTTGTGATTCTTCTTCGTATAAGGTTTCATTTTTTCAATTAATGCTTTTAGTTTCAAATTATTTTTTTATATCACTAGTTGATGTTCAAGGCTGCTGGTCGAGATTACGATATCTAATCTGATGATTGATGTTGGTTTGAAGATTCAAAGAGAGAAAAAATGTAAGAGAAAACAAAGAACGCGGAAAAAACAATAATATAAAATGCTAAATTTTTTATTGTGAGTATCTTACGTTTCTAAACTTTACCAACCTAAACTATAGGTTTGTTAAATCAAGTAATTCCAAGGTTTATTTAAGTTTTTATATTTGCCAATTTTTATTATATTCTGATTTTCAAAGTTATATTTTGAGATTTGTTTTTCTTATATTTGCTTATTTTTATATTTATATTATCTTTTTACAGTTAAAGGATATATGATGGAACTCTTACTAATACATGATCTATGGACAATTTACAATAAAGGTATTGAAGAATATTGTGGAATATTTTTTTTGTTGCGAGAGTGTTTAAGTTATTAATTTCTTTTGAATTATATATGATGTTTATCTATAATGTATTGAATTTTGAACCTTGTAAATATAAGTTTTTTATTTAATATTATTATCTTGTCATTATCAATAATTTTATTGTGTCTTATATAATAAACATTAATAGCAAAAATAATAAGAACAAATAATAAAAATAAATATGTATAATAAAAAAATAGAACTAATATATTACGGTTATTAACAAAGAACTGTTATGTATGCCCTTAATATATCACAGTTCATAATTATAAATAAAAATATATATATATATATATATATTTTACACTAACATTATATTGTGCATGTTATATGACTTTAGACATAATTTTTCCTTTTTAGTAGCTAGTTATTTTTAATTTCTTTGTAATATAAAATAGGGAAAATCCATCGGCAAGTACCTGTACTTTAATTTCACTGAATTTATAATTTGGTACCCCTGTGTGTTTATTCCTTAATTAAATAATTAATTTTGCTCTGTTAATATTGTTAGTTTTTGTAATTTTGCACTATTAACGTTGTCAGCTCATGTACAAGAGTTAACAGTACGAATAAAAAAAATTAAAACATTTAATTAAGGGAGAAAAACACTACATAGTTACCAAATTAAAAGGTGAAGAAAAGTATAGGTACCGTTTTGCCAATAAAATATTATTAGAGTGATACTCCTGAATGGCTGGTTGTTCCAGCAACAAGGTGACCGGTCACGTTTGGATTTTGAAGAGACGTTTCAATGTTTCATTTATTTTCAAGTAAGGTTTTTTTCCTGTTCATGTTCATGTATTTCGTATTTATTATTAATGACTTGGTATATTACAATCAACCTGCGCACAATAATGACTTTGGTCAAAGCTTTCAATGTTTCAATTCTTTCGATAAAAGTTATATCATGATATATATACTATATGGTAATTTATTTGTGAGTGTGTGTGTATATATAAGTAGTTCAAAGAATGGATTTATCAGAAGATATGATATCGGAAATATTTTCATGGCTACCTGCAAAATCATTACGCAAATTAGAACTTGTTCCAAGTTGATCAGTGAGTTCAATGAAGAACCTTACGTTGCACTGAAGCATTCACAAATCTCAGTGACGAAGAACCATTCTTGCACATTATTCGGTGAACAAACTTCATTTAATTTGTTCAAGAAGGTGAACAATATTGAAACACATTCATTATTATCACCGGACGATGATCATCATCAAGAAGATTCTTCTTCTTCTGCTATTGTGCCTAGAAATTTCCTCGAGTTCCTTCCTAGAAATTTTGACGAGGTTTTAGAAATCTCCTCGAGTTCCTTCATGAAACCTCGTCAAAATTTCTTGCTCCTTGTAATGGATTACTTCTTTGCCAAACATCAAATAAACAACTATTTCCCTGTAACCCTATAACATGTTCAAGCTTAGCCATACCCACCACTACTACGACCATTTTGAGGAATACAATATGGTTGTTTTTAGCACAACTAATCACAGAGTTATAAGTGCTCAACTTAGATGCCTTAAAAAGGTGTGTGGAGATCAAGAGAAGTAAGTTTTGTGGGACCATGGGACATGATAATTGACGAACCTTTGATTCACAACGGATCCATTCACTTCATCTTAGAATCTTCTTCGTTACAGAGGGCTGGTTATAATAATCTAAGCTATGTTCCGTGTATAGCAACACACCATTTTGATAGTGGAATAACGTTCCTCAATCTTCCAAAAGAAGCATTTAAGCATATCATTAATGCTCCAAAAGTGTTCCTTGAGATGGGTATTTTCATGTGGGGTAAAGTTATTGGAAGTAGTTCAAATGGTGAAAATGATGGGACCATGTGTCTTGTAACACTGGTTAACCATTTGATCTTTAAAATATGGGTTTTGGATGATTATGATTCAAGTTGCTGGTCGAAGCTTTCAACCATAGATTTGAGGTTGGTGGGTTCTTATGTTATTGGATTTAAAGTCATACAAGGAGATTCTTTAGTGTTTGCTGCCAAGTCAAGCTTGTACAAATATGATTTAGCTGGTGAAAGGAATAATCATAATAACAAGGCGGAATTTATTGGAGAACATGGACTTAAGGGGGCTTTTAAAATACAGATTATTTCTTACATATGTAAATACTCTTCGTCCATGAGGCAATCGAGAAGTAAACTTGTTTTCTCTTACGTAAATATTCTCAGTCAATGAATTTTACGTTGATTTGCCTTTAGTCCTTATGAGTCTTTTACACTATCCTAACTCATTGAAAAGCGGTTTATTTGCAAGATATTAAAGATCAAAGGTTTAATGGAATGGTTGTACAATGTATTAATATTGCGTATATTAATTATTCGATTAAATCGCTTTTGAAACAAGCAACCAAAATTAATTTGATTGTTTTGTTCAATGCTAATTCATGCAGTCGCCCAATATTTTAAAGTGTGATTCATGTTAGCTGGCATACCGTGAAAATAATTAGCAAGCTTGGATGTAATAATGAAAGAGTAAAAAATTCTTAATTCATAAGAGAACTTAAGAAGCTGGCATAGATTTGTGTTTTCCGTGTGTAAATTTCACCTTCAAATTTTTTATAAGCATCATCATAATGAACCATTTTTTCTGGCACATATAAGTATGTCTAATAATGATATATAAAATTTACTCGACTTCACCCTTGACTATTTGATCCTCAATTAAAATTCTACTCTATTATTACCTGTCTCTTTTTCACAATCAAATTAATTATTTTCTCAAATGCAAAATTGAGGGTAGCTTAAAATGACTAGACCCATGAAATCAAATGTTCTTATGTATTGGAATTAATTTCTATCTTTTAACATTTCAGAACTTGAATTACAAGCTCTAAGATAACCACACGTGTTAGCATCTACACTTAGGGTTTGTTTGGTATGAGGAAAAAGGGGAGGGGAAATTTTAATTAGATCAATTTTATAAAAAAAATGGAGAAATGGGATTAAAAACTTTAAATAGATTTTTTACTCTTTAATTTTATGCATTCTTTTAATTAAAATTTTATAACTCCATTTCTCCATTTTTTAAAAATTGAAGTCATTAATTTTTTTCCTACCCCTTCCTCTCCTAATACCAAACAAACCCTTAATGCTAACATTGCGAGACACGTTTCAGTTTTTGATAGTACTTAACGAGTTTACAATCCACTTAACATGTACCTTGACAAGCATGCATTTAATTAATTCATACAAATACAATTGGTAAAAGGCACTTTTCAAATAATGCCTATTTAGGACTTTCAAAGGGTATAAACTTATCTCTAACGACTACTTCTCCATAAAAATAAATAGTACCAACTCATTTAAGTTGGTTGGTACAGAAATTAAATGGAAAACAATCTTACCTTAATTTTTACATTCTGTTGAAACTTGAAAAACCTTTGTACTCCATTTTGTAGTTCCGTGTCTACATCTACTCGTTAAGTGAGTTATTGCATACTTCATTTACAGAATAAATGTAGAGATTGCATTTGAAGATAAATGAAGAGAAAACGCAAAATAATGGGGCTTCTGAATTTATTTAATTATGATATATGGATGCCATATACAATCACATTCTCTTCTATCATAAATGCTCTTTA